>CM053628.1:46582411-46600592 GCA_028646595.1 Phalanger gymnotis
TTTGATAATTTCTTCAAGGATACTGTCAAGGCTCTTTTTTTCATCATGGATTTCCAGTAAACGAATAACTCTTAAATTGTCTCTCCTGGATCTATTTTCCAGGTCAGTTGTTTTCCTCATCAGATATTTCACATTTTTCTCTATTTTTTCATTCTTTACATTTTGTTTTACTACTTCTTAATGCCTTATAGAGTCATTAGCTTCCACTTGCTCAACTCTAATTTTAATAACCCTGGGGTTATTCTCCAGTACTGTTGCTCTTCAGTAATGGTCTCAGATCTTTGTTGTTCGAGCTGGGTGTCTGGCACTTCCTCTTGGGGAGCAAGAGTACGTCTGGGCTCCTGGTGTTGACCCCTGCTGGCTCTGCCCCTCTGGGACTCAAGTACTCCCACTACTCAGCCACTGAAGCCCCACTTCTGTCTCCTCTATTCCAGTGTTTTTGTTTTTCTTTTCTTTTTACCCTGGGGAATTCTCTGGGTGAGGAGGGGAGGGATTAGAGCCATTTACTTGGCCATTTTGTCTCCTGGGAGTTCAAGAAGCGTCCTTTGGGCTGCAAGCCTCAGGAGTTGGTATCTCACGGTTGGTGGCATTGTGCTGCCTCTTGTCGCTTCCACAGAGTGCCGTCCTGTGTTGGGAGGCCTGGGGATCTCCGCTGGTTTCCCCAATTTTACTTTTTAAGGAGTTGTTCTCTTCAGTGGATTTTTTTTATGTATTTTTAAAATTATTGGTCAATTTTTCTTCTGTGTCTCTAATCTGGCTCTTAAATTCCTTCTTGTATTCTTACAAGAAATCTTTTTGGGCTTGAGATCATTTAATATTCCCTTTTGAGCTTTCACATGTGAGTATAGCGTTAATGCTGTCCTCTTCTGAATTTGTATTTTGATCTTCCCTGTCTCCATAATAAGATTCTTTACTTTTCTAGTTTGCTTCTTATTCGTGGTGATTGCCTTTTTCCTGGCTTTTAAAGTGAATCTCTGCTTCTGAGGCACAAGGGGCTTTGTCCCACGCCTTTTGTGCTAGGAGATAGGATACTGGTTACTGGCTTTGTATGTTGTAGCCTCTGGTTCTGTCAGTTAGAATCTATATAATGCTGTAGCTCACCTGATGCTGAGCTGGAGCTGCCTGGTGTTTGCCGAGGCCAGGTCTTTCTGAGTTTCCCTGAAGGTCCCCGCATGAGGTATGGGAGAGGGGTGGTCTTCCCTCTGGAGGTCGTTTCCTTCCTTAGAGCTGGATAGGCTCAGATGCTGGTGGACACCCACACTGATGTCTGTGTAGAGGCACAACCAAGGTCCTGGTGTTGGCGCTTGCTGTCTCCACACCCCCTGGGGCTCAGAATCTCATGCTGGTGTGCTGAGGTGGGGCTTGCTGGAACACCTCTGGTACTGCACTGAACACATTTAACCACAGAACAAGGGACCCTTACCATTGATCTCCCTAGCCTCCCGAGCTAAAAAACTGTTGTACTTCTAGATTCCACTATTCCAGGATTTTTCCTTCTCTTGGGTTTTCAAGCTCACTCAGGAGTATGGGGTGAGAAAACTTAGAGTTTACTCTGCCATCATGGCTCCCGGGGGTTCTTCCTTCTTTAAGAGGACCATGAAATCAGAAGGCGATCTCATCACTTGCAAGTGAATTGGATTTAAGTGAGGGAGGGCTGTGCAGCTCTGTCCAGCCTTATTCTGTGGTCCAGAACCATTTGGGACCAGTGGCAAGAGAGAGATTAGGAAGACTGGGGATGGCCCTGGAAGTAGGCCATTTAATAAAGAAGATGAAGGTAGATTATTCTTATGAGATCAAACCTAAATTCAAATTAATTTCAACTTTTAGCATGAATTTTTGATAGAAAAATAGACTTCCTAGAGCCAAGATGGCAGAATAAGTAGTGAATTGATGTAACTTTTCCATATTTGCCTCCAAACAACCATAAAATTGTACCCCCAAACAAATCCTGGAACAGCAGAACCAGCAAAAAGATGGGATGTAACAAGGTTTTAGCCCAAGAAACTTAGAAGATTGGCGAGAAAGGTCCATCTCAATGATGAGGGAAATTATCTGAAGAAATGGGGTTTTAGAAGAGACAATGTCAGTCTGAAAGGAGCCTTGGAGAAGAGAATGAGAGATTGAGGAGATCCTTTACAAGAAGGGATGTCTAATCCAGGAGAAATAGCAAAGGTCAGGACTGGGGTGAAGTTTTCCCATATGTCACAGCTCTGAAAGCTTCAGAGAACTTCATCTGCTGTGGAATGGACTTTTCAATGCAAAACATTATCAATTTCAAGGATTCCATCAAATATATTCTTAGTGGGCAAAAACATTTTCCAGTTCTAAGTAAATAAACAAAGTAGGATAATTTAGAATTTCTGGGTAAGATCAGTCATTTATTTCAATTTACACTTATCTTATACCCTTGTGAAGAAAACTTTCAATCCACATCTAAAAAGTTTTGTTGAAAGTAGTGTCGGTGTTTTGGCTAGCAAAAAATTGCTAGACAGGGCAATATACCAGCTCCTGAAACAAATGAAATTCCATGAAGATCTTTCTTGGATAAAGACTACCATGGATATTAATTTTATTAATAGAGAATATGGAATATTTTTGAAAAATAAGAAAACCTAGGTTTTAATTCCTGAAGCCTCATAAGAGAAAGAGCTATTGTTTCCAGATCATGAAATTTGTAAGTCATTAGGTACAATGTAGTAAAAGATACATTTAAAACATTTTAAATGAAATTTATAGATGATAGGAGGGCGTTTCCTTGGAACCAACAATTTCAAGTCTTAGACTGGCCTTAGTACACTTAATGCCTGGGCTGTCAGTTCACATTCAATAGTGATTATTGGAGGTGGCTGAAATTTGTCTTGCCAATTTTCCTAGCTAGCGATAAGTCCTAAGTCTGAATGTTACATGCTGGAGTGGGGATATGAGACCAAAGCAGAACCTTAGAAAACAAAAGTCAGAGTTTGACTGGGCTACAAACCGTCCTATGTGATAGAGGAATGCCCTCTGAGATAATCAGAATTTGCTCTGGCAAAACCTTGGAAGTGAAAATATCATAAATGGCAAAGATTTATTTCTATCCATGTTCTAAGTGAGCCAAAATTTTGGCCATTTGTCAGGAAGTCAAAAACCAGAAGGAGGGAGAGTTTGCCTAGTATTCCAATCCTTTCATGTAATTTAATTAACATCCAGCAGTAGGAATTCTTTGAAATGTATCATGAATCTACACCTACACAGCTAAAACAATCTATTTAAATTACCTTCTATTTGCTGGCAAACCAAAGAAACACCCTGGAACTGAAAACATTTGGACACCATACCAAATGTAACTCCCCATATGTTCTTCTTTAGTTCAGACTACTACTGATATTACTAAAAAGGAAATGAAAGCAGAGTGTGTTTGGGCAATAAAATGAATGTGTAGCTGAGGACTTAGAACAGACACAGGTTCATTTTGCTTATTTGCACATTGGGAAGATAAATACACACATACATATATTATATATATATACACATTGTAATAATTATACAGTAAAAAGCAAAAAGCAAAATCCTTAAAGATAATCTTCAGGATCATGAGAAGGATGAGCCTATAGCAGGTGCAAAGGCAGAATTTTGAGGGATCAGAGAAGGGAGGGGGGGCAGAGGTAGAGGGGCTGGGAATGGAAAATTTTCAGAAACAGGAGAGTTTGTGCTCACACTGCTTCAGGTCTGGGAGTTGCCATGGAGACAAAAATCAGAGCAACAGGGCCCAGAGAAGAGGGAAATCAGAACAAAGAGAGTGCTTAGGACAGAAAATGTCTGCTCTTGCAAAGAACTACAATCCACTATATGTTACAGGTGGGAAGGTTCAGAGAAAAGGGATATTTCCTGGGGAAGGGACCTTAGAGTGGAAAATCTCACAAATAACATATTTATTTTCATATATGGTCTCAGTGGGCCCAAATATTGGGCATTTTTAATTGATTAAAAAATAAGAAGGTAGATATTTTTGTAAGAGATCAGTCATTTATTCTAATATGATTGTACTGGGCATCAGTAATGAATAAGAAAAACTAACAAAGAAACCAAAGAAAAAATAAACCAAAAATCTCATCTCTTCAAATACTGTTTATTTTATAGCCACTCCAAAAACTCACAAAAAACTACAAATATTTGTACAAAAATAATCTAATCCTCTGCAATTCCTTCATTGAGAAACATTTACATATATTTATAGTAGTGTTAGTAATAATGGATATTCAGCACTTTTGCCATTAAAAATGGCTTTCTAAGGGTTGACAATTTAAGTTTGGAATCAGTATATATGTAAGACTTAAATGCTTTGCTAAGTCAAAAGAATAAATTTAACCAAAGCAGAAAAAGGTCAAACTAACATTATAGATTTCAGGACTCTGTTCCTTAGAAAACTAAATGTTTGGACTTCCGAATACCATTATAGTGAGGAAGTGGATTGTAGACTGGCACTTAGAATGCAGAATTTCCCAGAATGGCAGTGAGTCCCTACCAATGAAACAATTAGGAATTGATCGTGAAAACCAAATTCTTTCAATATGGCTTTGACTTGGAATCTTGACTATCTGAGGTTGACGGCAATAGATAATCCTGAAGAGAATCCTGAAATATATAATCCAAGAATCCTGAAAAGTAAGAGTGTAGAAACAGGACTGTAAGTTTGGGGAAGGACCAGAAGAGAGAGATGGGGAGGTAGTCATAGGCTGATGAGGGAGATTGTATGAAGAAATGAGACTTTGGAACAGACAATGTCAGTCTGGGACAATGAGAGATTGAGGAGAGCCTTCGAAACAAGGGATATCTGATCCAGGAGAGAATACATAAGGTCAGGACTGAAGTATAATCCAATTTTCCATATGTCATAACTGTGAGAGCTCTGAGAACATATGTTATTGGTTGTTCAATGTGTCTTCAAATGTAAAATGTTATAAATTTCAAGGATTACTCTAAATGTCTGTTTGTCAGGGAAACATATTTTCTATATCTAGTTAAATAATGTGTTGCATTCTAAGGAAATAAGTCACTATTTTTAAAATTATTTTTAAAAATTAGTATGTGCTAAGATTAATGAGTGTTGTAATAATGATGCAATAAAAAAAAGAAACAAGAAAAATCCTCATGGATCATAGGGGAGTATGGACCTATAATCCAAAATGTCAGCTCTTGGTAGCCCCTTGGAACGCTGAATTTCAGAGCTTCCCAGGACTTTTCTAGGACATGTATTGAAAGGGTCCTGTTGCTTAGAAAACCAGATTTCCTAGCCAGGGCATAAGTCCTGACTCTGAACATCCAGATTTTGAATAAAAAGTTAATGAGAGTATAAGATAGGAGATGCCACATGTAACCTAGAATGTATGCGCTTTAAGGAAATTTGGAATTCGAGATCATCAGCTGGATGAGACCACTGAATCTGCAAGGTCAGATTTGTGAGAACCTAGAGAAGAGGTGGGAGGAGATGTACAGGTCTTGGAATGGACATTTTTAGAAACAAGGAAGATCTGAGCACACAGAGTGTCAGGCCTGGGAGTTGTCGTGGAGATAAAAATGAGAGAGTGTCAGGACAAGAGGGGAGCTCAGAGCAAAGAGAGTCTTTAGGGCAGCAAAGGTCATATACTACAGTAAACTCCTAAACCCTGTATGCTATAGATAGGGGTGGGGTTCAGAGAACAAACATTATGTGGTGGGGGAAGGGCCCTTAGAGTGGAAAATTTCACAAAGAGCAAAGATTTGTTTTCATATTTATATGGAATGGGCTTGAAAAAGTAAGAGGAAGGTAGATTTTTCACAGGAGATCATTAATTGTTTCAACATAATTTTCATTGAACTGTAGTGGTGTATAAGAAAAATAAATTTAAAAAATTCTAGAAAACCAACAGCACCACCTATCTTCAATCACTGTGCCAAAATGGTTTACTGAGCTTATCTTTTATTTTGTGGCTAGCAAACAATGCATCTGAACTGCAACACAAGCACACCAAAGGAAAGGCAGGTAAATGTATTTCTTTCCTTAGTAAAGACTGATATTTCTATTACTTTTAATAAAAATGAATATTGACTAATTTTGGACAAAAGCCCAGAAGTTCATTATAGAGAGCTTTTTAGAGAGAAGACTTCTATTTCAAAGTCATCAGATCAGTATCCAATGTTCATTGTAATATTAATAATACAATGAATAAAATTAAAAATAATAACCAGATAAGAGTTGTTGAGATGGCTTTTAAGACCAATAATGTAATGTTTCAATGTTTCCTAGAATACTAAGGATTTAGGCTTCCAGGTATCTTTCCTGGAGGAATATTGGAAAGAGTAGAGTAGAGAGATACAGAATGTCCAAGCTAGAAAAAATCCTTTCTCTGAATGAGGAGTAGAAAGTGAAGGCAAATTATGGGATCAGGGAGAGCACCTAGAACCCAGACAGTGAGGCCTTCACAGAAACTGAATCCAGAATCATGAGCTACATTGAGCTGTAGAATCTCTAATGTCATTATTCAGAGGGACTAAAAGAGGGAGAAAGGGAGATGTTCAGGGGCTGAGAATGAGAATTGTCAGAAATTGGGGAGCCTTAGCTCATAGCATAGTGCAGCCTTGGAGAAGAGAAGGAAAGAGGTAGGAAGAAGGGATATCAGAGCAGAGAGTGCCCTGAGACTCCAGAGGGCAAACCTTGAAATGTCCTGAAAGTCACCGTGTTTGATTGCTGAGCATTCTCTGAGAACACAAATGATTAGCTCTGAATGGGCCTTTGAATCTATAATGTCATAAATGGCAAGAATATCTTCTCAGATATATTCTGAGTTGGCCTAAATATTGACCTGCTGTGATCCACTTGTTGTCCTTGGTTCTTCTTGCTTGAAGAAGACCATGAAAGCAGAAAGTGATCTCATCAGTTGCAAGTGAATTGGATTTAAATGAAGGAGAGCTATTCAGTTGTCTTAGGCCTATTTCTCTGGTCCAGAAAATTTTGGGACCAATGGCAAGAGAGAGATTAGGAATACTGGAGAGGGCCCTGGAAGTAGGCCATTTAATAAATAAGATAAAGTTAGATTGTCCTTATGAGATCAAATCTAAATTCAAGAGGTGGAGCCAAGATAGCAAAGTGAAAGCAGGGATATACCCAAGCTCTCTTACAAATTCTTTCAGATACCACTAAAATGTGAATCTGAACAAATTTGAGAGAGGTAGAATCCATTAGGAGACAGAATGTGGCAAATTTCCAGCTCAGGATAGTCCAGAAAGTCCACGAGAAGTATCTGTTGCACTGCACTGGGAGAGCCCTGAATGCACCGGCTACACCCCACCATACTGGAGTGGTAGCAGGCCCAGCAGGCTCAATCATTGCCTGCAGCAGCAATCCCCAGGCCTCTCAGTGCAGGACAGGAGTCTTTTGGAGCTGGGTGAGTCAGAAGCCCAGGGCCCATGGCCGCGATAGCAGCTACTCCTGGGGTTATCAGCCCCCAAACTTAATGTTTCAAACTCACCTTCTTCAACTTACAGGAGCCATGATGTCAGAATATACCTTAAGTTTTCTCATTCCTCCCTTGCTGACCTTGAATAACCCAGAGAATACAGCCCCAGGAAAAACCCCAGAATAGTGGAGCCAGAAGTAGGGGTTCAGCAGTCTTTTAGCTTGGCAAACTAGGGAGATGGGCCTCTCTTACAGTGGTGGAAGGAGACCAGTGCAGGAAGGTAGGCATCCCAGCAAGCCCCACCTCAGTAGACCAGCAGGAATTCCTGGGCCCCAGTGGGGTGAAGCTGGCAAGCACCAACACTAGGGCCCCAGGCGTGCCTTTGCACAGCCAGGGGAATTGGCAGACACCAGCACAGATGATGGCTGAGGCCACTCATGCTATAGCAAAGTCCTAGGGAAAGAGGAGGCTTCTAGCAGCCAGACCCCCTTCCCACATACTTCAAGCTGTGAGCTTCAGTGTAACCCCAGGGAAACTCAGAAAGACTTCACTGACCTCAACTTTAGCACACACCAGCCAGCTCCAGCTCAGCACCAGGTGAGCTGCAGCATTATATAGCTTCTACATGACAGAACCAGAGGCCACAGCACACAAAGCCAGTAATCAGGTGCCCAGTTCTCAGCACAAGAAGCTTGGGACAGAGCCCCCTGGCCCCCAGAAGTAGAGATCCACTTTAAAAGCTAGGAAAAAGGCAACCACCATGAAGAAGCAAAGTAGAAAAGGTAAAAATTACTACAGATTCTTACTATGGGGACAGAGAAGATCAAAATACAAATTCAGAAGAGGACAGCATTGACATTATACCCACATCTGAAACCTCAAAAGGGAGCATAATCTTTCAGGCAAGGAGATGGACATTCAATGAAATAAGGGAATTCCAGACCTTTCTGATGAAAAGGCCAGAGCTCAATGGAAAATTTGATCTACAAATACAAGAATCAAGAGAGGCATAAATAGTAAATGGAAAAAAGAAAAAAAACCTTGTTATTCAACAAGGGTAAATGGTTTACATCTCTATATGGGAGGATGATACTTGTTAATCTTGAGAATGTTATAGTTATCAAGATGTCTAAAAGGGATATACATAGACAGAGGGAGTGGGTATAAATTAACTGATGTGATGACAAAAAAAACAAATTAAAGGCTACAAAGCTACAAAGGGATTGTAATGGGAGAATAGGCAAGGAGGAGGAAGAAAAGGGTAAATTACATCACATGAAGAGACACAAAAATATATTATAGTAGAGGGAAAGAAGGGAGGGAGAAGAGCACGGTATTTGAGCATTACTCTCATTGGACTTGGTTCAAGGGGGGAATAACATACTCTGTTATGTATAGAAATAAAATTTACCCTACAGGCAGTTAGAGGGGAAAGAGCAAAGATAAGTGTGGGGGTTGAAGGTAAGGAAGAAGTAGTAAGGGAAAGGGGGGCTGATAGGGAGGGAATACTGAGGGTGGCAGTAATTAAAAACAAAACTCTTTTGAGGAGGGCAAGGGAGAAGTGAGAAATAAAAGCATAAACAGAGAGAGAAATAGGATGGGGAAAAGGACACAGAAAGTAATCGTAACTGTGAATGGGAATAGGATGAACTCTTCTATACAATGGAGGCCAATAGTAGAATGGATTAAAAACCATAATCTTACAATAAATTGTTTATAAGAAACACATTTGAAACACAGGGATACACACAGGGTAAAGGTGAAAGGCTGGAATAGAATATATTATGCTTCGGCTGAAGTAAAAAAGCAGGGGTAGCAATCCTAATCTCAGACAAAGCAAAAGAAAATATGGATCTAATCAAAAGAGATAAGGAAGGAAACGATATCCTGCTAAAAGGCACCATGACAATGAAGTAATACCATTAATTAACAAATATGCACCAAGTGGTATAGTATCCAAATTCTTAGAGAAGTTAAGGGAGTTACAGGAAGAAAGAGACAGCAAAACTATACTAGTTGGGAACCTCAACCTTCCCATCTCTAACCTTGATAAATCTAACTTGAAAATAAACAAAAAAAGAAGTTAAGGAGGTGAATATAATTTTAGAAAAGGTAGATATGATAGACCTCTGAAGAAAACTGAATGGGGATAGAAAAGAATATACCTTTTTATCACTGGTACATGACACATACACAAAAAGTGACCATGTACTAGGGCATAAAAACCTCACAATCCAGTGCATAAAGGCAGAAATAGTCAATGTATCTTTTTCACATCATGGTGCAATAAAAATATTTGTAATAAAGGACCATGAAAAGAGAGATTAAAAATTGATTGGAAACAAAATAATCTAATCCTAAAGAATGAGTGGGTCAAACAACAAATCATAGATACAATCAATAACTTCCTTCAAAAGAATGACAATAATGAGACAACATACTGAAACATGGGATGCAGAGAAAGCAGTTCTTAGGGGAAGTTTCATATCTCTAAATGCTTATATAAATAAAATAGAGAAAAAGGAGATCAATGAATTGGGCATGCAACTTAAAAAGATAGAAAAAGAACAAATTGAAAATCCCCAATTAAATACCAAATTACAAATACTGAAAACTAAAAGAGAGATAAATAAAAATGAGATCAAGAAACTATTGAACTAGTAAACAAAACTAAGACCTGGTTTTATGAGAAAGGCAATAAAATTGATAAACATTTGGTCAATGATTAAAAGAAAAGAAGAAAACCAAATTACTAGTATCAAAAAGGAAAAGGGTGAATTCACCTCCAATGAAGAGGAAATTAAAGCAATAATTAGGAATTATTTTGCCCAATTATATGCTCATAAATTTGGCAATCTTAGGGAAATGGATGAATATTTACAAAAATATAAATTTCCCAGATTAACAAAAGAGGAAGTTAAAATGCTTAAATAACCCCATCTCAGAATAAGAAATTGAAAGAAATTAAAGATATCTATAGTCATATGAATAAATGCTCCGAATCACTATTGATTGCAGAAATGCAAATCAAAACTACTCTTAGATACCACATGTCATCTGTCAGATTAGGTAACATGACAACACAGGAAAATTACAAATGCTGGAGAAGTGGGAAAACTGGAACACTAATGCATTTTTTTGCTAGAGTTGTGAACTGATCCAATGTTTCTGGCAAGCAATTTAGAACTATACCCAAAGGGATATAAAAATGTGCATAACCTTTGGCTAAGCAATAACATTTCTAGCACTGTATCCCAAGGAGATCATCCAAGTGGGAAAAGGACTCATATGTACAAAAATATTGAAAGCAGCAAAGATTTGGAAATCAAGGGGATGCCCATCAATTAGGGAATGGCTAAACAAGTTATGGTATATGAATGTAATGGAATACCATTGTGCTATAAGAAATGAGGCACAGATGGACTTCATAATAACCTGGAAAGACTTATGTGATCTGATGCTGAGTGAGGGGAGCAGAACCAGGAGAACATTATACACAATTACAGACACACAGTATCTGTGATGACTAACTTTGATAGATTTGGCTTTTCTCAGCAGTGTAAGGTTCTAAGACAACTCCAAAAGACTCATGATGGAAAAAGCTATCCACATCAAGATAAATAATTATGGAGTCTGGATGCAGATTAAGGCAAACTATTTGCTCTCTCTCTTTTCTAATTTTTCTTCTTTTTTATTTTATTTCTTTTTTCTCGTGGTTCATTCCATTGGTTATAATTCTTCTTTACAACTTGACTATTGTGAAAATAAGTTTAATGTGAAGATATATGCAGAACCTATATTGTATTACATGCTGTCTTTGGGGGAAAGGGGAGGAGAAAGAGACAGAGAAAATTTGGAACTTGAAGACTTGTGGAACTGAGGGATGTACACTAAAAAACCTAAATTCAAAGTAATTTCAATTTTTAGTATGCATTGTTGATAGAAAAATAGACTTCTTAGAGCCGAGATGGTGGAGTAAGCAGTGAACTGCTGTAACTCTCCTATATAAACCTCCAAGCAACCATAAAATTGTACGCCCAAATAAATCCTGGAAGAGCAGAACCAGAAAAAAAGATGGGATGGAACAATGTTTCAGCCCAAGAAACTGTGAAGATGGACAAGAAAGGTCCATCTCAGTGATGAAGGAAATTGTCGAAAGAAATAGGATTTTAGAAGAGACAATGTCTGGGAGGAGCCTTGGAGAAGAGAATGAGAGATTGAGGAGAGCCTTTAGAAGAAGGGATGTCTAATCAAGGAAACAACAGCAAAGGTCAGGACTGGGGTGTCTTCCAACTTCATATATGTCATAGCTCTGAGAGCTCTTCAAACCTACTTCATCTTCTCTGGACTTTTCAATGCAAAATGTTATCAATTTCAAGGATTACTTCATATATATTCTTAGTGTGCAAAAATATTTTCCAGTTTTAAGTAAATAATGTTGGAGAATTTAGAATTTCTAGATAAAATCAGTGATTTATTTCAATTTATATTCTGTTATACCCCTGTGAAGCTCAAAAATATTTTTTAGAACTTCCACCAAAGAGCTAAAAAGTTTCATTGAAAGTAGCGATAACGTTTTGGCTAGCTAAAAAATTCCCAGACAGGGCAATATACAAGCTCCCAGAAACAAATGCAATTCCATGAAGATTTTTCTTTGATAAAGACTACCATGGATATTATTACTCATAAAGAATATAGAATATTTTTGAAGAATAAGAAAACATATGTGCTAATTCCTGAAGCCTCATAAGAGAAAGAAGTAATATTTCCAGATCACGATATCTGTAAATCATTAGGTACAGTGTAATAAAAAAATATGTTTTTAAATGAAATTTATAGATGATAGGAGGGTGTTCCTTTAGAAACAGTAATTTCTAAGACAGCTCCTTGGAATGTCCTTAGCACCCTTATTGCCTGGGCTGGCAGTTTCCATTTAATGGTGATTGTTGGAAGTGGCTGAAATTTGGCTTAACTATTTTCCTAGCTAGGTATTAGTCCTAACTCTTGATGGGACAAGTTGCGGTGAGGATATGAGAGCAAAGATGAACCTTAGAACACAAAATGTCAAGCTTCTAAATGAGCTACAAATCACTCTATGTGATAGAGGGATACCCTCTGAGAATATGAATCAGAATTTGCTCTGGCAATGCCTTAGAAGGGAAAATACCATAAATAGCAAAGATTTATTTCCATCTATGTTCTAAGTGAGCCAAAATATTGGCCAGTTGTCTGGAAGTCAAAAACCGGAAGAGGGAGAGTTTGCCTAGGATTTCAATCATTTCCTGTAATTTAAAAGACATTGGGCAGTAGGGATGCTTTGAAATAAATCATGAATCCATACCTACACAGTTACAAGTCTAGTTAAAGCACCGTCTATTTGCTGACAAACCAAAAAAACTCCCCCAAACTGAAAACACTTGGACACCAAAGCAAATGTGACTCCCTACATGTTCTTCTTTAGTCCAGACTACTACTGATATTACTAATAAGGAAATGAAAGCAGAGTGTGTTTAGGCAATAAAATGAATGTGTAACATGCTGAGTTCTTAGAAGATATATGGGTTTATTTTGCATATTTGTATATAGGGAAGATGCACGTACATTGTAATAATTATCCAATAAAAATAAAAAGACATATCCTTTTAGAGCATTTTCAGGATCATGAGCTGGATGAGGCTATAGCAGGCACAAAGTCAAAATTGTGAGGGTCTGAAGAAGGGAGGGGGGCAGAGGTGGAGGGCTGGGAATGGAAAATTTTCAGAAATAAGAGGATGTGCATACAAATACAGTGTCAAGTCTGGGAGTTGTCATGGAGATGAAAATTAGAGAGCAGCAGGGCCCATACGAGAGGGAAATCAGAACAAAAAGAGAGCTTAGGACAGAAAATGTCGCCTCTTGCAGCGAACTCCAAACAACTATATGCTACAGGTAGGAGGGATCAGAGAAAAGGGATCATTTCCTGAGGAAGGCCCTTGGAGTGGAAAACCTCTCAAATCACATGGATGTATTTTCATGTATATACTATGAGGACACAAAAATGGGGCATTTTAAAATAATTTCAAAAATAAGAAGTTGGAATTTTTTGTAGGTGATCATTCATTCATTCCAATATGATTTTTATTGGGCATCAGCGACAAATGAAAAAAAGAAAAAAAGAAACTAAAGGAAATATAAACAAAAACTTTATCTTTTCAACCACACTATCGAAAGTATTTGGTGGAAATTGTTGCCAATTTTTTTATCTAGGTCAATAAACCCCTCAAAACCAAAAATCCTAAACCCCCAATATAAATCCAGTTGCTTATTTTTTCCAAGTAAAGTCTGCTTTTTCTATTACTGTTAATCAAAATGAATATCAAGTAATTTTGGACAAAACCCCCCAGAAGTTCAGTATAGGGACCTTTTTAGGGAGAAGACTTCTATTTTGAAGTCATCCTATCATTTGAAGCAATGTACATTGTAATAATAATTCAAATAATAAAATTAAAAATGATAACGTGACACAAGTTTCCTTGATATGGCTTTAGAACCAAAAAGTCATGTCTTCTTTGGTCTC
This sequence comes from Phalanger gymnotis, assembly GCA_028646595.1. Classification (NCBI taxonomy): domain Eukaryota; kingdom Metazoa; phylum Chordata; class Mammalia; order Diprotodontia; family Phalangeridae; genus Phalanger; species Phalanger gymnotis. The sequence goes on from CM053628.1 coordinate 46,596,383, forward strand.
TAGAAATCTAATTATCTATGTTTCTTGGTAGTTTTCATATGGGAATGCTGGAAGTAGCTGACAATGGAGATCGAAACTTTTTAATTAGTCTCTGAATCCTGTTTCTGAAGGTCCCAAAGTGGAGTGGAAAGTGAAGCCAGAATATATACTCTTGGAGGGCACTGGAACCCAGACAGTGTCAGCTTGATGGAAATTTTGAATTTATATTCCTCAGTTTTACTTGGCTATGGCATCCCTAGTGTCACTGTTCAGAAGGACTAGAAGGGGGAATGTGGGAAACATTCAGATGCTGAGAATGGAAAATTTCAGAAATAGGAGGGTTTTGCACATAGCATGGTGTAGCCATGGACAAGAGAAGGAAGGAGGTAGAAGAGCACTCTCGAGAAGGAATGTCAGAGCAGAGAGTGCCTTGAGACACCAAAGGGCAGAGCTTGAAATGTCCTGCAAATCACAATGTTTGATTCCGAGACAATTCATGAGAATAGAAATGATCACCTCTGAATGGGCCTTAGAATGGAAAATGTCATAATGGGCAAGGATGTATTCTCAGATATATTGGCCCAAATATTGACCAGTTGTAGGTTATTTAAAAAACAAGTAGAAGCTGGATTGTTCTTATGACGGCAAACCTAAAATTGAATTTAATGTTTCAGATGCATTGCAGATACACAAAAGAAAAAAATCTGACCTTATTAACCACAGAGCCTCAAGGGGAAAGTGAAAATACTATCTATTATCTGGCCACTCAAAAACAACCCACAAACTCCAAATATCCATGCAGAAAAACATAAATAAAAAGTCCACAAACACTGAAATATACTGGCAAAAGATTGTGGTGAGAGTTGTGTGTATTCTTTCGGTAGCCAAAAAAAAAATCTCAACCCACAAAACAAAATAGAACAAATGAAACTAGCCATAAAACCCAAAGCCCACAAAATTTGCATAGCAAAACAATTGCAGTTTCATGTATTCCTTTCTTTAGTATAGCCTGCTATTTCTATTATTATTATTATTATTAACATAAATAAAAATGAATTCTGATCAATTTTGGACAAAAAAAGCATGTTCATTAAAGAGCGCTTTTACAGGGAAGACTATTTCAAGTGTTCATATCACTAAGATCAATGTACAGTGTAATAAATTAACCAGTTAATGAAACTAAAATAATAACTTCGTAAATTTATGATCATATGAGTTTAGCACCCAAAATGTCATATTCTGGATCATCCCTAGGATACTAAAGTTTAGGCTTCTGTGTACCTTTCATGTAGGAATCTTGTGAGTAGATGAGAGATGCAGAATATCCAACCTAAGAGTTAAGTCCACTCTCTGAATTCATTAGTGGAGACAGTAAAGCGAGAATATTAGACCATGCAAGGTGCCTGGAACGCAGACTTTGTGAGTTTGATGGAAATTTTGAATCCAGAAGCCTGAGCTTTATTGGGCTGTAGAATCTATAATGTCAATATTGGGATGGAATAGAAGAGGAAGAGAGGGAGATGTTCAGGGGCTAAGAATGGAAATTGTCAGAAAGAGGAGGATTTTGCCACATAGTATCATGTAGTCCTGATTAAGAGATGAAGGAGGTAGGAGAGCACTTAGAATAAGGGATATCACAGCAGAGAGTGCCCAGAGACTCCAAAGGGCAGATCTCAGGATGTCCTGAAAATGAACAGTTTGATTTCTGGCATTCTCTGAGAACAGAAGTGAACAGGTCTGAATGGGCCTATGAATGGAAAATGTCATAAATGACAAAGATGTATTCTCAGGTTCTTAGTTGGCCCAAATATTGACCTTTCCTATATATGTAATTTAAAAAATAAGAACAAGGTAGATTATTCCTAGCAGATCAAATATCAATTCTGAAGACGTACTGGTGATATAGAAAAAAATCTGACATCCTTAACCACAGAGCCTGAAAAGTAAAGTGAAAAGTGTTTATTTTATAAACATTCTAAAAAACAACACAAATCACAAATATCTTTACAAAACAATAATGCAATCCTCTGTAATTCCTTCACTGAGAAAGATATTTATATTTATTTATAGTTGTGTTAGTGATAATGGATATTCAGTACTTTTGGCCATTAAGATGGCCCTTTAAGGGGCAACAATTTAAGTTTTGAAATGAGTATATATGTAAAATTTAAATATGTTGGTAAAATAAGAGTATTTATACTTAATTAAGGCAGAAAAAGATCGAAAATACTTATAGATCTTATTTCTCTGTTCCTTTAGACGTGAGAATCTCTTATCTTTAAAGGTCCCTAGAAAACTGAATGGCTGGACTTTCAAATACCATTACAATGAGCAAGTGGGTTATAAGCTGGAACTTTGAATAGTGAATTTCCCAGCATGGCAGTGAGTCCCCATCAAATGAACCAAATTAGGAATAGATTGTGAAAATCAAAATCTTGAACCACACTTTGACTTGGAATCTTGACTACCTGAGCTTGATGGAAATAGATAATCCTGAATTGAATCCTGAAATATATAATCCAAGAATCCTGAGAAGGATAGTGTAGAAACAGGGCTGTCAGTTTGTGGAAAGACCAGAAGAGAGATGCGGAGATGTTCACAGACTGAAGAGGGAAATCGTCTAAAGAAATGGGACTTTAGAACAGATGTCAGTCTGGGAGAATATTTATGGGAGTCTTCAAAACAAGGGATATCTGATTTTAGAGAGAACAGAAAAGATCAGGATAGGATTGTAATCAAATTTTCCATATGCTATAATCGTGATGGCTCTGAGAACTATAGAAGCAAGCATCCTAGCATACCCAGGATGGCTGCTAGCACAGGTTTTTAATCTGCTTTTAAAGGAAAGAAACTTTAAAGGGATCAACAATCTTCTTTAATTACATCCACTAGTTAAGGACAAAAGCCTGCCCCCTAAATGTCAGAGAAAATACAAGTAGAGAAATTAGAATAAAGACCAACAGACAGGGCTCTGACTGCCTGAATCAAACCAATATTGCTATACATATTACATACACCACTGGATCGAAAGACCCTTTACATCCAAGTAGTCATGGGTCTGAACATACGGCTGGCTACTCAGAGTCTCATCCAGGGAATCAAAAGGTCTTTCTCATAAGTGAGCCCCCCACAGCAAAATACCAACTCTGAGTATATGTACACTTCCCAGAGCCAGAAGACTTCACAACCCTCCTGACTCAGTGACTAATTAACTTAGCACCAAAAGGTGTGGAAGCCTTCCTACAAGCAAGCCCTCCCCTAAGCAAGCTCCTCTTTAGGCAACTCCCTCCCCCAAAGGGCTCCATGACTCAGGATGTATCACAGCTGTGAGATGGGCCAGAGCTCAAAGCAGGTCACATAGGCATATTAATGGACAGAGAAGATCTTCCTATCCCATTAACATTACAAGAACCTACATCATTGCTGTGGAATGGGTCTTCAAATGTAAAATGTTATAAATTTCAAGGATTACTCTAAATGCTTATTAGGCAAACATATTTTCTAGATTTAGGTCAAGAATGTGTTGCATGCTAAGGATATAAAATAGACACTAGTTGTTTTAAAAATTGGATAAGATTAATGTGTGCTACATTCATAATCCAATAAAAAAGAAAAAAGAAAATTCCTCATGGATCATAGGAGAGTATGGCCTTGTAATCCAAAATGTCAGCTCTCGGTAGGCTCTTGGAACACTGAAAATTAGAACTTCTTAAGACCTTTCTAGGACATACGTTGAAGGGGTCCTGTTGCTTAGAAAACCAGATTTCCTAGCTAGGTCATAAGCCCTGAATATGAACGTTCAGATTTTTAATAAAAAGCTTACTGAGAGTACAATATAGAAGATGCCTCATGTAACTTAGAATGTATGAGCTTGAAGGAAATTTAGAATTCAGAATCATCAGTTGGATGAGACCATAGAATATGCCAGGCCAGATCTATGAAGGCCTGGGGAAGAAAAGGGGAAGTCTGGGAATGGACATTTTCAGAAACAGGAGGATTTGAGCACACAGAGTGTCAGGCCTGAGAGTTGGCATGGAAACAAAAATAAGAGAGCTAGCAGTGTCCATAGAAGAGGGGACCTCGGGCGGAGCCAAGATGGCCGCATGAAAACAGCGTCTTGCTGGAGCTCTCTCACAAGGTCTGTTGGATTCCTATAAAAAAAGTGAATCTGTGCAGATTTGAGAGAGTTAGAAATTGCGAGCACTCTGACTGGGGCAAATTTCCCAGCCGG
>CM053628.1:46601092-46618248 GCA_028646595.1 Phalanger gymnotis
TTTGTCAAAGTCTTTTTCTGCAACTATTGAGATGATCATATGGTTTCTGCTAGTTTTGTTGTTGATATGATCAATTATGCTGATAGTTTTCCTAATATTGAACCAGTCTTCCATTCTTGGAATAAATCCTACCTGGTCATAGTGTATTATTCTGGTGGTAAGTTGCTGCAATCTTTTTGCTAGTATTTTATTTAAAATTTTTGCATCAATATTCATTAGGGAAATTGGTCTATAATTTTCTTTCTCTGTTTTGACTCTTCCTGGTTTGTGTATTAGTACCATATTTGTGTCATAAAAAGAATTTGGTAGGACTCCACCTATTTTCCCAAATAGTCTATAAAGTATAGGAATTAAATGTTCTTTAAATGTTTGATAAAATTCACATGTAAAGGGAAAGAATTTTTACACCCAGCGTTTCTGATAAAGGCCTCCTTTCTAAAATATACAGAGAAGTAAGTCACATTTATAAGAATACAAGTCATTACCCAATTGATAAATCATCAAAGGACATGAACAGGTAGTTTTCAGAGGAAGAAATGAAAGATATCTGTAGTCATATGAAAAAAATTCTCTAAATCACTATTGATTAGAGAAATGGAAATTTTTCTCACTTCTCATTTTCTCAAATTTCTCACATATTTACCACATCTCACCTGTCAGATTGGCTAACATGACAAAACAAAACAGGAAAATTATAAATGATAGGGAAGATGTGGGAAAATTGGAACACTAGTGCATTGTTGCTAAGTTTGTGAATGGATCCAACCATTCTGGAGAGCAATTTGGAACTATGCCCAAAGGGCAATAAAATGTGCATAACTTTTAACCCAGCAACACCATTCTAGGGCTGTATCCAAAAGAGATCATACAAGTAAGAAAAGGACACATTTGTACAAAAATATTTAAAGCAGCTCTTTTTGTGGTGGCAAAGAATTGGAAATCAAGGGGATGCCCATCATTTGGGGAATGGCTAAACAAATTGTGGTATGTGAATAAAATGGAATACTATTGTGCTATGAGAAATGAGGAACAGGCAGACTTCATAATAATCTGGAAAGACTTATATGAACCGATGCTGAGTGAGGGGAGCAGAACCAGGAGAACATTATACACAATTACAGACACATTGTATCTTTGATGATTAACATTATTAGACTTGGTTCTTCTTAGCAATGCAGAGTTCTAAGAAAACTCCAAAAGACTTATGATGGAAGAAGCAATCCACATCCAGAGAAAGAATTTTGGAGTCTGAATGCTGATTGAATCAAACTATTTATGCGCTCTCTTTCCCTCCCTCCCTCCCATTGGCGCTCTCTCTCTCTCTCTCTCTCTCTCTCTCTCTCTCTTAATTTTTGTTTCTGTTTTTTCTTCTTTCTCATGGTTCATTGAATTGGTTATTCTTTACAACTTGATTATTGTGAAAATATGTTTAGTTTGAAGGTATACTTAGAACCTATATTGGGTTGCATGCCATCTTGGGTAGGGAGAGGGGAAGAGATGGAAGGGGAGAAAATTTGAAACTCAAAAACTTGTGGAACTGAATGTTGTAAACTAAGAACAAATAAATTTTAAAGGAAAAAAGAAGGAAGAATCAAGGGCAACATGTGGAGCACAACAGGTCGGTACTTCACCCAACACAAAATATATCTGAGAATATAGTCTTGCCATTTGTGGCATTATCCATTCAAAGGCCCATTCATAGCTAATCATTTGTGTTCTCAGAGAATGGCCAGCAATCCAACATGGTGACTTTCACGACATTTCCTGGTTTGCCCTGTGGAGTCTGAGGGCACTCTCTGCTCTGATATCCCTTCTTCCTACCTCCTTCCTTCTCTTCTCCAAGGCTATACTATGCTATGAGCTAAAGCCCTCCACTTTCTGACAGTTTTCATTCTCAGCCCCTGAATATCTCCATTTCTCCCTCTTCTAGTCCCTCTGAACAATGACATTATAGATCCTACAGACGACTCTAGCTCATGATTCTGATTCTGAAGTTTCTGTCAAGGCCTCACAGTATGGGTTCCAGGTACCCTCCCTGATCCCATATTTTGGCTTCACTTTCCACTCCCAATTGGTACATTCAAAGGCAGGATTTAACTCCTGGATCAGAAATTCTATATTTCTGCTCTCAACTACTTTTGATATTCCTGAGGGAAAAAGACTTGGCACCCTCAACTTTTAGTGTTCTAGGGAACATTGAAGCCATGGAATTTTTGGTTTTAAAAGCCATGTCTAGATAACTTGTATCTAGTTTGAAATAGAAGCCTAATCTAAAAAGCTCTCTATAATGAAGATCTAGGTTTTTTGTCCAAAATTATTCAATATTCATTTTTACTTAAGATAATAGAAATGTTAGTCTTTACTACGGAAAGAAATACATGCAACTTTCTTTCCTTTGGTGTTCATTTTGTGGTTTGCTAACCAAAAAATAAAAGATAAGCTCAACAATCCCTTTTGGTACTGTGGTTGAAGATAGGTGATAGTATCAAGTTTTAAAATTTATTTATTTATTTTTAGCTTACACATTCAGTTCTACATGCTTTTGAGTTCCAAATTTTTTCCCTCTCCCTCCCATCCCCCCTCTCCAAGATGGAATGCAATCTGATATAGGCTCTACATACACATTCACACTAAACATATTTTCACATTAGTCATGTTGTAAAGAAGAGTATGGTGATATTGGTTTTTTAGGGTTTTTAAATTTATCTTTCTTATACATCAGTAATGTTCAATAAAAATTTTACTGGAATAAATTAATGATCTCCTCTGAAAAATCCACCTTCCTCTTAATTTTTAAAGCCCTCTCCATACAAACATGAAAATGAATCATTGCTATTTGCGAGATTTTCCAGTCTAAGTCCCCTTCCTCACCAGGTGATCTCTGTTCTTTGAAACCCCACCCCCACTATAGCATACAGGTTTTAGGAGTTTACTGTAACACCTGACCTTTGGCGCCATAAGCACTCTCTTTGTTCTCATGTCTACTCTTATGGGCACTGCTAGCTCTCTTATTTTGGTCTCCATGAAAACTCTCAGGCTTGACACTCTGTATGCTCAAGTCCTCCTGTTTCTGAAAATATCCATTCCTAAACCTGTACATTCCCTCCCCCACCCCACCCCGCCCACCTTCTTTAAGTTGTCACAAATCTGGCCTTGCTGGTCTCATCCAGCAAATAATTGTGGATTCCAAATTTCCTTCAAACTCATACATTCTATGTTACATGAGGTATCTCTAATCTTGTACTCTCACTAAGCTATTCATTCAAATTCTAGACATTCAGAGTCAGGGCTTATGCCCTAAGAAATGCAGTTTTCTCAGCAACAGGACCCCTCCAACATATATACTAGAAAAATCCTGGGAAGCTCTGATATCTGGTGTTCCAATGAGCCACCAAGAGGTGCATTTTGGATAATAGGGCCATACTGTCCTATGATGCATGAAGAGTTTTTTTTATTTTTTATTAGATCATTCTTACAACACATATTAATCTTATCAATACCAATTTTTATAATTAGCCAGTGTCTTTTATTCCCTTAGCATGCAACATATTATTTACCTAGATCTAGAAAATATGTTTACCTAATAAGGAGACATTTAGAATAATCCACGAAATTTATAAGATTTTACATTTGAAGACCCATTTCATAGCAGATGATGTAGGTTCTCAGAGCCTTTACAGCTATGACATAGGGAAACTTGGTTTATACTCAATTCCTGACCTTTTATGGTCTCTCCCAGATTAGATATCCCTTGTTCTGAAGGCTCTCCTCAATCTCTCATTCTCCCAGACTGACTTTGTCAGTTCTAAAATCCCATTTCTTCAGACAATTTCTGCCATCAGCCTATGAACATCTCCTCATCTCTCTCTTCTGGTCCTTCCCCAAACTGAAAGTCCTGTTTCTACACTCAACCTTCTTGGGATTTTTGAATAGTATATTTCAGAATTCTATTCAGGATTATCTATTTCCATCAACCTCAGATAGTCAAGATTCCAAGTCAAAGCCATATTGAAAGAATTTGGTTTTCACATTCCATTCCTAATTGTTTCATTGACAGGGACTCACTGCCATGCTGGGAAATTCTGTATTCCAAGTTCCAACCTACAACCCACTTGCTCACTATAATGGTATTTGGAATTCCAGATGTTCAGTTTTCTAAGAACCTTTAAAGATATGAGATTCTCATGTCTAAAGGAACAGAGTCCTGAAATTTCTGTTTTTTAAATCTTTTTTCTGCTTTCTTTAATATTATTCTTTTATTTTACCAATGCATTTAAGACTTACATATATATTGATTTCCAAACTTAAATTGTCTTCCCTTAGAAATTCATATGTAATGGCCCAAAATACTGAATATCCATTATCACTAACTCTACCATAAATAAATGTAAATATCTTTCTCAATGAAGGAATTGCAGAGGATTACATTGTTTTGTACAGACGTTTGTGGTTTGCGTGGGTTTTCGGAGTGGTTATCAAATAAGCAGAATTTGAAGGGGCAAGATTTTGGTTTATGTTTTCTTTAGTTTGTTAGTTTTTCTTATTCATTATTGATGCCCAATAAAAATCATATTAGAATAAATGATCTCCTACAAAAATATCCTCCTCCTTCTTATTTTAAAATTAATTAAAATGCCCAATATTTGGTTCCCAATGAGTATATATATGAAAATAAATCCATGTTATTTTTGAGATTCTCCACTCTAAGGTCTCTTCCCCAGGAGATGATCTCATTTCTCTGAACCCTCCCACCTGTAGCATATAGTGGTTTGGAGTACACTACAAGAGCCGGCATATTCTTTTCTAACGACTCTCTTTGTTCTGATTTTCCTCTTCTCTGGGCCCTGCTGCTCTCTAATTTTTATCTCCATGGCAACTCCCAGGCCTGACACTGCGTGAGCTCAAACTCTCCTGTTTCTGAAAATTTTCCATTCCCAGCCCCTCTACCTCTGCCCCCCCTCCCTTCTCTGATCCCTCAAAATTCTGCCTTTGCACCTGCTATAGCCTCATCATTCTCATCATCCTGACAGTATCCATAAGGATTTTTCTTTTTGTCTTTTACTGTATAATTATTACAATGTATATGTATATTCCATAGATGCAAATAAGGAAAGTGAACCTGTGTCTGTGCTAAGTCTTCAGCATACTACACATTCATTTTATTGCCCATACACACTCTGCTTTCATTTCCTTGTTAGTAATATCAACACTAGTCTGGACTAAAGAAGAACATATAGGAAATCACATTTCCTTCGGTCTCCAAGCGTTTTCAGTTTGGGGGTGTTTTTTGGTTTGTCAGCAAACAGAGAGTACTTTAACTAGATTGTTTTAGCTGTGTAGGTGTGGATTCATGATATGTTTCAAAGCATCCCTACTGTCAAATGTTAACTAAATAACAAGAAATGATTGAAATCCTAAGCAAACTCTCTCTCCTTCTTGTTTTTGACTTCCTGACACCTGGCCAATATTTTGGCTAACTTAAAATATAGATGGAAACAAATCTTTGCTAATTATAGGTTTTCCCTTTTATGGCATTTGCAGAGCAAATTCCGATTCAAGATCTCAGAAGGCTTCCCCCATCACATAGAGTGGTGTGTAGCCCAGTCACAGTCTTACCTTTTCTGTTCTAAGGTTCTGCTTTGGTCTCATATCCCCACTGCAAGTTGTGACATTCAGAGTTAGGGCTTATCCCTAGCTAGGAAAATTGGCAAGCCAAATTCCAGCCACTTCAAACGATCAGCATTAAATGGTAACCGATAACCCAGGCATTAAGAGTGCTAAGGACATTCCAAGACATGAAATTGTTGGTTCCAAAGGAATGCCTTCCTCTCATCTATTAATTTCATTTTAAAATGTTTTAAATGTATTTTTTCCTACACTATACCTAATGACTTAAAGATATCATGATCTGGAAATATTATTCTTTCTCATATGAGGCTTCAGGAATTAAAACTTAGGTTTTCTTATTCTTCAAAAATATTTTATATTCTTTATTAATAATAACAATATCAATGGTGGACTTTATCAAAAAGATCTTCATGGAATTGCATTTGTTTCCAGGAGCTTGTATATTGCCCTGTCTGGGAATTTTTTAGCTAGCCAAAACATTATCACTACTTTCAACAAAACTTTTTGGCTATGCAGTGGAAGTTATAAAAGAAATTTTTTTGAGCTTCATAAGGGTATAATATAATGTAAATTGAAAGAAATGACTGGTATTATCTTGAAAATTTAAATTCTCCTGACTTCTTTATTTACTTAGAACTGGAAAATATGTTTGCCCACTAAGAATACATATGAAGTAATCCTTGAAATTGGTAACATTTTGCATTGTAAAGTCCACAGAATAAAGCAGGTTCATAGAAATCTCAGAGTTATGACATATGGGAAATTGTGTTATTAACATTACAATGTACATTGGCTACCAATCTGATGACTTTGAAGTGGAAGTCTTCTCTCTAAAAAGCTCTCTATCATGGACATCCGGGCTTTTGTCCAAAATTACTCCATATTCATATTTATTAAAATTAATAGAAAGATAGATCTTTACTAAGTAAAGAAATACATGCACCTGCCTTTCCTTTGGTGTGCATGTGTTGTGGTTCAGAGGCTTTGTTTCCTAGCCAAAAATTAAAAGATAAGCTTAACAATCCCTTTTGGCACAGTGTTTGAAGATAGGTGGCGCTATTGCTTTTTTAGGATTTTTTAAATTTATTTTTCTAATACGTCACTAGTGTTCAATGAAAATTATATTGGAACAAATTAATGATGTCCTGTGAATAATCTACCTCCCTCTTACTTTTTTAGCCCACTTCAGTTAAACATGAAAATAAATGCTATTTGTGAAATTTTCCACTCTAAGTTCCCTTCCCACCAGGTAATGTCTGCTCTCTGAAAATCTTCTCCCCTGCTCCATCTATAGCATACAGGGGTTAGGAGTACACTGTAATATCTGTCCTTTGTTGCCCTAAGGGCTCTCTTTGCTCTGAGGTCCCCTCTTCCATGGGCACTGCTAGCTCTCTCGTTTTTGTTTCCATGGCAACTCTCAGGCCTGTATGCTCAAAGCCTCCTGTTTCTGAAAATGTCCATTCTCAAACCCCATTTATCTCCCACTCTCTCTTCTCTAGTTCTTCACAATTCTGACCATGCAGATTCTATGGTCTCATTCAGCCGATGATCCTGAATTCCCTAAATTTCCAATTTCCTTCAAGCTCATATGTTCTATGTTACATGTGGTATCTCCTATTTTGTGCTCTCACTAAGCTTTTTATTCAAAATCTGGATGTTCAGAGTGGGGACTTAAGCCCTAGCTAGGGAGTCAAAGCCCTGTTCAAGAATTTGGTTTTCACAGTCCATTCCTAATTATTTCATTGATAGGGACTCACTGCCATGCTGGGAAATTCTCTATTCCAAATTCCAGCCTACAATTCACTTGCTCACTGTAATGGTGTGTGGAAATCCAGCCATTCAGTTTTCTAGGGACCTTTAAAGATAGGAGATTCTCATATCTAAAGAAACAGAGTAATAATATCTATAAGTTTTCTATATGTCTATAAGTATTTTTGGTCTTTTGTGCCTTAATTTTTTTCCTCTTATTTTATCAACGCGTTTAAGTCTTACGTATATACTCATTTCAAAACTTAAGTTGTCTCCCCTTTAAAAGGACCATTTTAGTGGCCAAAAGTAGTGAATATCCATTATCAATAACACAACTATAATAAATATTAATATTTTTCTCAATGAAGGAATTGCAGAAGATTGCATTATTGTTTTGTACTGATATTTGTGGTTTGTGTGGTTTTTGTAGAGTTTTCAATATAATAGAGTTTTTCAAATACAAATTCAAAACAATAGTCTTCCAAATAAACAGTTTTCATCTTTTAAAGCTCTGTGGTTTCAGATGTCAGATTGTTCTTTTTTCGCATCGCCAGTACATCCTCAGAATGAAACTTGCGTTGGTATTTGATCTCATAAGAATAATCTACTTTGTTCTTATTTTTTAAATTACTGACATATGAAAGGTCAATATTTGGGCCAACTAAGAATCTATCTGAGAATACCTCCTTGCCATTTATTACGTCTTCCATTCTAAGGGCCATTCAGAGCTGTTCACTTCTGTTCTCATGAATTGCCCAGGAATCAAGCAGGGTGAATTTTAGGAGATTTCAAGAGCTGCCCTTTAGGGTTTCAGGGCACTGTCTGCTCTGACATCCTTTCCTTAGAGGATTTTTCAACCTTCTTCCTTCTCTTGTCCATAGCTATAACATGCTGTGTGCAGAAACCTTCCTATTTCTGAAATTTTCTATTTTCAGTACCTGAATGTCCCCCCTTTCCACCTTTTAGTCCCTCTGACCAGTGACATTAGAGATGCCAGAGCTGAATAAAGCTGAGGAATCTGAATTCAAAGTTTCCATGAAGCCCACACAGTCTTTGTTCCAGTGCTCTCCATGAGCATATATTCTGACTTCACTTTCCACTACACATTGGGACATTCAGAGACAGGATTCAGAGACTAGTTTAGAAAGTTTCAATCTGTACTCTCAGCTGCTTCCAACATTCCCACATGAAAAGTACCTGGAAACCTAGATCTTTAGGAATCTAGAGACCATAGAAGACATTACTTTTTGGTTATAAATCCATCTCAAGAAAACTTGTGTCATGTTATTATTTCTAATTTTATTATTTTAATTATTATTACAGTGTACATTGGTTCAAACTATGTGATGACTTCAAAATAGAAGTCTTCTCCCTAAAAAGGTCTCTATACTGAACTTCTGGGGGGTTTTGATCAAAAGTTCATTTTGATTAACAGTAATAGAAAACAGTCTTTACATAGGAAGGAAAAAAAGGCAACTGGATTAGTATTGGGGGTTCAGGATTTTTGGTTTTGAGGGGTTTATTGAGCTAGCTAAAAAATTGCAATAATTTCTGCCAAATACTATAAAGTTTTTTATTTTTATTTTCTTTAGTTTCTTTTTTTCTCATTTGTCGCTGATGCCCAATAAAAATCATATTGTACTGAATGAGTGATCTAGTACAAAAAGTCAAACTTATTATTTTTTAAAAATTATTTAAAATGCCCAATTTTGTGCCTTGCAGAGTATATACATGAAAATGCATCCATGTGTTTTGAGAGGTTTTCCACTCTAAGGCCCTTTCCCCAGGAAATATCCCTTTTTTCTGAACCCTCCCACCTGTAGCATATAGTGGTTTGGAGTTCACTGCAAGAGCCAACATTTTCTGTCCTAAGCACTCTCTTTGTTCTGATTTCCCTCATCCCTGGGACCTGCTGCTCTCTCATTTTCATCTCCATGGCAACTCCCAGGTCTGACACTGTGTTTGTGCGCAAATCCTCTTGTTTCTGAAAATTTTCCATTCCCAGCCCCTCTACCTCTGCCTCCCTCCCTTCTCTAGACCCTCGAAATTCGGACTTTGCACCTGCTATACCTTCATTGATCTCGTGATTCCGAAAATGCTCTATACGGTTAGGTCTTTTTATTTTTATTGGATAATTATTACAATGCATATGCATCTTCCCTATATACAAATATGAAAAATGAATCCATGTCTGTTCTAAGTCCTCAGCATGCTACACATTCATTTTAATGCCCAAACACACTCTGCCTTTATTTCTTTATTAGTAACATCAGTAGTAGTCTGGACTAAAGGAGAACATATAGAGAGTTAAATTTGTTTTGTTGTCTAAGTGTTTTCAGTTTGGGGGAGTTTTTTTTTGGTTTGTCAGCAAATGGATGGTACTTTAAATAGAGTTGTAGCTGTACAGGTATGGATTCATCATTTATTTCAAAGCATTACTATCGCTCAATGTTAATTAAATTACAGGAAATGATTGAAATCCTAGGCAAGCTCTCCATACTTCTGGTTTTGCACTTCTTGACAAATGGCCAATATTTTGCCTTCCTTAGAATATCGATGGAAAGAAATCTTTGCTATTTATGATATTTTCACTTCTAAGGCATTTCCACAGCAAATTCTGATTCATGTTCTCAGAGGGCCTCTCCACATGGGGTAGTTTGTTGCCCATTCAGAAGTCTGATATGTTGTGTTCTAAGGTTCTGCTTTGCTCTCATATCCCCACTCCAAGGTGCGACATTCAGAGTTAGGATTTACACTGAGCTAGGAAAATTGGTAAGCCGAATTCCAGCCATTTAAAAACCAGCATTAAATGTTAAATGGCATCCCAGGTATTAAGTCTGCTAAGGGCATTCTAAGACATTAAATTGTGGGTTCCAAAGGAACACCCTTCTGTCATTTATAAATTTCATTTAAAATGTTTTAAATGAATCTTTTATTATACTGTACCTAATTACTTACAGATACCATGATCTGGAAACATTAGTTCATTCACTTATGAGGCTTCAGGAATTAAAACCTGGGTTTTATTATTCTTATTCTTCAAAAAATATTCTATATTCTCTATTAATAATAATAACGTCAATGGTAGCCTTTATCAAAGAAAGATCTTCATGCAACTGCATTTGTTTCCAGGAGATAGTATATTACCCTGTTTGGGAATTTTTCAGCTAGACAAAACATCACTACTTTCAAAGAAACTTTTTAGCTCTTTGTTGGAAGTTATAAGAAATTGATTTGAGCTTCACAAGAGTGTAATATAATGTAAATTGAAATAAATGACTGATATTATCTAGGAATTCTAAATTCTCCTGCTTTATTTACTTACAACTGGAAAATAATTTTGCCCACAAAGAATATATTTGAAGTAATCCTTGAAATTGATGACATTATGCATTGAAATGTCCGTTTCAAAGAAGATGAAGTTCTCTGCAGCTCTCAGAGGTGTGACATATGGGAAAACTTCACCCCAGTCTCTTATTCTTTTCCAAGGCTCCTCCCAGACTGACACTGTCTCTTCTAAAATCCCATTTCTTCAAACAATTTCCCTCATCACTGAGATGGACCTTTCTTGTCCATCTTTCAAGTTTCTGGGGCTAAAACATTGTTTCATCCCATCTTTTTGCTGGTTCTGCTGTTCTAGGATTTGTTTCGGGGCACAATTTTATGGTTGTTTAGAGCTGAATAGGGGAGAGTTACAGCAATTTATTGCTTACTCCACCATCTTTGCTCTAGGAAGCATATTTTTCTATCAAAAGCCCATACTAAAAATTGAAATAAATTTGAATTTAGGTTTGATCTCATAAGAACAATCTACCTTCAATTTGTTTATTAAGTGGCCTACTTCCAGGACCATCCCAAGTCTTCCTAATCTCTCTCTTGTCATTGGTCCCAAATGGTTCTGGACCAGAGAGTGAGGCTGGATACAGCTGCACAGCCCTCCCTCATTTAAATCCAATTCACTTGTAAGTGATGAGATCACCTTCTGATTGCTTGGTCCTCTTCAAGAAGGATAACACAGGACAACAAGTGGATCCCAACAGCTCAATATTTGGGCCAACTCAGAATATATTTGAGAATATATTCTTGCCGTTTATGACATTATCCATTCAAAGCCCCATTCAGAGGTTATCATTTCTGTTCTCATGGATTGCCTAGGAATCCAACATGGTGATTTTCAGGACATTTCAAGTTTTGCCCTCTGGAGTCTCAGGGCACTCTCTTCTCTGATATTCCTTCTTCCTACCTCCTTTCTTCTCTTCTCCAAGACTGCACTATATTATGAGCTAAAGCTCTCCAATTTCTGACAATTTTCATTCTCATTCCCTGAATATCTGCCTTTCTCCCTCTTCTAGTCCCCCTGAATAATGACATTATAAATTCTGCAGCTGAATCTAGCTCATCATTCTGATTCTTAAGTTTCTATCCAGGCCTCCCAGTCTGGGTTCCAGGTGCCCTCCATGATCCCATATTTTTGCTTCACTTTCCACTCCCAATTGGTACATTCAGAGGCAGGATTTAACTCCTGGCTCAGAAAGTTTGTGTCTCTGTTCTCAACTACTTCTAATATTCCTGCAGAAAAGAGAACTGGCAGCATCAACTTTTAGTGTTATGGGGAACATTGAAACCATGGCATTTTTGGTTTTAAAAGCCATATCTAGATAACTTGTATCTAGTTTGAAATAGAAGTCTTTTCTCTAAAAAGTTCTCTATAGTTAACATCTAGATTTTTTGTTCAAAATTACTCAATATTCCTTTTTATTAAAAGTAATAGAAACATCAGTCTTTGCTAAGGAAAGAAATACATGCAACTTTCTTTCCTTTGGTGCACATATGTTGTGATTCAGTCATTTTTGCTAGCCAAAAACAAAAGATATGCTTAATAATCCCTTTTGGTAGTGTGGTTGAAGATAGTTGGTAGTATTGGGTTTTTAAAATGTTATTTATTTATTTTCAATTTACCACATTTGGTTCTACAAGCTTTTGGGTTCCAAATTTTCTACCCCTCCTGAACCTCCTACCTCCATACGACAGCATGCTATGTGATATGGGCGCTACATATACATTCACACTAAACTTATTTTCACATTAGTCATGTTGCAAAGAAGAGTGTTTTGGGTTTTGGTTTTTTTAGGATTTTTAAAATTTATTTTTATTGTACAATGGTAGTGTTCAATAAAATTTTGTTGGATTGAATTAATGATCTCCTATGAAAACTCTACATTTGTCTTACTTTTTAAAGCCCACTCTGTATAAACACGGAAATGAATCTTTGCTATTTGTGAGATTTTCCACACTAAGGCCCCTTCCTCACCAAATAATGTCTATACTCTGAAACACCACCCCACCACTAATAGCACACAGGGGTTTGGAGTTCACTGTAATACCTGACTGTTGGTGCCCTAAGCACTCTCTTTGTTTTCATATCCCCTCTTATGGGCACTGCCAGCTCTCTCATTTTTGTCTCCATGGCAACTCCCAGACCTGACACTCTCTGCTCAAATCTTCCTGTTTCTGAAAATGTCCATTCCTAGACCTGTACATCACCCCCGCCCTTCTCAAGGTGCTCAAAAATCTGGTCTTGTACATTCTATGTCTCATCCAGCTCTCCTATGAACCATGAGGAGATCTATTTTTTCTTTTTTATTGGATCATAATTACAACACACATTAATCTCATCACATATCACTTTTTAAAGCAAACCAGTGTCTCTTTTATTTCCTTAGCATACAACACATTATTTACCTAGATCTAGAAAATGTTTACCTAATAAGGAGACATTTAGAGTAATCTTTGAAATTTATAAGATTTTGCATTTGAAGACCCATTCCATAGCAGATGATGTAGGCTCTCAGAGGCCTCACAGCTATGACATAGGAAATTTGCATTATACTCCAGTGCTGACCTTTTGCGTCCTCTCCCAGATCAGATATCACTTGTTTTGAAGGCTCTGGTCAATCTCTCATTCTCCCAGACTGACACTGTCTGTTCTAAAGACAGATTTCTTCAGACAATTTCCCTCATCAGTCTATGAACATCTCCCCATCTCTCTTCTGGTCCTCCCCAAACTGAAAGTCCTGTTTCTACACTCATCCTTCTCAGGATTTTTGGATTGTATATTTCAGAATTCTATTCAGGATTATCTATTTCCATCAACCTCATTTAGTCGAGATTCCAAGTCAAAGTCTGGTTCAAGGATTAGGTTTTCACAATCTATTCCTAATTGTTTCATTGATAGGGACTCACTGCCATGCTAGGAAATTCTGCATTCCAGGTTCCAGCCTACAAACCACTTGCTCAGTATAATGGTATTTGGAGTTGTAGACATTCAATTTTCTAAAGACATATTAAAGATATGAGATTCTCATGTTTAAAGGAACAGGGTCCTGAAATCTATAATGTTTGTTTGGTCTTTTTCTGTTCTGGTTAATTTTATTCTTTTATTTTACCAATACATTTAAGTCTTACATATGTATTGATTTCCAAACTTAAATTTTCAAGCTTTAGAAAGCCATTTTTAATGGCCAAAAATATTGAATATCCCTTATCACTGACAATACTATAAACAAATGTAAATATCTTTCTCGATGAAGGAATTGTAGAGTATTAGATTTGTTGTGCAGATACTTGTGGTTTGTGTTGGTTTTTGGAGTAGTTGTAAAATAAACAGTATTTGAACAGACAAGATTTTTGGTTTAAGTTTTATTTAGTTTCTTTGTTAGTTTTTTCTTATTCATCACTGATGCTCAATAAAAATCATATTGGAATAAATCAAGCATCTACAAAAAAATTTATCTCCTTATTTTTCTAATTAGTTAAAATGCTCAACATTTGGGCCAACTGAGTATATATTTGAAAATAAATCCACGAGATTTATGGGATTTTCCACTCTAAGTCCCCTTCCCCAGTATATGATCCCTTTACTCTGAACCCTCCCACCTGTAGCATATAGTGGATTGGAGTTCACTGCAAGAGCTGACATTTTCTATCCTAAGCGCTCTCTTTGTTCTGATTTCCCTCATCCCTGGTCCTTGCTGCTCTCTCATTTTCATCTCCATGGCAACTCCCAGGTCTGACACTGAGCTCAAACTCTCCTGTTTCTGAAAATTTTCCATTCCCAGCCCCTCTGCCTCTGCCCCCCTCCCTTCTCTAGACCCTCAAAATTCTCACTTTGCACCTACTATAGCCTCATCCTGCTCATGATCCTGAAGATTATCTAGAAGGATTTTTCTTTTTTGTTTTTTATTCTATAATTATTACAATGCCCATGCATCTTCCCTATATACAAATATACAAAATGAACCCATGTCTGTTATAAGTCCTCGGCATGCTATATGTTGATTTTATTGCCCAAACACACTCTGCTTTTATTTCCTTGTTAGTAATATCAATAGTAGTTTGGATTAGAGGAGAACATATGTGGAGTTACATTTGCTACAGTGTCCAAATGTTTTCAGTTCCGGGGTGTTTCTTTGGTTTGTCAGCAAATAGACTTTAATTTAACTAGACTGTTGTAGCTGTGTAGGTGTGGATTCATCATTTATTTCAAAGCATTACTTCTGCTCCATGTTAATTAAATTACAGGAAATGATTGAAATCTTAGGCAAACTCTCCTTCCTTCTGGTTTTTGACTTCCCAACAAATGGCTAATATTTTAGCTCACTTAGAGTATAGATTGAAATAAATTTTTGTTATTTATGATATTTTCCCTTCTAAGGTATTGTCAGAGCAAATTCTGATTCATATTCTCAGAGAGTTTCCCCCTATCACATAGTATTTTTGGTTGGCCATTCAGAAATTTGACAGTTTATGTTCTAAGGTTCAGCTTTGCTCTCATATCCCCACTGCAACTTGTCATATTAAGAGTTAGGACATATACCTAGCTAGGAAAATTGGTAAGCCAAATTTCAGCCACCTCCAACAATCACATTTAAATGTGAGCTGACAGCCCAGGTTTTAAGAGTACTAAGTACATTCTAAGACATGAATTTGTGGGTTCCAAAGTAACACCTTCATATCATCTATAAATTTTAACATTATCACTGCTTTCAATGAAACTTTTTAGCTCTATGGTGGAAGTTATAAAAAAAATTTCAGCTTCACAAGTCTATAATATAATGTAAAATGAAATAAATGACTGATCTTGTCTAGAAATTCTAAATTCTCTTGCTTTATTTACTTAGAACTGGAAAATATTTTTCCCACTAAGAATGTATTTGAACTAATCCTTGAAATCGATGACATTTTGCAATGAAAAGTCCATTCCACAGAAGATGAAGTAGGTACGAAGAGCTCTCAGAGATATGACATATGGGAAATTGGAGGACACTCCACTCCTAACCTTCACTGTTCTTCTCCTGGATTAGAAATCCATTCTTCTAAAGGCTCTCCTCAATTTCTCATTCTCTTCTCCAAGGCTCTTCCCAGACTGACATTGTCTCTCCTAAAATCCCATTTCTTCAGACAATTTCTTTCTGCCTATGAACATCTCCCCATCTCTCTTGTGGTCCTTCCCCAAACTGACAGTCCTGTTTCTACACTCATCCTTCTCAGGATTTTTGGATTATATATTTCAGAATTCTATTCAGGATTATCTGTTTCCATCAAGCTCAGATGGTCAAGATTGAAAGTCAAAGCCAGGTTCAAAGAATTCTGTTTTCAGAATCCATTCCTAATTATTTCATTTATGAGGCCTCACTGCCATGCTGGGAAATTTTGTATTCTAAGTTCCAGACTACAACCCACTTGGTCTCTGTAATGGTATTTGGAATTCCTGATATTCAGTTTTCTAAGGACATTTAAAGATAAGAGATTCTCATGTCTAAAGGAACAGAGTCCTAAGATGTATAAGGTATTTTTGGTCTTTTTTATGCTTTGTTTAAGTTTATTCTTCTGGTTTTACCAATGTGTTTAAGTCTTACATATATATACATATATATGTATATATATATATATGTTTTACAAAACTTAAGTTGTTTCCCCTTAAAGGAACATTTTAATGGCAAAAATTACTGAATATCCATCATCACTAACACTACTATAAATATAAATATCATTCTCAATGAAGAATTGCAGAGGATTGCATTATTGTTTTGTACAGATATTTGTGGTTTGTGTGACTTTTTGGAGTAGTTATAAAATAAAATTTTCATCTTACTTTTAAGATTCTGTGTTTAGGGAAGTCAGAATTTTCTTTTTTTGCATCACCAGTACATTCTCAGAAGGAAACTTGAATTGATATGTGATCTCATAAGAATAATTTTACTTGTTCTTATTTTTAAAACTACCCACATACTAAATGTCAATATTTGGGCCAAGTAAGAACCTATCTGAGAATATATATTTGCCACTTATGACACTTTCCATTCATAGGCCCATTCAGAGCTGTTCACTTCTGTTCTCAGACAATGCCTAGCAATCAAACTGGTCATTTTCAGGACATCCTGAGATCTGCCCTTTGGAGTCTCTGGGCCCTCTCTGCTTTGATATCCCTTATTCTAAGTGCTCTCCTACCTCCTTCATCTCTCTATCAGAACTACATGATACTATGTGGTAAAATCCTCCTCTTTCTGACTATTTCCATTTTTAAACCCTGAACTTCTCCCTCTTTTCCTCTTCTATTCCCTCCCTATATTGACACTATGCATTCTACAGCCCAATCAAGCTCAGGCTTCTGGATTCAGAGTTTCGATTAAGGCCATGCAATGTGGTTTCCTGGTACCCTGCATAGTCACATAGTCTGGTTTCACTGTCCAAACTAGAAAATTCAGAGCTAGACTTAT
>CM053628.1:46618348-46628538 GCA_028646595.1 Phalanger gymnotis
TCTACTCACAAGATTCCTACGTGAAAGGAACCTAGAAGCCTAAACTTTAATTTCCTAGGGACTATCTAGAATATGACATTTTCGGTTCTAAACATATATGATGATAAATTGCACTGTTATTATTTTAATTTCATTAACTGGATAATTTATTACAATGTACATTGATGTTATTGATATGATGACTTGAAATAGTCTTCTCTGTAAAAGCTCTCCCTACTGAACATCCTTGTTTTGTCCAAAATAGCTCAAGATCCATTTTTATTAGCAATAATAATAGAAATAGTAGACTATACTAAAGAAAGGAATACCTATAACTGCAACTATTCTAGTACGCAAGTTTTGTGGGGTTTGGGTTTTTTGGTTGATCTCTTTTGCTTTTTTTAATTTTTTTTAGCTACAGAAGGAATACACAGAACACCCACCACAATCTTCTGCCAGTTTATTTCAGTATGTGTGAGTTTTTTCTTTATGTTTTTCTCCATGGACATTTGAGTTTTGCGGGTTGTTTTTGAGTGGCCAGTATATAGGTAGCATTTTTTCCTTACCCTTGAAACTCTGTGGTTAAGGAGGTCAGATTTTTTTTTACTTTTATGTATCCCCAGTGAATCTGAAACATTAAATTCAAATTTAGCTTTGATCTCATAAGAAAAATACAACTTCTACTTGTTTTTTAAATGACCTATAACAGGTCAATATTTGGGCCAATGTATCTAAGAATACATCCTTTCCATTTATTATATTTTCCATTCTAAGGCCCATTCAGAGCTGATTATTTCTATTCTTATGAATTTCTAAGGAATCAAAAATGGTGATTTTCAGGACATTTCAAGATCTGCCCTTTAGGGTCTCAGGGCACTCTCTGCTCTGATGACCCTTCTTCAGAGTGCTCTCCTACTCCCTTCCTTCTCTTGTCCATGGCTACACCATGCTATGGGCAAAACCCTCCTATTTCTGAAATTTTCCATTCTCAGCACCTGAATGTCCCACACTTTCCTCCTTCTGGTCCTTCTGAATGGTGACATTAGAGATGCCAGAGCTGAATAAAGCTGAGGAATCTGAATTCAAAGTTTCCATCAAGCCCACACAGTCTCTGTTCCAGTGACCTCTACGAGCATATATTCTGGTTTCACTTTCCTCTCCACATTGGGACATTCAGAGACAGGATTCAGAGACTAGTTCAGAAATTTTCAATCTGTGCTCTCAAATACTTCTAACATTCCCACATGATAAGTACCTGGAAACCTAGACATTTAGAATTCTAGAGACCATAGAAGACATGAATTTTTGGTTCTAAAGTCATATCAAGGAAACTTGTGTCATGTTATTATTTTTATTATTTGAATTATTTTTGTACTGTACATTAGTCCAAGCAGTATGATGACTTCAAAATAGAAGTCTTCTCTCTAAAAAGGTCTTTATGCTGAACATCTGGGGGGGGGGGTTTGGGGAAAATTACTTGATATTCATTTTGATTAACAGTGATAGAAAAAGCAGTGGTTACTTAGGAATAAAAAACTAGCAAGTAGATTTGTACTGGAGGTTCAGGTTTTTTTTGGTATTGAAGTGTTTGTTGAGCTAGCTAAAAGTCACCAGTAATTTCATCAAATACTTTTGTTAGCGTGGTTGGAAAGATGAGGTTTTTGGTTTCTCTTTTCTTTATTTTCTATCTTAGTTTTTCTTATTTGTCAGTGATTTCCAATCCATTACTAATTGTTTCATTGATAGGGGCTCAATGCCATTCTGAGAAATTCTGTATTCCAAGTTCCAGCCTACAACCACTTTGCTCACTGCAATGGTATTTGTGTGTCCAAACATTCAGTTTTGTATGGACCTTTAAAGATATGAGATTCTCTTGTCTAAAGAACTGAGTCCTGAAATGAGTAATGTTTGGTCTTTTTTCTACTTTGGTTAATTTTATTCTTTTACCAATGGTTTAAGTCTTATATACATACATACATACATACATACATACATATATATATGTATATATATATATACATACACACATATATATGTATATATATTTCTAAATTTAAATCTTCTCCCCTTGGAAAGTAATTTTAATGGCAAAAAATATTGAATACCCATTATTACTAACACTGCTGTAAACAAATGTAAATATCTTTGTGAATGAAGGAATTTCAGAGGATTCGAATTGTTTTGTATAGATATTTGTGGCTTGTGTGGGTTTTTGGAATCAGTCTAAAATAAACAGTGTTTGAAGAGACAAGATTTTTGGTTTATGTTTACTTTCTTTGTTAGCTTTTCTTATTCATTACTGAATCATATTAGAATAAATGAATGACCTCCTACAAAAATATTCATCTTCTTATTATTTGAATATTAAAAATGGCCAATATTTGGGCCCACTGAGTATATACATGAATGAAATTTTCCGCCCTAAGGTCACGTTCCCAGGAGACAATCGCCTTTTCGGAACCCTCCCACCTGTAGCATATAGTGAATTAGAGTTCACTGCAACAGCCAACGTTTTCTGTCCAAAGCACTCTCTTCTGATTTCCCTCTTCTCTGGTCCCTGCTGCTCTCTCATTTTTGTCTCCATGGCAACTCCCAGACCTGACACTGTGTGAGCTCAAACTCTCCTGTTTCTGAAAATTTTCCATTCCCAGCCCCTCTCCCTCTGGCCCCTCCCTTCTCTGGCCCCTCAGAATTCTCACTTTGCACCTGCTATAGCTTCATCTTGCTCATGATCCTGAACATGCTCTATATGGATTTTTCTTTTTGTTTTTTTAATTGGATAATTATTACAATGTACATGCATCTTCCCTATATGTAAATAATCCAAAAGAACATTTGTGTCTTCTAAGTCCTCGGCATACTACATATTCATTTTATTGACCAAAATTAATCTGCTTTCATTCCTTGTTAGTGATATCTATAGTAGTCTGGACTAAAGGGGATTATGTAGGTAGTTACATCTGCTTTGGTTTCCAAGTGTTTTCAGTTTGGAGCCTTTTTTTGTTTGTTTGTCAGCAAATAGACGGTACTTTACCTAGATTGTTTTAGCTGGTAGGTGTGGATTCATGATATATTTCAAAGCATTGCTACTATTGAATGTTAATTAAATTATAGGAAATGATTGGAATCCTAATCAAACTGTCCTTCCTTTTGGTTTGTGACTTCTGGACAATTGGCCAATATTTTGGCTAGCTTAGAATATAGATGGAAATAAATCTTTGCCAGAGCAAATTCTGATTCATCATCTCAGAGGGCTTTCTACTACCAAACAGGATGGATTGTAGCCCAGTCAAAGGTATAACCTTTTCTACTCAAAATTTCTGCTTTGGTCTCATATGCCCATTCCAATGTGAAACATTCACTCTTAGGACTTATATGTAGCTAGGAAAATTGGTAAGCCAAATTTCAGCCTCCTCCAACAATCAGCATTAAATGTAAAATGACAGCCCATGCATCAAGTGTGCTAAGGACATTTTAAGATGTGAAATTTTTGATTCCAAGGAAACACCCTCCTTATTATCTATAAATTTAATTTTAAAATGTTTTAAATCAAAAAAAGAAATCTAAAAAAAACATGGATCCGCACAGATGTGGATCACTGTATATAATGTCAAACTTTTTTAATATGTTGGTTAGTTTTGTAGAACTGTTTTCCCCTCTTTTTAAATTCTTTCTAAGAGATTATTCTCCAATAGGGAGAAAAAAGAGGAATTGAGTCTGGGGAACTAGAACCAAAGAAGGTACCTCTTCTCAGTAGAGCAAAGGAAACCAACTAATGGAAAATATAAGATTCCAATAAAATTCAAATAGCATTTGAGAGGGATAAATTAAGGAAAAACAGGACCTCATCTATCTCAAATGAAAAGTTAGTTACTTATTTGCCTAAAATAACTTGAACATTTAAAAAAATGAAGTTTGGGGGAGTATTTTAAAACATGGCATTGTACATTGCTAAATAATGATATTAAAATCCTTAATAATAAAAATATTTTAAATCTATCTTTTATTACACTGTACCTAAAGATTTAGAGATATCATGATCTGGAAAGATGAGTTCTTTCTCTTGCGAGGCTTCGGGAATTAATACCTACATTTTCTTATTCTTCAAAAATATTCTACATTCTCTATTAATAATAATAATATCCATGGTAGCCTTTATCAAAGAATTGTATGCATGGAATAGCATTTTTTTCTAGGAGCTTCTATATTGCCCTGTCTTAGACTATTTTAGGTAGCCAAAACATTATCACTACTTTCAAAGAAACTTTTTAGCTGTGCAGTGGAAGTTATAAAAGAAAATGTTTTGAGCTTCACAAGGCTATAAGATAATGTAAATTGAAATAAATGACTGATCTTACCTAGAAATTCTAAATTCTCCTACTTTCTTTATTTACTTAGAACTGGTGAATATTTTTGCCCACTAAGAATATATTTGATATAATACTTGAAATTGATGACATTTTGCATTGCAAAGTCCAGAGAAACTAAATTAGGTTTGAAGAGCTCTTAGAACTATGACATATAGGAAATTGGAAGACACTCCAGTCCTGACTTTTGCTGTTCTCTCCTGGATTAGACATCCCTTCTTGTAGAGGCTCTCCCCAGTCTCTCATTCTCTTCCCCAAAGCTCCTCCTAGTTTGACATTTTCTCTTCTAAAATCCCATTTCTTCAGACAACTTCCCTCATCAGCCTATGAATATCTCCCCATCACTCCCTTTTGGTCCTCCCCCAAACTGACAGTCCTGTTTCTATACTCATCCTTCTCAGGATGCTTGGATTATATATTTCAGGATTATCTATTTCTATCAGGCTCAGATGGACAAGATTCCAAGTCAAAGCCTGGTTCAAGGAATTTGGTTTTCACAATCTATTCCTAATTGTTTCATTGATAGGGACTCACTGCCATGCTGGGAAATTCTGTATTCCAAGTTCCAGCCTACAACATACTTGCTCACTGGAATGGTATTTGGAAGTCCAGACTTTTAGTTTTCTATGGACCTTTAAAGATAGGAGATTCTCATGTTTAAAGGAACAGAGTCCTGAAATCTATAATGTTGGTTTGGTCTTTTTTCTGCTTTGGTTAATTTTATTCTAATGTTTTACCAATGCTTTTATGTTTTACATATATACTGATTTCCAAACTTAAATTATCTCCCCTTAGAAAGCCATTTTAATGACCAAAATAGTGAATATACATTATCACTAACAATACTATAAATAAAAGTAAATATCTTTCTCAGTGAAAGAATTGCAGATGATTGGATTTCTTTTTTGTACAGACATTCGTTGTTTGTGTGGGGTTTTGGAGTGCGCATCAAATAAACAGTATTCGAAGAGATAAGATTTTTAGTTTATGTTTGATTTAGTTTCTTTGTTAGTTTAGTTTTTCTTATTACTGATACCCAGTAAAAATCAAATTAGAATAAATGAATGTTCTCTTACAAAAATATATACCGTCTTATCTTTAAAATTAATTAAAATGCCCAATATTTAGACCTACAGAGTATATATATGAAAAGACATCCATGTGATTTGTCAGATTTCCAGTCTAAGATCCCTTCCACAGCATATGATCCCTTTTATCTGAACCCTCTCACCTGTAGCATATACTGGATTGGAGTTCATTGCAAGAGCTGACATTTTCTACCTAAGCTCTCTCTTTGTTCTGATTTACCTCTTCTCTGGACCCTGCTGCTCTCTCATTTCATCTCCATGGCAACTCTCAGACCTGACGCTGTGTGAGCTCAAACTCTCCTGTTTCTGAAAATTTTCCATTCCCAGCCCCTCTACCTCTGCCCCCCTCCCTTCTCTAGACCCTCAAAATTCTGACTTTGATTCTGATTCTGAAGTTTCTGTTCAGGCCTCACTGTGTGGGTTCCAGGTACCCTCCCTGATCCCCCATTTTGGCTTCACATTCTACTCCCTATTGGTACATTCAGAGGCAGGATTTAACTCCTAGCTTAGATATTTTGTATTTCTGTACTCAACTATTTCCAATATTCTTGCAGGAAAGATACCTGGAAACCTAAACTTTTAGTATTCTAGATATCATTGAAGCAATGACATTATTGGTATTAAAAGACATATCTAGATAACTTGTGTTATTTTTAAATTTTATTCACTGTATTATTATTATAATGACCATCAGTGACCAATCTGATGACTTTGAAATAGAAGTCTAAACTCTAAAAGGCTCTCTATAGTGAACATCTTGTCTATTTTCCAAAATTATACAATATTCATTTTTGTTAAAAGTAATAGAAACATCAGTTTTTAGTAAGGAAAGAAATACATGCAACTGGCTTTCTTTTGGTTTGTATGTGTTTTGGTTCAGAAGCACTGTTTGCTACCCAAAAAATAAAAGATAAGCTTAACCATCCCTTTTGGCACAGTGGTTGAAGATAGGTGGTACTATTGGCTTTGTAGGATTTTTTAAATTTATTTTCCTTTTACATCACTAGTGTTCAATAAAAATTACATTGGAATAAATTAATGCTTTCCTGTGAAAAAAACTACCTTCCTCTTACTTTTAAAGCCCACTCCATATGAAAATGAAAATAAATCTTTGCTATTTGTGAGATTTTTGACTCTAAGGTCCCTTCCCCTCAAGATGATGTTTGGTCTCTGAACCAACTCCCCCAACCTCTACCACACAGCAGTGTGGAATTCACTGTAATACTTGACCTCTCCTTCCCTAAGGATTCTCCTTGCTCTGACATCCCCTCTTCTATGGGAACTCTTAGTGCTCACATTTTCATCTCAATGGCAAATGCTGGGCCTGACACTCTCTGTGCTGAAATCCTCCTGTTTCTGAAAATGTCCATTCCCAGAACTCTGATATCTCTCCCTCTCTCTTCTCTAGGCCTTCGCAAATCTGGAAGAGCAGATACAATTGTCTTATCCATCTGATGATCCTGAATTCCAAATTTCCTTCAGGCTCATACTTTCTATGTTACATGAGGCATCTCCTATCTTGAACATTCACTAAGCATTTTATTAAAAATCTGGATGCTCAGAGACAGAACTTATGCCCTAGCTAGGAAATCAGGTTTTCTAAGCAACAGGACCCCTCCAACATATGTTCTAGAAAGGTCCTGGGAAGCTCTGATATTCGGTTTTCCCAGGGGCTACTGAGAGCTGACATTTTGGATTATAGGCACATACTCTTGTATGATCCGTGAGGGGTTTTCTTTTTTTTATTGGATCATTCTTACAACATGCATTATGTTACCATATACTAATTTTTAAAACTAACCAGAGCCTCTTTTATTCCCTTAGAATGCAATACATTATTTACCTAGATCTAGAAAATATGTTTGCCTAATAAGTAGACATTTAGAGTAATACTTGAAATTTGTGTGATTTTACCTTTGAAGAACAATTCCACAGCCAATAGTGTAGGTTCTGAGAGCCCTCACAGTTATGGCATATGGAAAATTGGACCATGCTCCAGTCCTGAACTTTTGTGTTCTCTCCCTGATCAGAAATCCCTAGTTTTGAAGGCTCTCCTCAATATTCTCCCAGACTGACATTGTCTGTTCTAAAATCCCATTTCTTCAGTTTCCCTCATCAGCCTATGAACATCTACCCATCTCTCTTCCGATACATCCCCAGATAGACAATCCAGTTTCTACACTCATCCTTCTCAAGATTCTTGGATTATATATTTCAGGATTCTATTCAAGATTATCTATTTCCATCATTCTCACATATTCAAGATTCCAAGTCAAAGCCTGGTTCAGAGAATTCTGTTTCCACAATACATTCATAATTGTTTCATTGATAGGGACTCAATGACATGCTGGGAAATTCTATATTCCTAGTTCCAGCCTACAACCCACTTCCTCCATGATATGGTATTTGGAAGTCTAGATAATCAGTTTTCTAAGGACCTTTAAATACGTGAGACTCTCCTGTCTAAAGGAACAGAGTCCTAAGGTTCATAAGATATTTTTGGTCTTTTTTGGCATTAGTTTATTTTATCCTTTTATTTTACCACCATATTTAAGTCTTACCTATATACATCTTACAAAACTTAAGTTGTCTTCCCTTAAATGGCCATGTTAATGGCCAAAAATACTGAATATCTATCACCACTAACATTACTATATATACACATATATATTATATACACATATATCTTTCTCAATGAAGGAATTGAAAAGGACTGCATTACTTTTTGTACAGATATTTGTGGTTTACATGGTTTTTTGGAATGATTATAAAATAAAGAGTTTTCATCTTGTAATGCTCTCTGGTTAAGGATGTCGAATTTTTCTTATTTTGCATCACTAGTACATCCTCTGAATGGAGCTTGAATTGATATTTGGTATCATAATAATCTACCTTGTTCTTATTTTTAAATTATGTACCTAAGAAAGTTCAATATTTGGGCCAACTCAGAACCTATCTGAGAACACATCTGTGACAATTATGACATTTTCCATTCATAGGCCCATTCAGAGCTGTTCACTTCTGTTCTCAGACAATGCCTAGCAATCAAACTGGTCATTTTCAGGACATCCTGAGGTCTGCCCTTTGGAGTCGCTGGACACTCTCTGCTTTGATATCCCTTATTCTAAGTGCTCTCCTACCTCCTTCATCTCTTGATCAGGACTACATGATACTATGTGGTAAAATCCTCCTCTTTCTGATGATTTCCACTTTTAAACCCTGAACTTCTCCCTCTTTTCCTCTTCTATTCCCTCCCTATATTGACACTATGCATTCTACAGCCCAATCAAGCTCAGGCTTCTGGATTCAGAGTTTCGATTAAGGCCATGCAATGTGGTTTCCTGGTACCCTGCATAGTCACATAGTCTGGTTTCACTGTCCAAACTAGAAAATTCAGAGCTAGACTTATCTCTTAGCTTGGACATTCTGCATCTATCTACTCACAAGATTCCTATGTGAAAGGAACCCAGAAGCCTAAACTTTAGTTTCCCAAGGATGATCCAGAACGTGACATATTTGATTCTAAACCCATAGAATGATAAATTATACAAAGTTATTATTTTAATTTCATTAACTGGATAATTGTGCAATGTACATTGATCTTGTTGATTTGAAAACATGAAATAGTCTTCTCCAGAAAAGCTCTCTTTACTGAACATCATTTTTTGTACAAAATTGCTCAGGATTCATTTTTATTAACAATAATAGAAAAATCAGACCTGACTAAATAAGAGAATACGTGTAACTGTAATTGTTCTGTTACGCACGTTTTCTTGGGTGTAAGTATTTTGGATAGTTTTATTGGTTTTATTTGGTTTAGTTGATGGTGTTTTTGGTACAGAAAAAATACACAGAACACCCACCACAATCTTTTGCCAGTTTGTTTCAGTATCTATGGGGTTTTTCATTATGTTTTTTTCCACGTAGATATTTCTGGTTTGCAGGTTGTTTTTGAGTGCCCAGAAAGTATGTAGTATTTTAAGCTTAGCATTGAAGATCTGTGCTTAAGGAGGTCAGATTTTTTTCTTTTGTGTTTCTCCAATGCATCTGAAACATTAAATTTGATCTCATAAGAAAAATATAGCTTCTCCTTGTTTTTTAAATTACCTATGACGGATCAATATTTGGGCCAATCTATCTGAGAATACATCCTTTCCATTTATTATATTTTCCATCCTAAGGCCCATTCAGAGCTGATCCTTTCTGTTCTCAGGATTGCCTAGTAGTCAAACATGGTGATTTTCAGGACATTTCAAGATCTGCCCTTTGGTGTCTCACGGCACTCTCTGCTCTGATGTCCCTTCTTCAGAGTGCTCTCCTACCTCCTTCCTTCTCTTGTCCATGGCTACAATATGTATTTGCAAAACCCTCCTATTTCTGAAATTTTCCATTCTCAAACATCTGAATGTTTCCCACATTTCCCCTTCTAGTCCCTCTGAACAGTGACATTAAAGTTGCCATAGGTGAATAAAGTTGAGGAATCTGAATTTAAAGTTTCCATCAAGCCCACACCATCTGGGTTCCAGTACCCTCCATGAGTACATATTCCGACTTAAATTTCTACTCCAAATTGGGACATCGAGAGGCAGGATTAACTACTAGTTCAGTAATTTTCAATCTTTAATATCAACTACTTGCAACAATCCCACATGAAAAGTACCTGGAAACTAGACTTTTAGAATTCTAGAGACCATAGAAGACATGAATTTTTGGTTCTAAAGGCATATCAAGGAAAATTGTGTCATGTTATTATTTT
>CM053628.1:46629038-46649448 GCA_028646595.1 Phalanger gymnotis
CCTCCTGGTTACTCTTGTGAGGTGGGCTTTCTGGGCCTGGAGTCTTTTTGTCGAGATGTCGGAATGGGGAGGCTGGTTCACGGATCAGCTGTGGTGGGGCCTAAATAAATTTCTTGTTGTTTTCTCCTTAGAGAACCTCTCATACCTTGTGATTTCGAACCATTCAAACGTATACATGATTATATTTGAGATTATAAATTCGGCCTTCCTGCTGCAAATGGGTCTTCAAATGTAAAATGTTATAAATTTCAAGGATAACTTCAAATATATTCTTAGTGGGGAAAAAAATGTTTTCCAGATCAAGACAAGGACTGTGTTGCATGCTAAGGACTTAAAAAAGAAACTAGTTAGTTTTAAAAAAAATTATATAATAAGTTTAATGTGCATTGTAAAAGTTATTCAATAAAAAATAAAAGAAAAAATCCTTATGGATCGTTGGAAGGTACACCCTTATATTCCAAAACAACAGCTCTTGGTAGCCCTTGGAACACTGAATATCAGGACTTCCTGGGACCTTTCCAGGATCTATATTGGAGGGGTCCTGTTGCTTAGAAAACAGAATTTCCTATCTAGGGTATAGGTCCTGACTCTGAATGTCTAGATTTTGAGTGAAAAGCAGAGAGACACTATGAGATGAGAGATTGCTCATGGAACATCAGGTGTACAAATTTGAAGGAAATTTGAAATTCAGCATCATCAGCTGAATGAGACTGTGGAATGTGCAAGGCCAGAATTGTGAGGGTCTAGAAAAGACAGAATGGGAGATGTATGGCATCTAGGAATGGGCATTTTCTGAAAAAGGAGGGTTTGTACACACAGAATATCAGGCCCGGAAGTTGCCATGGAGAGGAAAATGAGAGAGCTAGCAGTGCCCATAAAAGAAGAGACTTTAAAGCAAAGAGAGCCCTTAGGGTACCAAAGATCAGATCTTGCATTGAACTCCAAACCCCTCTATGCTATAGGTGGGAGGGTTCAGAGAACAGAAATCATCTGCTAGGGAAGGGGCATCAGAGTGGAAAATCTCACAACTCACAGGAATTTATTTTCTTGTATATACTGTGTGGGCTTAATGATTAACCCTTTTAAACTAATATTGAAAAAAAATAAGAGGAGTGTAGATTTTTTATAGGAGATCATTCATTAATTCCAGTATAACTTTTATTGGATACCAGTGATATATAAGAAAAATAAACAATAAAACAAACAAAAAAAACAAAATGCCCTCTATCTTCAACACCACCACCAAAATGAGATTACCTTTTTTAGGCTAGCAAAAACATGCCTCCAAACTACAACACATGCACACCAAAATGAAGGAATGGGCATGTATTTCCTTCCTTAGTAAAGACACTTGTTTCTATTACTATAAATAAAAACGAATTTTGGACAAAAAAAATGTTCATTATAGAGAGTTCTTTAGAAATAAGATTTCTATTTCAAGGTCATTATATCGGTAAGACCAATATACATCCTAATAAAAATAAAATGAATAAAATTAAAAGTAATAACTTGACACAAGTTATCTAGATATGGTTTTAGAACAAAAAATGCCATGTCTTCGGTGGTCTCTAGAACACTAAAGGTTTAGGCTTCCAAGTACTTTTCATGTGGGTATGTTGGAAGTAGTTGAGAGCAGAGATACAGAATAACTGAGCTAGGAGTTAAATTCTCCTTTTGCATGTACTAATAGGGAGTGATCACGGACGGCACTGGAACCCAGACTTTGAATCCAGAATCTTGAGCTCGATTTGGCTGTGAAATCTCTAATGTCAGTGTTGAGATGAATAAGAAGAGGGAGAGTTGGAGTGATTCAGGGTTTGAGAATGGAAACTGTAAGAAACAGAGGAGTTTAGCTCATAGCTTGGAGTAAGCATAGTTTGAGAAGGAAGGAGATAGGAGAGAATTAGATAGGTAAGATAGTACTCTGAAAAAGGGATATCTGAGCAGAGGCCCTGTGACTATAAAGGGCAGATCTTGGAATGTCCTGAAAATCACCGTATTTGATTCCTAGGTGACCTCTGAGAACAGAAAACTCTGAATGGGCCTTGGAATGCAAAATATCATAAATAACAAGGATGTATTATCATAATAAGTTGGCCAAAATATTGATTTGTTATAGATTACTAAGGAAGGAAATACATGCCCATTCCTTTGTTTTGGTGTGTAAGTGTTATAGATTATACAACAAAGTGAAGGTATATTTTTCCTATGTAATTAAACATAAATTCCAATTTAAATTTTAGTATATATTAGTGATGCAAAGATAAAAATAAAAATCTGACTTCCTTAACCACAGAGCCTTAAAATTATGATGAAAATAATATCTAATTATATTGCCACCCCAAACCCCTCACAGACACTAAATATCTGTACACTAAAATCAATGCAATCTCTTCAATTCCTTCATTGATAAAGATAATTATTTCATAAAGATAACTATTTGCAGTTGCAGTGATAATGGATATTGAGTATTTTTTGGCTATAAAAATGGTGTTACAAATAAAGACATAAATAAAATAAATATTTTATTCATAAGATAAAGACTTATAAGGGGCAATGTGTGTTTAGAAATCAGTATTTATTTAAGACTCAAGGATGTTGTTAAAAACAAAATAAACCGAAGCTGAGAAAGACCAAATAAACCTTACAGATCTCAGGAGAGTGTTCCTTTAGACATGAGAATCTCATATCTGTGAAACTCAGTGTCTTGACTTCCAGGTCCCATTAGAGCAAGCAAGCTTGTCCAAGGCTAGAGTTTAAAAGGCAGAATTTCCCAGCATGGCAGTGAGTCCCTCTGAATGGAACAGTTAGGAATGGATTGGGAAGTCAGAATTCTTGAACTGGTCTTCAACTTGCAGTCTGAAATATCTAAGTTCCTGGAAATATGCAGTTCTGAATATATCCTGAATATAATTGTAAAATATACAGTCTTCGAATCCAGAGTTGGGTGAGGTGAGAGAAACAGGAATATCAGTTTAGAGAACGTTTAGAAGAGAGAAATTTGGAGATGTTCAGAGGCTGAAGAGGGAAATTGTCTGAAGAAATGGAATTTTAGAAAAGACATTTTTTCCTCTTGGGAAGATCCTTTGAGAAGAGAATGAGATCCAAGAAAGAACGCCAAAGTCAGGACTTGCATGTCCTCAAATTTTTCCATATGCCATAAATGTGAGGACTCTGAGAACTACATGGCCTGCTATGGAATGGGCCTTTGAATGTAAAATGTCATCAATTTCAACTATTCCTAGCAGGCAAAAGACCATTCCACTTCTAAGTAAATAATATATAGCATGCTAAGATCCGATACAAGTTCTGAGAAATTTCTGGCTAGCTAACTATTCCTCAGACAAGATAGTATGCAAGCACCACAAAATAAATACAATTTGGTGAAGATCCTTCTTTGATGAAGAATGTAATTCATATGATTATTATTGATAATGAATATAGAGTATTTTAGAACCAAAAACCTTGGGTGTTAATTCTCAAAGTCTTATAAGAGACAGAACTAATGTCCCAAGTCATGATATCTCAAAGTTATTACATACAATATAATAGAAATCCATATAAAACTTTTTAAAATGAAATTTATACATCACAGGATGGTGTTTCTTTGGAACCAAACATGTTATGTCTTGGAATGTCCTTAGAACACTGAATGCCTGGGCTGTCAGTTCCTATTCAATGGTGATTGCTGGGGTGGTGGCGAGTTAGCATACCAAATATCCTAGCTAAGAATTAGGACCCCCTCTAAATATCCCAATTTGGAGTGGGGATATGAAAGCAAAGAAAAACCTTAGACTGCAAAAGTTCAAACCTCCAAATATACTTCAAACCAACCCTATATGATGACTGGAACCTCTCTGAGAACATTAAATAGAATCTGCTTTGGTAAGACCCTTAGAATGGAAAATATCATAAATGCAAAGAATTTATTTTTATCTATATTCTTAGTGAGCCAAAATATTGGCCAGGTCTAGGGAATTTCAAAAATAATAAGGATTATTTACAGCTATAAAGCTAAAAGAGTTTGGTGGAAGTATTGTCTATTTTCTGACAAACAAAAAAATACCAGAAAACTAAAAACATTTGCATACCAAAATAAATGTAATTGCCTGTAGGTCCTTCTGTGGTCAAGACTGCTATGGATATTATGATTAAGTTAAATGAATGCAGAGTATGTTTGGGCAACATTTTGCTGTGTAGCATGTGAATGTGTAGCATGCTGACTTAGAAGAGACACAGGTTAGTTTTTTTTTAATTTGTATGTAGGTAAGATGCATGTGCATTGTAATAATTATCCAAAAAATGTAAAATCCTTATAGATCATAGGAGGATATGGCCTATCAGCTTTTGGCAGCCCCTTGGAACACTGAATATCTAGGCTATACCCATGACCTTTAAAGGATATAGGAGAGGTTCTGGAACTTAGAATATAGAATTTCCAAGCAAGGGGATAAGTCTTGCCTCTCTAAATGTCCAGATTTTGAATTACAATTTTAGTGAGACTATTACACTTGGGATGGCTCGTGGCACACAGAATGTACAAGTTTGAAGGAAATTTGGAATTCACCATCAGCATCTGGTTGAGGTTGTAGAACCTGCAAGGTCTGAATTATGAGGGCAGAGAGAAGAGAGAGGGGGAGATGTACAGGGGCTGGGAATAGGCATTTTCAGAAACAGGAGGATGTGAGCACACACAGTGTCAGGCCTGGGGGATGAAAATGCAAGAGTTAGCATTGCCCCTAGAAGAGGGGACCTCAGAGCAAAGAGAGCCCTTAGGGTAGCAAAGGTCAGATCTTGCAGTGTCCTGGAAAACAGAATGTCCTATAGGTGGGAGGATTCAGAGAACAGAAATCATCTGCTGGGCAACGGCCTCCCAGTGGAAAATCTCACAACTCACAAGTATTGATAGATAGATAGATAGATAGATAGATAGATAGATAGATAGATAGATATAGATATAGATATAGATATAGATATATATGTAGCTATAGATACAGATATAGATATACAGATATAAATATACTATGTGGGCCCCAATATTGGTCACTTCTTTTACTAATTTAAAAAAAAGTAGGTAGATTTTCTCATAGAAGATCATTCACTTATTCCAATGTAACTTTCATTGGGCATTGGCGATGGATGGATACGAAAAATACACTAAAACCAAACCAAACCAAAAAGCTGTTCTTTCTTCAACCAGACTTTTCAAAGAACTTAGTGAGATTGCTGTCAATTTACAGGCCAGCCTAGTCCCCCCATCCCAACCCAAGACTAGGAGTTGAATCCTGCCTCTGAATGTACCAACGTGGAGTGGAAAGTGTAGCCAGAATAAATGATTATGGAGATCACCTGGAACCCAGACTATGAATCCAGAATCCTGAACTTGACTATGGCTTTCAAGTCTATGATGTCATTGTTCAGATAGACTAACAGGGGTAGGGAACCCGTGGCCTCCTAGGTCCCAAATATTGACCTATAGTAGGTCCTTTAAAAACAAGAAGAAAGTAGATTGTTTGTATGAGATCAAAGCTAAAACCGAATTTTATTTTTAGAATGCATTAAGGTGCAAAAATGAAAAAAAATCTGACATCCTTAACCACAGAGCTTTAAGGGTATAGTGAAAATACTATCAATTTTATGGCCACCCCAAAAAATCTGCAAATGAAAACCAGTGCAATGCTCTGCAATTGCTTCACTGAGAAAGATGGCTATTGATAGTACTATTTGTGATAATGAATATTCTATGATGAGAGATAATAAGGATATATAAGGAGAGAAGACTTCTGTTTGTAAATCCATATATGGGTTAGACAATTGTGCGTTTTGAAAATAAAAGAATATATTAAACTTAAGCAAAAATACCCAACCAGATATTTGGAGGGTACTCATTTAGATATCAGCATCTCCTATATGTGAAGGTCCTTACAAAAGTGAATGTCTTAACTTCCAGGTAAGACTGAAGTGGGAAAGTTGGTGGTAGCATAGAGCTTAGAAGATGGAATTTCCAGGCAGGAAGCCCCACCTAAGAATGGAACAATTAGGAATGGATTGGGAAGCCAGAATTCCTGAACAGGTCAAATTTATAACTTTTGCATGAGACATATAATTTATTTCAACTCACTTTCTATTACATCCTTGTTAAGCTAAAAAAAAAACCAGTTTTACATCTTCCACTACAAAGACAAAAATTTTGGGGGAAACTACTAAAATTTTTTTAGCTAGATAAAAAATCCTTACGCAAGGTAATGTAAAAGCCCTAGAAATAAATGTAATTCGATGAAGATCCTTCTTTGATTAAGACTCTCATTCATATGATTATTATAGATAATGAACATAGAATAGTTTTGAACAACAACAATAAAAAACCATAGGTGTTAATTCCTGAATCCTTATAACAAACAGAACTGGTATTTCTAGATCATGATATCTGTAAGTTGTTAGATATAGTGTGATAAAAATCCATTAAAAACTTTTTTAAAATTAACTTTATAGATCATAGGATGATATTTCTTTGAAACCAAAAATGTCGCATCTTGGAATGTCCTTATCACACTGAATGGCTGGGCTTTCAGGTCCCATTCAAAGGCAGTTGAGATTTTAAATACTAAATTTCCTAGCTAGTCACAAGTCCCACCTCTGAATGTCTCTCTTTGTAGTGGAGAGATGAGAGCAAAGCAAAACCTTACAATACAAAAGGTCAGTCCTTTGAATGGGCAACCAACCACCCAATGTGACAGCTGGAAGCTCTCTGGGAACATGAATTAGAATTTGCTGGGGTATGGGGCCTTATAACGGAAAATATCATAAGTGGCAAAGATATATTTTCACATATGTCCTAAGTGAGCCAATATTTTGGCCAGTTGTAAGGAATTTCAAAAACAAAAAAGGGGGAGATTTTGCCTAGGATTTCAATCCTTTCCAGCAATTTAATTAATATTCTGTAGTAGGGATGCTTTGAAACAAACAATCCATTCACAACTGCATAGCTAAAAGAGTGAGGTAAAAAGTACTGAATAGCTTTTGGCAAGCCAAAATGATACTCCCAACTGAAAAACTCTTTGAGACCAAAACAAATATTATTTCCTGGAGCTCTTCCTTTGGTCAAGAATACTTTTGATAATACCATTTTTATATTACAAATACTATAATTATATTTCTATCAGAGTTCATTACGTTCAAATGGAAGAAATTTTAAAAATAAAAGTGAAATCCCACAGTGACCCTATCCAAAGGCCTAAGTGAAAGCAAAAATATTATCTGTTGGATTTTTAAAGAATTAGCATATCAAATGAGAACTTTATATATACACAGGTTTCACTAAGAATATTATATAACAATGTTTTTTTTTCTATGAACCTATTTTTCTCTCTGAATTTGAAAATGCAAATCTGTGGCTATAATTGAGTTTTAGAAGTTTATAAATATGCATAAGCTAAAAAAATCTAGGACAAAATGAGGATAAATTAAAATGAATAGTATATATGGACAAATCTTTAGGCTGTCTGAGTAAAACAGTGTGTCAAGGTACATTGGAAGAAAAGAGCAGACAATTACAGATATCGATATCCCATTTTTTATATTACTATTAAGGAAAATGCATACAGAGCTAGTTTAGGCAAAAAGAAATTGAAGGTGCAGTATGCTAAGGACTTAGAAGAGGCTTGGGTTAGTTTTGGAAATTTGTATACATAAGATGCATGTGCATTGTAATAGTTATGCAACAAAAAGAAAAATCCTTATGGGTCATAGGAGGGTATAGCCTTAGAATGTAAAATATCAGCTCTTCATTGTCCCTTGGAAAACTGAATATCTTTGCTTCCTGGGAACTTTCAAGGATACATTTTGGAGGGGTTGTGGAGCTGAGAATACATAATGCCCTAGCTAAGGGATAAGTCAGGTGCCTAAAGCTCCAGATACTGAGTGAATAGCTTTGAGAGACTATGAGGGGAGGATGGCTCACGGAATATAGAATATGTGAATACAGAATATATATATATATATATATATGCACACACACACACATATATATATATTTATACACATATATACATATGGAAATTTGGAATTTAGGCTCCTCAGCTGGATGAGATTGTCGAATCTGCAAGGCCAGAATTGTGAGGGCTAGAGAAAAGATGGGAGAAAAGTATGGGGTCTGCGAATGGACATTTTCAGAAACAGGAGGATTTGAGCACACATAATGTCAGGCCTGGGAGTTGCCATGGAGACAAAGATGAGAGAACTAGCAGTGCTCACAGAAAAGGAGACCTCAGAGCAAAGAGATCTTGTCAGATCTTGCAAGGGTAGTCCAAAACAACAAATGCTATAGGTGAAAGGGTTCAGAGAACAGAAATCATGTCCTAGGGAAGGGGCCTTCTAATAAAAAATGTCATAAATTTCAAGGATTACTTTAAATATATACTTACTAAGCAAAAATATTTTCTAGTTCTAGGTAAATAAAGGAGGGTAAGTTTGAATTTCTAGGTGAGATCAATCATTTATTTCAATTTACTTAGAATTAAACACCTGTAAAGCTTAAAAAGAAAAAAAAATCACATCTTCTACCACACATGCAAAAGTGTTTGGTGAAAGCACTAATTATTTTTTGTCTATGTAAAAATTTCCCAGGCAAGGTAATATACCAGCATCATGAAACAAATGCAATCCAATGAAGATCTTGTTTTGATAAAGACTGCCATTGTTACGATTATTATTTATAATGAATATAGATTATTTTTGAACAAAAACAATAGCTAAATCTTTTTTTGGCTAGGCAATTGAGGGTAAGTGACTTGCCCAGGGTCATACAGCTAGTAAGTATCATGTCTGAGGCTGAATTTGAACTCAGGTCCTCCCTATTCCGGGCTCTATCCACTGTGCTTTGTAGCTTCCTCGCCTTTGTTAATTCTTGAAGCCTCATAAGAGACAG
The DNA here is from genome assembly GCA_028646595.1 of Phalanger gymnotis. Taxonomy (NCBI): domain Eukaryota; kingdom Metazoa; phylum Chordata; class Mammalia; order Diprotodontia; family Phalangeridae; genus Phalanger; species Phalanger gymnotis. The sequence continues at coordinate 46,637,965 of CM053628.1, forward strand.
AACTAATATTTCTAGATCATGGTATCTATAAGTCATTAGGTACGGTGTACCTAAAAATCCATCAAAAACTTTTAAAAATCAACTTTAGAGATATTAGTATGGTGTTTCTTTGGAACCCAAAATATCATGTCTTGGAATGCCCTCACCACACTGAATGCCTAGGCTACCACTTCCTATTTAAGGGTGATTGTGAGAGGTAGCTGAGAGAGAGCATATTGAATTTGACAGCTAGGCATCAGTCCCACCTCTGAATGTCACCCGATGAAGTGGGGATATGAGAACAAAGCAAAAGCTTAGAACAGAAAAGGTAAGACTTTTGAATTGGCTACAAACCATCCTATATGATAGCTGGAAGCTCTCTGAGCTCATCAATCAGAATCTGCTCAGGTAGGGGCCTTCAACTGGAAAACATCATAAATGACAAAGATTTGCTTCCATATATTGTCTAAGTGGGCCAAGATATTGGCCAATTCTAGGGAATTTCAAAAATAAGGAGGGAGATTTTGCCTGGGAGATTGATCATTCCATTCTTCCAATTTAATTTATATTCTGCTGTAACGATGCTTTGAAACAAATTGCCCATTCACAACTGCACAGTTAAAAGAGGCTGGTGAGGGGGCAGCTAGGTGGTGCAGTGAGTAGAGAACCCGCCCTGAGGTCAGGAGCACCTGAGTTCAAATATGACCTCAGACACTTGACACGTTCACTAGCTGTGTGACCTTGGGCCAGTCACTTAACCCCAATTTCCCTGCCTTAACCCTTCCAAGAAAAAAGAAAGAAAGAAAAGAGTCTGGTGAAAGTACTGAATAGCTTTTGCCAAAAAAAAACACGCCCCCATGAAAACCCTTGGACACAAAAATAAATGTAATTCACTATAAGTCCTCCTTTGGTCAAGACTGCAATTGATATTACTATTAAGGAGAGTGAGTGCTGAGCATGTTTGGGCTACAAAAGGAAATTTCTAAAATATTAAGGACTTTGAAGAGACACAGGTTAGTTTTGGAATTTTAGAAATTTGTATATAGGTAAAATGTATGTACATTGTGACAGTTATCCAATAAAAAAATAAAAAGACAAATACATAGAGTCCATAGGAAGATATGGCCTTAGAACCCAAAATATCATCTCTTGGTAGTCCCCTTGGTACACTGAATATTGGGGCTGCTCAGGGGACATTTTACAGATATATGTTGTTGAGATCCTGGAGGTCAGAATACAGAACTTCCCAGCTAGGGGATAAGTCTTGCTTCTCAATATCTAGATACTGAGTGAAGAGTTTAGAATTAGTGTTAGGTAGTGAATGGCTCATAGAATGTCCAAGCTTGAAGGAAATTTGGAATTCAGGATCATGAGATGTATGAAGCTGTAGAAGCTGCAAGGTCAGGATTGTGAGGATCTATAGAAGAGAAAGTAAAGGATGTACAGGGTCTGGGAATGGACATTTTCAGAGATAGGAGGATTTGAGCACACAGAGTGTCAGGCCTGGAAGTTGCCATGGAGACGCAAGAAGTGCCCATATTGGAGGGGACCTCAGAGCAAAAAGAGCCCTTAGGGCAGCAAAGGTCAGATCTTGCAGTGAACTCCAAACCCCTCTATGCTATAGGTGGGAGGGTTAAGAGAACGGAAATCATCTGCTAGGGATGGGGCTTCAGAATGGAAAACCTTGGAAATGGCAAGGATTTTTTTCATATATATACCAAATGGGCTTGATGATCGGCCATTCATAGTAATTTTTTTAAATGGGGGAAGATAGATTTTTGTAGCAGATCATTTATTCCAATATAATCTTATTGGGTTCCATGTATTTCTTTTAGTTAGTAAAGAATGCTGTTACTATTAATATTAATAAAAATGAATATTGAGCAAATTTGAAGAAAAAGACAAGGTTTTCATCACAGAGAGAATATGAGGGAGAAGACATTTATTTCCAAATTGGCATATTGGTAAGACATGTACAATGTAATAAGAATCTAATTAAAGAAAAACAACAAAAGATAACCTCATCCAATTTGGAATGATACGGCTTTAGACCCCAAATTGCATGACTTGAATGGTCCCTAGAACACTAAAGGTTTAGGCTTCCAGGTACTTTTCAGGGGGGGATGTTGGGAGTAGTTGAGAGCAGAGATGTCTGAGCCAGGAGTTAAAACTGCCTCTGAATGTACCCATGGGGAGCAGAAAGTGAAGCCAGAATAGGTGATCATGGAGGGCCCTGGAAGCCAGTCAGTGTGGGCTTCATGGAAACTCTGGATCCTTAAACCTGAAATTAATTTGGCTGTGGAATCTCTAATGTTATTTATTGTTCAGAGGAACTAGAAGGGTAGAGTGGGAGATCTTAAGCATCTGAGAATGGAAATGGTCAGAAATAGGAGTATATTTTAGCACCTAGCCTGGTGTAGCCATGGACAGGAGAATAAAGGATGTATGAGAGCATTTCAGTAAAGAGATATCAGAGCAAACTTAAAAACCTCCTGTCTTCTAGACACTATCAAAATGGAATCGTCTCTGATTAGCTGTGCAGGTATTGTGGTTTTGAGGCATTTTTTGCTGGCCAGCTTAAACCCTTTGGGTCTAGATTAAGATAAGAGCTTTTGCATTCTAAAGCTGTACTCTCCTATGATCGATAAGGATTTTCCTTTTTCTTTTTTACTGTATACAGAGCCAATGATTTCTGTTCTCACAGACTGCCTAGCAATCAAACATGGTGATTTTTCAGGATGTTCCAAATATGCCCTTTGAAGTCTCAGGACACTTTGTGCTCAGATATAATCATACTTGGCCCAAATAGGGACCTGTTGCATGTCATTTTAAAAAAACAAGAAGAAATTAGATTGTTATTATGAGATCAGACCTAGATTCTAATTTAATATTTAGTATGCATTGGTGATAAAAAAAGAAAAAAAAGTTTGACATCCTTAACCACAAAAACATTAAGAATAAGGTGAAAATACTATCAATTTTATGGCCACCCAAATTAGCACTGTCATCCCCAAATATCTGTACAGGAAAACCAGTGATATCCTCTGAAATTACTTCATTGATAAAGATAGCAATTGATAGTGGTATTGGGATAATGATTATTCAGATTTGGGGGTCATTATAACATGGAGTTATATATAAGAGGAAAAGATTTCTGTCTCAAAATCAGCATATGGGTAAGATTCAAGTGTATTGTTAAAACAATAAAAGAAATGTAAATAAATAAACCCAAACAGATCTCAGAAGGGTATAGCTTTAGATATGAGAATCTCCTATCTGGGAAGGTCCTTAGAAAACTGAATGTGAGTTTCCATGTAGTATATAAAGCGGGTTACTTGGTGGTAGGCCTGAACACAGAAGACAGAATTCCCATCATGGCAATAAGTCTCAAGTCTGAGTGAAACAATTAATAATCAATGGTGAAACCAGATTTCGAATAGGTCTTTGACTTGGAACCTAGAATATGTGAGCCTGATTTAAATATACAATCTAGAATCCTGAGCTGGTGAGGCTGTAGAAACAGGAATGGTAGTTGGGGGAATGACCAGCAGAGAGTGAGATGTGCAGAGACTGATAAAGGAAATTGAATAAATGGGATTTTAGAAGAAACAATGTAAGGTCTAGGAGGAATCTTGGAGAAGAGAGAGATTGAAGAGGAACTTTAAGAGAATGGACACGTGATCCAGAAGAGAACACCAAAGGACAGGACTGGAGTGTCCTCAAAACTTTCATATACCAAGCACAGCAGGTTCCTGAGAACAGAAATCAAGTGGTCAGTAAGGGGCCTTAGAATGGAAATGGCATTAACTCCAGAATTGACAGTCATTATATTCTCGGATAAAGTATTGATCAGTTTGAAGGAAATCAAGAAAAAAGGCAACTTCAGATTTTTCATGGGACTTTTATTCCAACTAAACTGATACTATGATTAAAAGAAAATTTCACATTTTTAAACATAATGCAAAAAGATTTCTTGAAAATACTGTCCATTTTGTGACCACCTCCACCCCCACAAAAAATTCAACAACCCTGAAAACCTGCACAATCAAGACAAATGCAATTCCATGCCCTTCCCTATTTGGTAAAGACTACTAGGGATATTACTATTAATTCTAATGAACTTGGGGTCTTTTTCCACAAAAAACAAGGTGAGATATAATGAGGACTGAAAAGGACCAAACTTATGTTTCAAAATTGGGATACTTGTAATACTTCTGTGCATTGTAACAGCAATGACAATTTTAAAAGATTTTTTAAAAAGTTTATAGATCATTGGCGAGCATTGGCTTAGAACCCAAAATGTCAGGACTTAGCCCTTAGAATGCCAAAGATCTGAGCTTCCACTTTTATTTCAAGGAGGTGTGTTGGAGGTGGCTGAAAACTTAGACTCTAAATTGTTCTTGCTCAAAGTCAATCCCCCCAGAAAGAGGTCCTGATTTTGAATGGAAAGTGAAGCCAAAGCATTAGATTGGGGAAGACATATAAAACCTAGAATATCTGAGCTAGAAGGAAATATTGACTCCAGAATATTGAAGCATATGGGGAGTAGAAGCCAGAAAATCAGTGTTGGGATTTACTAGAACAGAGACAGAAGGAGTTATTCTGGAACTCATCAAGGAAATGTTCAGAAGCAATGGATTTGACCAGGATTTGGAGTAACCATGGAGAAGAGAAGGAGAAAGGAAGGAGGGCATTGAGGAGGGCTATTAAAGAAAGGTCAGAATTTGGATTGTCCTAGAAACCTCTGTATGTGAGACCTGGGAGGCTCTAAAACATCAATCTTCTACTGCAATGCACCATAGATTTGAAAATCTCACACAACCCAAGGAATTATTTTCTTCTTTATTCTTAGTTGATTGGACAACAAGGAGATCGAAGCAGTCAATAATGACAGAAATTAATTCAAGCTATTCAGGGGAAAGCCAAATACTGAAGCTGAAGCTTCAATACTTTGGCCACATAATTAGAAGATGAGACTTATTGTTAAAGACCCTAATATTGGGAAAGATTGAAGTCAAAGGCAAAAGCAGGTAACAGAGGAAGAGATGGATTGAGAATGTCATGGTTACAATGAACATAATGTGGACAGATTTTGAGATAGAGTGGAATATAGAAGGAAACACCATGGCATGCTATGGTCCTTGGGGTCACAAAGAGTTGGACATGACCGAATGACTGAACAACAACAAATGTTATTGATGGGCCCAAATATTGGTCATCTCAAATTAATTTTTAAAAACAAGAAGGTAGATTTTTCATGTGAGATCATCCATTTATTCCGTTATAAATTATATCATGCACCAATGAGGCGTAACACAAACAAAAGCAAAAAAAAAACACATAAACAAAAGCCCCACACATATTGAAACAAACTGCCAAAAGTTTTGGATGAGATTACTGTGTATTTTTGGATACCCCCCAAAAAACCCCGAACTCCACAAAATCTGACAACCAGAACACACGTGGTTGCACATATACCTTTCTTTAGTAAAGACTGCTGTTTCCATTATTTAAAAAAATGGATCTTCAGCAATTTTGGATAAAAAGAACAGGTCTTCAGTATAGAGAGTTTTTTTAGGAAGAAGACATATTTTGAAGTTATATTTCTAAAAACCAATGTACAATAATAATAATACAATTAATAAAATTAAAAGAACTTGACACAAGTTCTCATGAGATGCTTTAGAATCAAAAGTGTCATGTCTACCATGTTCCCTAGAACACTAAAAGTTGAAGCTTCCAGGTAACCTTCATGTGGGAATGCTGGAAGTAGATGAGAGCAGAGATACAGAATTTATGAGCTAGGAATTTAAAATTGCTTCTGAATGTCTCAACGGAGAATGAAAAATGAAGCCAGAATAGGTGATCATGGATGGCACTGGAACCCAGACTGCGTGAGCTTGATGAGAACTTAGTATTCAGAATCCCAAGCTTGATTAGGCTTTCGAATCTCTAATGTCATTGTTCAGAGGATCGAAAGTGGGAGAGTTGGAGATATTCAGGAGCTAAGAATGGAAATTGTGAGCAACAGGAAGGCTTTAGCACATAGCATGGTGCAGCCAAGATAAAGGAAGGACAAAGGAGAGCACTATGAAGACAATATTTCAGAATAGAGAGTGCCCTGAGAGTCCAAAGGGAAGACCTTGGAATGTCCTGAAAATCACCACATTTGATTGATCTCAGAACAGAAATGATGAGCTCTGAATGGGCCTTACAATGGAAAATAGCATAAATGCCAAGGATACATTCTGAGATTTATTCTTACTTGGCTAAATATTGACCTGTTGTAGGTCATTGGAAAAAAAACAAGGAAGATTATTCTGATGAGATCAAACATAAATTCAAGTTTAATTTTGAGGATCCATTGGTGATGGCACAAATAAACAGATCTAACCTCTTTAGCCATAGAGCCTCAAGGGCATGGTGAAAATACTCTCTATTTTATAATCACCCAAAAGAACCCACAAAATGCCAATATCTGTGGAGGACAAACCAGTACAATCCTCTACAACCATTTCATTGAGGAAGATAGCTCTTCATAATAATATTAATGATATTGACTATTCAGTAGTTCGGGCCATTAAAACATAGTGTTGTGGGGCAGCTAGGTGGCACAGTGAGTAGAGCACAAATATTTTCAACTCGCAGTTAAATACTGTGCAGTATGCTAAGGATTTAGAAGAGAGACTGGTTATTTTTAAAAACTTTATATGTGCTAATATTCTTGGGTATTGCAATAATTATCCAATGAAGAAAAAGAAAAATCCTTATAGATGATAGGAGAGTCTGGCTTTAGAATCCAAAATCTCAACCCTTGGAACATTAATGTTCAGGGCTTCCTGGGACCTTTCAAGGATCTATATTGCTGGCTCCAGGAGCTTAGAGTAAAGAATTTCTGTATTCTTCTAGGACATAGGACATTTTCTAGGACATAGAGCTAGTGCATAATTCCTGCCTCTAAAGGTCCACATTTTGAGCAAAAATTTTGGAGAGACTAGGATGTATGGGATTGTTCATGGCATATCTGGAGTACAAGTTTGAAGGAAATTTGGAATATAGCGTCATCAGCTGGATGACATTGCAGAATTTGCAAGGCTAAAATAATGAGGGCCTAGAAGAGAGAGGGGCACTTACGGGATCTGGGAATGGACATTTTCAGAAATATGATGATTTGAGTACACAGATTGTCAGGCCTGAGAGTTGCCATGGAGACAAAAATGAGAGTTAACGGCCCCCATAGAAGAGGGGGCCTCAGACTAATGAGAACCTTTAGGGTAGAAAAGGTCAGATCTTGCTGTGTCCTGGAAAATAAGATGTGCTATAATTGGCAGGGGGAGGGGTAGAGTTCAGAGAACAGAAATCATCTGCTGGGGAAGGAGCCTCCCAGTGGAAAATCTCACAACTCACAAGGATTTATTTCCATATATATACTGTGTGGTACCAAATATCGACCTATTTTTTCAAATTTATAAAAAAGAAGATAGATTTGTTGTAGGAGATCATTCATTCATTTCAATATAATTTTTAGTCGGCATCAGTGATGGATAAGAAAAGCAAATGAAGAAACTAAAAGGAAACAAAACCAAAAAGTCCTTCAAACTTCAAGCAGGCCTTTGGAAGAATTTTAGTAAGATTCCTGTTAATATTTTGGCTAGCACACCAGTTCCCCCCCCCACCAAAAATAATCCATACCCCAGCATAGCTAAACAAATGTAGTTCCATGTATTTCTTTCTTTAGTGAAGACTGTTGTTTCTATGATGATTAATAAAAATGACTATCTAGAAATTTATTTACAGGAAAACATCTTCTGAAGTATAGAAAGCTTATAAGAAATGTGATTTCTATTTCAAAATCAACATATGGGTAAGACTCATGTATATTGTAATCATAATTGAAATAATAAAAATAAAAATACTTTCATGCAATTTAGTGGGATATGGCTTTGGAACTAAAAACGTCATGTCTTAGAGAATCCAAAGAACACTAAACATTGAGGTTTCTAGGTACCCATCATGTGAGAATGTTGGAAGTTGTTGATAACATGGATCTGAGCTAGGAGCCCAGTCCTGCCTCTGAATGTACCAATAGGGAGTGGAAATTGAAGTCAGAATATGGAATTGAGGAGGGCACTTAGGACCTAGAACATCTGATACTGATGGATATTTCTAATCCAGAATCTGGGGATTTTGTTTTGCCTATAAAATTTGGAATGAAGAGACAGTGGAATAGAGACAGTGGGAGATGTGATGCAGTAGATAGAGCATTGGCTCTGAAGTCAGGAGGACCTGAGTTCAAATGTGGCCTCAGACACTTACTAGCTGTGTGACCCTGGGTAACATGCTTCTCTCTGACTGCCTACAAAAATGGAAATATATTTAGAGGCTGAGAATGCAATTTATCAAAACAGTGGTATTTTAGTGCACAGAGTGTCAGGCCTGAGAGTAGCCATGGAGAAGAGAAAGAGAGAAGTAGGAGCCCTTGGAAGAAGCTAGGTCAGAACCAGGAAAGCTCTAAGAACTTTTATAAAAGATCAGACCTGGAGTGTCCCAAAAACTTCAATGTATCAAACATGGAAGGGCCCTGAAAACAGAAATCATGTAGTCTCGAAGGGGCCATAGAATGGAAAATGTCATAAATTACAGGATTGATAATCATATTTATTCCTGGCTAAAATAACGGCCATTTTGAAGGAAATGAAGAAACAAGGCAATTTTAGATTTTTCATAGGAGACCGGTCTTTTATTTCATTTGAATTTATATTATTCTTTTAAAAAAATCTCACATCTTTAAACACAATGCAAAAGGATATCATGAAAGTACTGTCTATTTTTTGGCTAACCTCTCTCCCCCAAAAGCCCTCAATAACCCTTATATGGACAAGACTTCTGTTTCAAATTCAGGATTTCATAATGCTCCTGTGCACTGTAATAATAATGATATTAATTTTAAAATACTTTAAAACTTTAAAGACCATTTGAAAGTGTGGTGTTAGAATCCAAAATGCCAGGACTTGCAAAGTCCTTAGAACACTGAATATTTTGGCTATTTTTGTACATGTGGATCCTTTTCCCATTTTTATGATCTCTTTGAGATACAGCCCTAGACGTGGTATTGCTAGGTCAAAGGGTATGCACATTTTTATAGCCCTTTGGGCATAGTTCCAAATTGCTCTCCGGAATGGGTGGATCAGTTCACAACTTCACCAACAATGAATTATTGTTCCAATTTTCCCACATCTTCTCCAACATTTATCATTTTCCTGTTTTCTCATGTTAGCAAGGTGTGATGTGGTACCTCAGACGGTACCAAGTAGTTTTGATGATTGCTGCTTTGTAATACAATTTAAGATCTGGTACACCTAGTCCACCTTCTCTAGCATTTCTTTTCATTAATTTCTTTTATATTCTGGACCTTTTGTTCTTTGAGATGAATTTTGTTATTATTTTTTTTAGCTCCGTAAAATAATTTTTGGTAAGTTGATTGGCATGGCACTGAATAAGTAAAATAATTTAGGTAGAATTGTCATTTTTATTATATTAACTTGGCCTACCCATGAGCAACTGATGTTTTTCCAATTATTTAGATCTGACTTTATTTGTATGAAAAGTGTTTTGTAATTGTGTTCATATAATCCCTGAATTTGTTTTGGTGGGTAAACTCCCAAATATTTTGTAATGTCTACAGTACCTTTAAATGGAATTTCTCTTTCTATCTATCTGTCTATCTATGTTAGTAATATATAGAAATGCAGATGATTTATGTGGGTTTATTTGATATCCTGCAACTCTGTTAAAGTTGCTTATTATTTCAAGTAGTTTTTTACTTCTCTAGGCTTCTCTAAGTATTTCATCACATCATCTGCAAAGAGTGATAGCTTAGTTTCTTTTTTGCCTATTCTAATTCCTTCAACTGTTCTTTAAATGCTTGATAGAATGCATTGATCTATTTTTGCTTCTGTTTTATCTGAGATTTGTAACCTAGAATATCTGAGGCTGATGGAAATCTATAGTCCAGAATGTATCCTGAATATAACGAAATATATAATCCTAGAATCCAAAGCTCCTGCACAAGTTTGCAGAAATAGGAATGTTGGTTTGAAGAAGGACTAGAGGAGAAAGTTTGGGAGATGTTCAGAGGAAATTGTCTGAAGAAAAGGGATTTGAGAAGTGACAGTGTCAGATCTGGGAGGCACCATGGAGAAGAGAATAAGATATTGAGGAGATCTTTAAGGACAAGGGATATCTAAGCCAGGAGAGAACACCAAAGGTCTCCACTGGAGTGTCTTCCAATTTTCTACGTGCCATATCTTTGAGGGCTCTGAAAACTTACATGATCTGCTGTGGAATGCACCTTCAAATGCTACATGTCATCAGTTTCAAGGATAACTTTAAATATATTCTAATTGGGAAAATTTTTTCCAGTTTTAGTTAAATAATGGTAACATACTAAGGACTTAGAAGAGCTATATCTGGTAATTTTCTTGTGCATAGCAATAATAATCCAATAAAAAGAAAAATCTTTATATATCATAAAATCCAAAATATCATCTCTAGGTAGCCCATTGGAACACTGAATATTGGGGCTTTCTGGGAGCTTTCTACTGCATGTTGCTGGGGTTCTGGAGATGGGAAGACAGAATTTCCTAGCAAAGGGACATAGTCCTGCCTCTGAATGTCCAGATATTAGGTGAAAACCTTAGAGAGAATATCAGATGAGGGATGATTCATGTAATATAGAATATACGAGCTTGAAGGAAATTTGGAATTCAGCATCATCAGTTAGACAGGGCTGTAGAATCTGTAAGTTTAAAATTGAGAGGTCGACAGAAGAGAGAAGGGGAGATGCACAGGGCATGGGAAGGCACATTTTCAGAAATAGGATTTGAGCACACAGAGTGCCAGGCCTGGGAGTAGCCATGGATGGAAAAAGAGAGATAAAAGTGCCCATAGGAGATCGAAGAGAGCCCTTAGGGTAGCAAAGGTCAGATCTTATGATGTCTGGGAAAACAGAATGTGCTATAGGTGGGAGTATTCAAAGTACATCAATTAACTGCTGGGGAAGGGACCTTAGAGTAGAAAATATCAAATATGGCAAGGATTTATTTTCATATGTATACACTGTGGGCAAAATACAGGCCATTTTTTTTTTTACTAATTAAACAATAATAATGTAGATTTATCCGAGGAGGTCATTCAGTAGTTCTAATATAATTTTTATTTTGCATCAAGTGATCTGTAAGAAAAACAAACAGAAATTTTAAAAAGCCAAAACCCAGAAACTCCTCTCTTCAACCACACTTCCAAAAGGCTTTTTTTCTTTTTGCCTCTTTTTTTTGTTTAATATATTTAGTTTTCAGCATCGATTTTCACAGGAGTTTGAATTACAAATTTTCTCCCCATTTCTACCCTCCCCCCCACTCCAAGATGGCATATATTCTAGTTGCCTTATTCCCCAGTCAGCCCTCCCTCCTGTCACCCCACTCCCCTCCCATCCCCTTTTCCCTT
>CM053628.1:46649948-46670958 GCA_028646595.1 Phalanger gymnotis
ATTATCTCTCCTGGATCTATTTTCCAGGTCTGTGGTTTTTCCAATGGGATATTTCACATTGTCTTCCATTTTTTTCATTCCTTTGGTTCTGTTTTATAATATCTTGATTTCTCATCAAGTCACTAGCTTCCACTTGCTCCAATCTAATTTTGAAGGTAGTATTTTCTTCAGTGGTCTTTTGGACCTCCTTTTCCATTTGGGTAATTCTTCCTTTCAAGGCATTCTTCTCCTCATTGGCTTTTGGGAGCTCTTTTGCCATTCGATTTAGTCTATTTTTAAGGAGTTGTTTTCTTTAGTATTATTTGGGTCTCTTTTAGCAAGTCATTGACTCATTTTTCATAGTTTTCCTGCATCGCTCTCATTTCTCTTCCCAATTTTGCCTCTACTTCTCTAACTTGCTTTTCCAAATCCTTTTTGAGCTCTTCCATGGCCTGAGCCCAATTCATATTTTTCTTGGAGGCTTTTGATGTAGGCTCTTTGACTTTGTTGACTTCTTCTGGCTGTATGTTTTGGTTTTCTTTGTCACCAAAAAAAAGATTCCAAAGTCTGGGTATGAATCTGAGGCCATTTTCACTGCCTGTTTCATGTTCCCAGACTACTACTTGACCCTTGAACTTTTTGTCGGGGTACAACTGCTTGTAGAGAGTACTTTGTCCCAAGCTTGAGGGGCTGTGCTGCTGTTTTCAGAGCTAGTTCTACACAACAAGCTCTGCCACACCAGTGCTCCTTCTCCCCCAAGTACCGCCAACCAGGATTGTGGCCCAAAACCAGGCAGGGCAAAGCAGGCTTTACATCCCCTCTCTAATCCACCACTTAATTCCTCCCACTGGGTGGGCCTGGGGCCGGAAGCAACTGCAGCTGTAGCTCTGGAAGCAACCTCTGAGCTGCACCACCTCCACCACCCCTGGGGTGGTGGCTGACTGCCAACTCCTTTCACTCTGTCCCAGCAGCTTTTCCCACTAACCTTCTCTATTGTCTTTGGCATTTGTGGGTTGAGATGTCTGGTAACTGCCACAGCTCAATGATTCAGGGCCCTACCACCTGTTCTGCCTGGCTCCTGGTCTGGTTGGTCCTGGTGTGGCCCATGGTAGGTTCTGCTCCACTCTGCTCCCAGCTCCGTGTGATAGACCCTTCCCAGTGACCTGGGCTGGAGCCATTCTTCCCTCTACTATTTCGTGGGTTCTGCAGCTCTAGAATTTGTTCAGAGCCATTTTTATAGGTGTTTGGAGGGACCTGGGGGAGAGCTTAAGCAAGTCTCTGCTTCCCAGCTACCATCTTGGCTCCGCCCCACACTGATGTACATTTCCAATCCAGAATTTGGGGCTTTTTTTAAGCTGTAAAATTTGGAATGTCAGTTTTGAGAGACACTGGACCAGCAAAAGTGGGAGATGTGGTACAGTGGATAGAGCACCAGCCCCGGAGTCAGCAGGATCTAAGTTTAAATGTGGCTTCAGACACTAGTTGTGTGACCCTGGGCAAGTCACTTAACTCTAAACGCCTCCAAAAATGGAACATATTCAGAGGCTGAGAGTGCAATTTATCAAATCAGTGGGATTTTAGTCCACAGAACATCAGGCCTGAGGTAAGCCAGGAAGAAAAGGAGAGAAGTATGAACACTTGAAAGAAGCTAGATCAGACTGAGGACAGCTTTTAGAATAAAAAAGGTCAGACCCAGACTGTACTAAAAACTTCCATATCCCAAATATGGGAAGGTCCTGAGAACATAAATCATGTGATCTGGAAGGACCTTTAGACTGGAAAAATATCATTAATTCCTGGATTTAGGATCATGTATACTCTTGGCCAAAATATTGACCAGTTTGAAGTAAATTAAGCAACAAGGCAATTTTATATATTTCATAGGTTATCAGTCTTTTATCCTGATTGAATTTATATTATGCTTTTAATAAAAATACATTTTTAAGCATAATGCCAAAGCATATAATGAAAGTGCTGTCTATTTTTTACCTGACCCCCTCACCTACCCCCCCAAAAAATAACCTCAACAACCCTAAAAAGCTGCACATCAAAACAAATGCAATTCCATGCCCTTTCTTCTTTGGTAGAGACTGCTATTGATATTACCATGCATATAGGATACTTTTCAACAAAAATTAAGGTGTGATATAATGAGGACTGATGAGAACAAGACTTATGTTTCAAAAACCGGATATTAGAAATGCTCCAGTGAATTGTAGTATTAATGACATCAATTTTAAAAATTATAAAACCATATAGATCATTGGAGGGTGTGGCCATAGAACCCAAAATGTCAGGACTTGGAAGGTCCACAGAACACTGAATGTCTGGGCTTCCAATTATTTTTCAGGGAGGTATGTGGAATGTGGCTAAGAGCTTAGATTCTAGAATATTCCTAGTCAGGGTCAATTCCTCCTTCTGGAGGTCCTGATTTTGAATAGAAAGTGAAGCCAAAGTCTTAGATCAGGGCAGACACATAGAACTTAGAATATCCGAACTAAGAGGCAATATTGACTCCAGTATCCTGAAGCAGATGAGGTGTAGAACCCAGGAAGTCAGAGGTGGGACTTACTGGAACAGGGAGAGAAGGAGTTGTTCTAGGGCTGATAAACAGCAGTATGATTTGACCACACAGAATGACAGGACTTGGAGGAGCCGAGGAGAAGACAATGAGAGAGGTAGGAGAAGAAAGAGAAGGAGGGGTATTAGAGAGGAGATCTCTTAGAACACCAAAGGTCAGAACATGGAGTGGCCTAGAAACCACCACATGGGATAGCTGGGAGGGCTCTAAGAATAGCAATCATCTGCTCTGGAATGGGCATTAGAGTGAACAATCTCACCCACACTAGGGATTGATTTTCATCTCTATTCTTGGGCTATTGGACTGCAAGGAGATCAAATCAGTCAATACTTAAAGAATTTAATTCAGGCTATTCATTGGAAGGTCAAATACCGAAGCTTAAACTTCAATATTTAACTACACAACAAGCATCGATGTTTCTATTTTCTAACTTTGAATTTTTTGTGTAGTTAAGCATGAGAATGCGTAGAAGGTGTGCCCTCCCTCAAGGCCATCTGAGGTAGCCCCATCAGGCGTGGGAAGACCAGGACCACCAGGTCCTCCAGGCTCTGTGCAGAACCAAGGGAATTGTCATTCTAACAGAACACATTGGTTGGCAATACTGTTTCACACTTGAACTCATCGGAGCTTGAGCACAACACAGCCCTGGCCTGGCATTAGGACCCAGGGGCTCAGGAGACAGCCTTCCCCCTCAGCCTCAGTCTCCTCAGCTGGAAAAGGAAAGTTTAACTCAGGTGATCTCTAAGGCCCCATCCAGTGGCAGTGATTCTGTGCTTGGGATCTGAGAAACAACATGGCAGCTGCTTCCCACACTTGGTGCCTGGGGGGCCCGAGGTGTTGCCCAGGTGGGGGGGGATTATTTTGCCTTGCCTGAGTGGCACAGCCTTGATGAAGGGCAGAGCACCCTAGACTGGCTTCATAAGACCTGTCTCCCCTCCTGTCTGAGCCTTGGCTCCTTGCCCAGAAAACATGGGGCTTCTCCAAGCCAAGAGCTAAGCTGTGATTCCCGCCTCCCACAGCTGGGGCATGAGATCCTTGTCTCCTGATGTCTGTTTTCTATCTGAGTAAATGCAGGCCCCCTAGGTCTCCATGTAGTGAGGCCTCCATCAGGATCAGGCCTGGGTTGCTTGGGCACAGTCTCAGACTCAGTCTGTAGTTTGGGTCCCTACACCCACCAAGGGACCATAGTGAACCATGGCTCTTCTGGAAGAACAATTGTCCTCATCAAATGACACAAGATGGAATTTCAGGACATTGGAGGGCACAGTCTCCTTCTGCCTTTGACTTCATGGTGCAGTTTTGGCACGCTTGATTAAAAACCAAGAAATGCTCCTGGATCACCCAATAATAAATCCATCACATTTTAAAATTAAAAAAAAACAGCCAGTTCCTTTGTCCCTCTCCCAAAAACATTTGGGTGGATAGTGAGGCAAACAGGTGTGCTGAGGCAGAGGAAGCTAGAAGGAGGCAGGATGTGAGATAAGATACAGGGCGAGACTAGCCAGAAAAGTGATCAGAGAAGACTATGCATTGAAGCCCCTCACCATGGGGACTTGCTTGTGTGCTCTCTAGCTATGCTGTGTTCTGGGCCCCACCTTGAATCACTTCTCCTGTTCCTAGCCCACTGATTCCTGATTCCTACCCTGTGCCTAAGGTTAGATCTACTTCCCTGGGAATGGAAGTCTAATGCCTTAATTCAAAAAGGGAACTCTGTGGGGCAGGGCAGTGTACAAGATTGCTGGGTATGTCAACATCATTCCCAGGATACTAGCTTACTCCTCATATCTCTCCCCCTATTCCCTGAAAACTCTCCATGGAATTTATCCTTTGAGCACTTGAAGGACACTACAGGCAGCCTCTTGGATGCAAGATATCCATTCCAGCCTGATATCTCCCCCTACGTCTTCCTGGGGGTTGTGGTTCCTTTCCCATCTTTTGCCCATTCTGACTGCATTATTAGTCATTTTATTTGCTCTTATATTTGGTCCATGCTTGTTTAACCTCCTGGTTTGCTTTGTGTCTTCTCACCTGCAGAAAGTCTACTTTCAGACCTTAGGATTCCAACCCCTACCCTTGGTGTCTCCAAGTGATTTGCTTCTCTCCACCCTGGACTCACTGGCACCATATTCTGCACCCTCATGCTGACCACCCCTCCTCAACCTATTCTTGGCCCCTGAAATGGACTCTCTGCCCCTGTTCAGCATGAAGCAGCTATAGAATCCAGTGACCTTTGCCCCTTTTCTGAAAGATTTCTCCTGTCTGGTGGTTGAGTGGGGAAATGATGTGGATACAAGCAGCGCCCTAAGAGATAAAACTAATGTTAAGAGTTGACTTTGTGAAGCTCCTAGTTTATTCTCTAGCCTGAAGGCACCCTAAAGTCTCTTCCCCTTATCTTGAAGTACCATAAAACTTATCCCTTATCCTGGACCATAAAATTCCTTCTCTCCTCCCATCCTGGGTCATAAAATTTCCCCTGTCTCCTTTATCTTGTCATCCATCTTCCTCATCCTGTCCCTAAATCTCCAGCCCCCATTAGAAACTCTAAAAATTACATCACCATCTCACAGGCTACATAGCTTTCTGTCTATATAAACCTGGTTCTTTTCCTATATCAGGGTCTTTGTTTAGCTCCTTGCTAAATCTCAGGTCTGTCTGCTTTTGAATCAATAAAGCTCCCAGTGGCTACAGAGAAGATCTAAGAGAATCCTTTCCCATCTGAACCAGCTCTCCCAACTCTGACCTCATCAGTACAACTGGCCAGATGGAAAAGAAAGTACAAAAGCTAATCGAGGAAAACAATAACTTAAAAATTAGAATTGAGCAAGTGGAAGCTAATGACTCTATGAGACATCATGAACCAATCAAACAAATTTAAAAGGATGAAAAATGGAAGAAAATGTAAAATACCTCAAGGGAAAAATGACTGACCTGGAAAATAGATCCAGGAAAGACAATATCAGAATCGTTGGGCTACCTGAAAGCCATAATCAAAAGGAGGACCTGGACAGCATCTTTAAAGCAATTATCAAGGAAAACTGCCCTGATATCCTGGAACCAGAGGGAAAAATAGGCATTGAAAGAATCCACCAATCACCTCAGGAAAAAGATCCCCAAATAAATTCCCCAAGGAACCTTATAGCCAAATTGGAGAACTAACAGGTCTAGGAAAAAATACTGCATTATTGCATGTTTGTCATAATAATTATCCAATAAAAAGAAAAAGACAAATCCTGATAGAACATAGGAGGTGGTGGCCTTAGAATCCAAAATATCCATTCTTGGTAACCCCTTGGAACACCGAATATCAGGGCTTCCTGGGATCTTTCAAAGACATATATTGGATTGGTTTTGGAGCTTAGAATACAGAATTTCCTAGCAAGGGGATAAGTCCTGCCAAGTGAAATGTCCAGATTCTGAGTGATCAGCTTAGTGGGAGTATGACATGTGGGATGGCTCATGGAACATAGAATGTAGGAGCCTGAAGCAAATTTGAGATTAAGGATCATCAGCTGGATGAGATTGCAGAATCTGGAAGGCCAGATTTGTGAGGGCCTAGAGAATAGAGAGGGGGAGATGTATGGGGTCTGGGAATGGAAATTTTCAGAAACAGGAGGATGTGAGCACAGAATATCAGGCCTGGGAAATGCCATGGAGATAAAAATGAGAAAGTTAGCAGTGCTCAGGGAAGAGGGGACCTCAGAGCAAGCAGACCCCTTAGGGAAGAAAACATCAGGTCGTATACTGAGTCCAAGCCCCTACATGCTCTAGTTGGGAGGGTTCAGAGAACATAAATCATCTATTTTGGACAAGGCCTTAGATTATAAAAATCTCCCAAATAGGAAGGATTTACTTTAATGTGTATACTGAGTGAACTGCCAAACTACCTGTTTTTTAATTAGTTTTAAAAATAAGAGAAAGGTAGATTTTTCATAGATTATTTATTCCAACATAATTTTTATTGAGCAAAAGTCCTAAAACAAAAACCTCCTACCTTTAACCACACTGCCAGAAGGGCTTAGGTGAGATTATTTTCTCAATTTTTGTGCTAGCTAAAAAAAACCCTACAAAACCACAACACCTGCACACCAAAACAAATGAAGTTGCATCTATTTATTTCTGTAATAGACTACTTTTTTATAGTGTTATTAATAAAAATGAATATTGAACAATTTTCTACAAAAAATTAGATGTTCAGAAGAGAGAGCTTTTTAGGAAGAAGACTTCTATTTGGAAGTAATCATATTGGTAAGACCAGTGTATATTGTAATTATAATCCAATTTGTAAAATTAAAAATAATAACTTGACATAAGTTATCAGGGTATGGCGTTAGAACTAAAATTGTTATGTCTTTGATGTTCCCTAGAACACTAAAGGTTTAGGCTTCCACGTATTTCTCATATGGGAATATTAGAAGTAGCTGAGAAGAGAGATACAGAATTCCTGAGCTAGGAGTTAAAAACCACCTCTGAATGTATCAATGGTGAGTAGGAAGTGAAGCCAGAACAGATGCTCGTGGAGAGCAAGGGAACCTAGATAGTGTGGGCTTGAGGAAAACTTTGAATCCATAATCCTGAGCTTGGTTTAACTATGAAATCTATTCTGACATTTTTCAGAGGGACTAGAAGTGGGAGAGTGGGAGATGTTCCAGATGTAATAATGGAAGTTATCAGAAACAAAAGGATTTTAGCATATAGGATGGTATAGCCATGGTCAAGAGAATGATAGAGGTAGGACAGCACTGTGAAGAAAAGATATCAGAGCACATGTATGAAATATGGAAGTTCTTACGACATGCCAGGTCTGCCTTGTGTCTTCAATGATACTCCAAAGGGCAGATTTTGGAATGTCCTGAAAATCACCATGTTTGATTGCAGGAAATCTCTGAAAATAGAAATGATTATCTCTGAATGGGTCTAGGAATTTTATATATATATATATATATGTATATATTCTTGCTTGGGCCAAATATTGACCTGTTGTAGGTCACTGAAAAAACAAGAACAAGGCAGATTATTATTATGAGATCAAACATAAACTCAAGTTTTATTTTTAGAGTGCATTAGTGATGAAAGACATAACAATAATCTGACATCCTTAACCAGAGTGCCCCAAGGGTACAGTGAAAATAGTATCTTTTTTTAGTGCCACTCAAAAGAACCTGCAAAACCCCAAATATCTGTAGAAGAAAAACCAGCACAATCCTCTGCAATTGCTTCATTGATAAAGATAACTATTAGTAGAAGTATTAATGATATTGACTAATCAGTGTTTTGGGCCATTAAAACGTGGTGTTATGTAACATGAACTTAGAAATGGAGACGTCTACTGTTTGGAAATCAATCTATGAAGTGCATTGTTCAAATAAAACAATAAGAGAAACTTAAGAAAAAACCCCAAATAGATCATAGGAGGGTATTCCTATAGATATGTGAATTATCTCTCTGTGAAGGTCCTTAGAAAACTGAATATCTGGGCTTCCAAGTCTGGGAAAGGAGACAAACTGGTGGTAGTTTAGAGCTTAGAACACAATATTTCCCAGCAAAGAAGTAACTATCACCTTTGAATAGAACAATTATATTGAATGGGCCTAAATATTGGACATTTTTTACTCATTTAAAAAGTAGGAAAGTAGTTTGTTTGTTTGTTTGTTTTTGCTGGAGATCATTCACTTATTCCAACACAATTTTTGTTAGGCATTGGAGAAGTGTAAGAAAAACAAATGAAGAAAGTAAAAAAGAGTCCAATTGTAATCATAATTGAATAAAGAAAAAATAAAAAGAATACCTTGACAGAATTCAGCACAATATGGCTTTAGAACAACAAATGCCATGCCTTGGATGGTGCCTATAATACTAAAGTTTGAGGCTGCAAGTTACCTTTCATGGGGGAATGTTGGAAGTTGCTGATAACGTGGATACAGAAATTCTGGGCTAAGAGATAGTTCCTTCCTTTGAATGTACCAAGAGAGTATGGAAACTGAAACCATAATATATGATCAAGGAGGGTACTTAAAACCTAGAACATCTGACACTGATGGTCATTTCTATTCCAGAATCTAGGACTTTTTTAGGCTGTAAAATTTAGAATATCAGTATGAAGAGACACTAGGACAGAGAGAGTGGGAGATGTGGTACAGTGGATAGAGTACCAGCCCTGGATTCAGGAGGACCTGAGTTCAAATGCAGCCTCATACACTTACTAGCTCTGGGACCCTGGCCAAATCATTTCATCCTGATTCCCTGCCCCCCCCCCCAAAAGTGGAAGATATTGAGAGGCTGAGTAGTGGAATTTTAGTCCACAGAATATCAGGCCTGAGACTAGCCTTGGGGAAGAGAAGGAGTACTTGGAAGAAGCTAGAATAGAGTAAGGAGAGCTCTTAGTACATAAAAGGGCAGACCTGACATGTTGTAAGAACTTCCATATTTCATACATGTGAATGTTCTGAGAACACAAATCATGTGGTCTGGTAGTGGCCTGAGAATGGAAAATATCATTCCAGTATTTATCATCATAAATACTCTTGGGCTAAAATATTTACCATTTTGAAGGAAATTAAGAAAGAAGGAAATTTTAGATATTTGGTAGGTGATTAGCCTTTTATTCTAATGAAATTTATATTGATTAAAAGACAATCTCACATCTTTAAACACAATGCAAAAGGATATCATGAAAGTTCAGTTTATTTTCTGACTAGCCCCTTTCCCCCTGCCCAAAAAACCTCAACAACCCTAAAAACCAGCACATCTAAACAAAAGTAATCTTATCTTTTGGTAATGACTGCTATCAATATCACTGTTCATTCTAATGAAGGTAGGGTCTTTCCCCACAAAAAATAAAACAGTGTATTATATAATGAGGACTAACAAGGGACAAGACTTATGTTTCAGAATCAGGACATTAGCAATGCTCCTGTGCATTGTAATAATCATGATATCAAATTTGAAAATTTAAAAAACCTCATACATCATTGGAGCATGTGCCCTTAGACCACAAAATTTGAGGACTTGGATGGTCCTAAGAACACTAAATGCTTAGACTCCATTAATATTTCAAGGCAGTATGTTAGAGGTGGCTGAGAGCTTAGAGTCTAGAATTTTCTTGCTCAGAGTCAACTCCTCCTGCCGGAAGTCCCAATTTTGAATGAAAAGTAAAATCGATGGTTTAGATCAGTGAAGACACATAGAACTTAGAATATGTGAACTAGAAGAATTTCTGCTCCAGAATCCTGAAGCAGATGAATTGTAGAAGCTAGAAAGTCAGACTTACTAGAACAGAGAGAAAAGGAGTTGTTCCAGGGCTAATCAAGGAAATGGTCAGAAGCAGTAGAATTTGACCAGACGAAATGACAGGACTTGAAGCAGCCATGGAGAAGAGAATGAGAGAGAGAGAAGAGACTATTGAGAAAGAGGGATATTAGAGAGAGAGCAGATCTCTTAGAATACCAAAGGTCAGAAGTTGGAGTATCCTAGAAACTGCTGTATGGGATGGTGGGGAGGACTCTAAGAACATCAATCATCTGCTCTGGAATAGGCCTAAGAGTAGAAAATTTCACCGATGCCAATGATTGATTTTCATCTCTAGTCTTAGTCAGCAAGGATAACAAATCAGTCAATGCTGAGAGAAATTAATTCAGGCTACTCACTGGATGGCCAAATATTGAAGCTAAAGCTTCAATTCTTTAGCCACATAATTAGAAGATGGGCCCCATTGTTAAAGACTCTGACATTGGGGAAGAATGAAAGCAAAAGCAAAAGCAAATGGCAGAGTAAGAGATAGATTGATAGCATCATGGAAACAACAAACATAACTTGGGCAGACTTTGAGGAAGAACGGACGATAGACAGGAAGGGCCTGGCATGTGATCCGTGGGGTCAAAAAGAGTTGGATGTGACTAAATAACTAAAAAACAACAAATATTCTTAGTGGTCTCAAATACTGGCTATCTCTACTTAATTTAAACAATGAGAAGGTACATTTTTCATCTGAGATTCCAATATAAATTATATTATGCATTGATAATTCATTATATAAAAAACAAAAAATAAAAATCAAGAAGATAAACAAAAACCTGACATATATTGAAATACACTGTCAAGAAGTTTTGGTGAGATTGTGTATTTTTGGCTAGCCAAAAATAATGGAAAAAAAAACAAATCCTATAAAACTTGATCATGAGAATAATTGCAGTTGCATGTATTTGTCTCTTCAGTTAAGACTGCTTTTTCTATTACTATTACTAAAAATGACTATCAAGAAATTTTCACAAGAAAACAAGGTATTAAGTATAAAGAGCTAATTGGGGAAAATATCTGTTTCTAAAATAATCACCATATCGGTGTGACCCATGTACCTTGTGAGAATAAATGAATTCATAAAAAATTAGAATAATACCCTGTCCCAATTTAGCATCATATAGCTTTAGAACCAAAAATTTCTTATTGTTGAAGGTTCCTTGAAGCTTCCAGGCATCTTTCATGTGGAGATGTTAAAAGTAGTGGAGAGAAGAGATACAAAATGTCTGAGCTAACAGTTAAATCCTTCCTCTGAATGAACCAATGAGGGGAGTGGAAAGGGAAGTCAGAATATGTGATCATGGAGGGCACCTGGACCCAAGACTTTGTGCATTTGATGAAAACTGTGAATCCAGAATTCTGAATTTGATTCAGATGTGGAATCTATGATGTCAATGTTGAAATGGATTAGAAGGGAAAGAGCTATTTAAAAACACCTGTCAGGAAAACTGTAAAGCAGTCTGGCAGAAATTAGGCTTATACCAGCACCCTATGCCATTCTAAATGGATACAAGCTAAACATCAAACGCCTCCCATAGTTATGGGTAGGAGATGTATTTTTACTTAAACAAGAGATAAAGGCAGTTACAAAAGACAAAGTAGATAACACTGATTACATGAAATAGAAAAGCTGCGCAAATAACAGTAATGCAACTAGGATGAGAAGGGAAGTGATTCTTTGCATCAATTTCTCTGATAAGCATTTGACGTCCAAGATACATAAACGATAGATACATAAAATGGTCTAAGGTTATGAAAACAGTTCTCAAAAAAACTTGCCAGCTATAAACAACCATATGAAAAAATGTTCTAAATCACTAATAGCAAGAGGAAAAAAAGATGGGAATAGTCATTGTTGGAGGGGTTGTGGGAAGATAGGCACATTAATGTATTGTTGTGCACGAGTGGGGAATCTGTAGAATCGTTGGAAAGCAATTTGGAATGATGCACATATGGTGACTGAAATGTTCATACCCTTTAACACAGGGATTGCACTATTGGGCTTATATGCCAAGGAGGTCTTGATACACATATTCACCAAAATATTTGTTGCAGCACAGTAAGTGATAGCAAAGAATTGGAAACAAAGTAGATTCCACTGATCATGGAATGGCTAAATCAATGATGGTACATGAATGTAACAATACTACTGTGATCTAAAAAAAATACAAATGTGATGTATACAAAGTAGCATGGAAAGATCTGTATGAGCTGATGCAAATTGAAGAGAGCAGAATAAAGAAAACAAAATCAATTCATGCAACGACTGCAACAATATAAACCAAATGTAAACCAAAAACCCCAAACAGAATGAACAATCCCTTCAGCCATCAAAAGTGAATGTTGAAAAATCACAAAAAACACGAATGAACCACACTATGTGGCTCAAAAGAAGAGATATAAGAAGACAGTCTCCTCCTGTCCCTTATTGGAGGTCAGAGGTCCACAAGTGTAACAATGCACGTTCTCAGACTTTTTCAACATAATGATCATTTATGATGATTTTTCCCTGTCTTTTAAAAAAATGTATTATTTGTTAAATGGGATGGCTCTCTGGGAGAGGTAATGGAGAATGATACTATAGAAAACTATGAATGATATTAATAAAACAAAGACAGCAATAAAAACTTATTTAAAAAAAAAGAACAAGCATGACTCTAAAGAAGAGATGAGCAAAAATCTCCACCACATCCTTTTGCAGAAGTGGGAGAAACACAGGTCTGGTACATTCAGATTCTGGCCAGAGCCAATTGTTTAATTTCCATTATGACCATTTACACCTCAAAAATCAGCTGATGCTACAAATTAGTCTGATTTATAGTTTTGTTGATTGTCTAAATTTAAGAAAGTGATGAAAATGTTCGTGCAAAGTTAACTTAGAAGTGTGTTGTGGGCATATCTCCCCCACCCCAGCCAGTTGTTAAACATTTACCAGCACACTCCATTGCACACCCCAGACTTTTTTGATGTGTTAATCAGTTTTGCTGATGTTTTTTTCTCTTCGTTTTCTTTTTGTCTTTAGAAATATTATTTGTTATGTAGGATGGTTCATTGGAAGGGGGATACTGAGGAAATTTGGATATTAAAATAACAAAAGAAATTAACAAAAAAATTTAAAAGAAGTTAAAAAGTGGGGAGGGAGAGAATGTTGTAAAATTGCCAAGAACAAGCATGGTTCCAAAGAATTGATGTAAGAGAATATCCTCACCCCACCCCTTTGCAGAGGTAGAGTGGGTACATTGCACATAATCTCAGATTTTTTACATACACACACACACACACACACACACACACACACACACACTTTTCCTGTTTTTATTGTTGTCATTAAAATATTAACTTCCTTTGTGGGATGGTTCTCTGGAAGGGGGAATGGGAGGGATACTAGGGGAAATTTTGGTTATATAAAAATATACAAATAAAAATTTATTAAAGAACAAAAAAAAGAAAAAGAAAAGAAAAAAGAAATACCTGTGCTTCCGGGTAAGATTGAAGTGGGCAAATTTACGGTGGATGAGAACTCAGAAGACAGAATTACCCAGCATGAGAGTAAGTCTCACCTCTCAGTGGAACAATCAGTAATTGATTGTGAAGACAGATTTCTTGAACAGTTCTTTGACTTGGAAATTAGAAAATCTGAGCTTGACGTAAATGTACAATCTAGAATCTTGAGCTGGATGAGGCTGTAGAAACAGGAATGTCAGTTTGGGGACTGATGAGTGGGAGATGTTCATAGGCTGATGAGGGAAATTGTCTGAAGAAATGAGATTTTTTTTTGAGGAAGGCAGGCCAAGTGGAGTTAAGTGACTTGTCCAAGGTCACACAGCTAATAAGTATGTCAAGTGTCGGAGGCCAGATTTGAACTCAGGTCCTCCTGACTCCAAGGCCAGTACTCTACTCACTGTGCCATCTAGCTGCCCCTAGAAATGAGATTTTAAAATATACCATGTCAGCCTGGGAGAAGCCTTGGAGAAGAGAATGAGAGATTGAGAAGGGGCTATTAGAAGAAGGGATACCTGATCCAGGAGAGAATACCAAAGGTCAGGACTGGAGTATCCTCCAATTTTCCTTAAGCCATAATTGTGAGGGTTCTGAGGACCTACATCATCTGCTGTGGAATGGGCCTTCAAATGCAAAATGTCATCAATTTCAATCATTACTTTAAATATATTGGTAGTGGAAAATTATTTTCCAGGTCAAGGTATATAAAAAAGGTGGAGAATTTATGATTTCTAGATGAGATCAATTGTTTATTTAAATTTACTTTATAATATACACTTAGGAAACTAAAAATAATCACACCATCCACCATACAGCCAAAATGGCTTGGTAAAATAATATTTTGGCTAAGAAATTCCAAGACGATGTGATATACCAGCAGCACAAAACAAATAAATTCTATGAAGATTCTTCTTTAATAAACAGTGCCATCGGTATGATTACTATTGGTAATTAATATAGAATATTTGTTTAAAAAACACCTACGTATTAATTACTGCACACATTAGAGACAGAACTGATGTTTCCAGATCATGATACCTATAAGTGATTAATATAAACATTATTTAAAAACTTAAAAAAACAACTTCATAAATCATAGGATGGTGTTTCTTTGGAACCAAAAATGTCATGTCTTGGAATATCCTTAGCATTCCAAATACCTGGGCTGTCAGTTCCCATTCAAGGGCAATTGAGAGGTAGCATACTGAATTTCCTAGCTAAGAGTCAACTCTGAATCTTCCACTTTTTAGTGGGGATGTGAGAGCAAAGCAAAACCTTAGAACACACCCACCTTGCTATGTGATAGCTGGAAGCCCTCTGAGAACATGAATATGAATCTACTCTGCTAAGGGCCTTAGAATGGAAAGATATCATAAATGACAAAGATTATATATATGTATGTATGTATACATGTATGGTAAGTGACCCAAAATATGCCACATTTCTAGGGAATTTCAAAAAAAAGGAGGGAGGTTTTGCCTAAGCAATCAATCCTTTCTCCCAAATGAATTTATATAGTACCATATGGACACTTTGAAACAAATCACCCATTCACAACTACATTGCTAAAAGAGTGAGGTGGTGGTCAGCCTCTACCACACCACAGAGGTCAAATCCTTACCCACTGGGACCACTGCCCAGAAGGCAGAATTAATAGCACCCAGCAGAACCCTAGAGCTATGGGGGAAAAAAAGAGTTTTTACTGATTCAAAATATTCTTTCCACGTTCTACGTGCCCATGGAGCAATTTGGAAAGAAAGGGGATATCTGACAGCAAAACACTCCCCTATCAAACATGCCCTTTGCCTTTTATGTTTTGGCCTTGCCATAGTCATATTTAATACCCTTCAAGGAAATTGTCTCTTATGCCAGGGAAATTGCCCTTTCTCTATACTCCTATATTGCCTGTTTGGTCCTTGTTTGCTTAACCTCTTTGCCAGGTTTGTCTCCTCCAGGTTCGGAGCCATCGGTTTCCAGATGACTGCTTAGGCTAAGTACCCCTTGAATGGGACCCATCAAGGTAGGGACAGCTCTACACCCCTTGCCAGCAGGAAGCAGTTTCAGAAGCTGAGACCTTTGCCCCTTACCCCAAAGGAATTTGGGTCCCATTTGTTGGAAGGGGGAATGATGGGGTATAGGCTCTGGGAGTCTCCTTGAATTCTCCTTGAATCTTCCTACTTGATCTGGCCTTCCCCAAAGACCATAAGCTTTCCATTATTGCTAGGCCCAAATCTCTGTAACCCTTAAACTAGCCTAGCCCTGCATTGTCTGTTACCTCTGGATAGCCTCTGGCTACTTCCCACCCTTGATCCCAACAAAATCCCATTCTCTTGGTTCCTAGAGTCTGACCTCTAGTCACCCCAGTCCCATCAAGATCCTCCTTTGAATCCTCCTCAATATCCACCCTAACCCCCTCCTCTAATCACCCCAGACTACGTGACTACCCCTAGATCCCTCCCATAGTCTTTCTGTATATAAGATCCATCTTGCCTCCATGAAGGGGCTCAGATTCAATCTACCTCAGATTCAATCCGGGTCACTTGTTAATACAAGTGTCACAAATGTTCAGATTCCTTAAGAGTCTGCCCAATACGGTGGATATTTTAATAACCTTAGTTTTTCTTTGGCTGTTAAAAAAAAGAGTGAGGTGGAAGTGCTATCTATTTTTTGGTAAACCAAAACAATGCCCCCAAATTGAAAACACCAGAACAAATTAAATCGCCCATAGGTCCAACTTCGTTCAAGACTGTTATGTATGTTACTGTTAAGGAAAATGAATGCAGAGAATGTTTGTGCAATAACATGATGGTGTAGAATGCTAAGGACTTAAAAGAGACATGACTTAATTCTGGAAGTTCGGGTACAGGTAAGATGCATGAGCATTGTCATAATTATTCAAAAAATAAAGAAAATCCTTATAGGTTATGGTTATGGCCTTGGGATCCAAAATATCAGTCCCCTTGGAAAACTGAATATCGGGGTTGCCCAGACCATTTCCAGGATATATGTTGAGGGGTCCTGGAATCGAGAAAAAGGTTTTCCTAACTGGGGGATAACCCCTGCCACTGACTGTCAAGATTTTAAGTGAAAAGCTAGAACTATTATCAGATGAGGGGTGGTGAAAGAATTCTGGAATTCAGAGTAATCAGCTGGCTGAGACTGTAGAATCTGCTAGACCAGGATTGTGAGGGCCTAGAGAAAAGAGAGAGGGAGATGTACGGGGTCTGGGAATGGATATTTTCAGACACAGGAGGATTTTAGTACACAGCATGGTATAGCCATGGTGAAGCAAAGGAAGGAGGTAAGAAGAGGGGATATCAGAGCAGACCTTGGAATTTCCTGAAAAACACTATATGTAATTGCTAGACAATCCATGAGAACAGAAATGATAAGCTTTGAATGAACTTTAGAATGCAAAATTCTTAAATGGGAAGGATTTATTATAATATATAGGTTGGTCCAAATATTGGCATATTGTAAGTAATTTATAAAACAAATCAAAAATACATTTTTCTTATGTGATCAAATATAAATTCAAACGTAAATTTTAGTATGCATTGTTGATGGAAAAAAGACAAAATCTCACATCTTTAACCACAGAGCTTTAAAGGTGTGGTGAAAATACTATTTTATTACCGCCAAAAATACCCTACAAACCCCAAAGACCTGTAGACTAAAACCAATGCAATCCTCTGCAATTTCTTCACTTATAAAGATAAATATTGACAATACTGTCAGTGATAATGGATATTCTGTGTTTTTTGCCATTAAAATGGTGCTATGTAATAAAGACTTAAAAGAGCAGAACACTTATGTTTGGAAATCAGTATATATCAAAGACTCAAGAACATTGGTAAAATAAAAGAATAAACTAAATTGAAGAAGAAAAGACCCCAAAAAACTTAGATATCTTAGGAGGTGCTCATTTAGACATGAGAATCATAAGACCATAAGAGAATCTAAGTTCCTTGGAAAACTGAATGTCTGGACTTCAAGATATCAATAAAGTGGGTAAGTTAGTCATAGGCTGGAGCTTAGAATCAAGAGTTTTCAAGCATGGCATTAAGTCCCTCTAAATGAAACAATTAGGAATGGATCATGAAGCTAGAAATCTTGAACAGGTCTACTACTAGGAATCTAGATTATATGAGCTTGTTGGAAGTATACAGTCTGGAATAGATCTTGAATACAATCCTAAAATATAAAATCTAGAATCATGACCTGGATGCTGTATAAACAGGAATGTCAGTCTATGGAAGGACTGGAAGAGAAAGAGAGTGGGAGATGTTCAGAGGCAAATTGTCTGAAGAAATGGGATTTTAGAACAACGTCAGGTCTGGGAGAAGCTATAAATGAGAGACTGAGGAGAGCCTTTAGAAGGGAAGTCTTATGCAGGATTTGAGTGTCCTCCAATTTTCCATATGTCATAGCTATGAGGGCTTTGAGAATCTACATGATCTGCTGTGGAATGGACCTTCAAATGCAAAATGCCCTACATTTCAAGTATTACTTTAAATATATTCTGAATGGGCAAAAACATTTCCAGCTGCAGGGAAATAATGTGAAGAGTTCTAAGGAATTAGAAGACATAGTGATTAGTTTTGAAAATTTTTATTTGGCAAGATTCATGTGCATTCTAATAATGATAGAGTAACAAAATTAAAAGTTAAATTCTTTTGGAACATATGAAGGTACTGCGTTAGAATCCAAAATATCAACTCTTGGCAGCCCCTTTAACATTTATTATTGGGTTTTCCCAAGATCTTTCCAAGATCCATGTTGCTGGGGTCCCAGAGCTGAGAATACAGAATTTCCTGGCTAGGGGATAAGCCCTGCCTCTCAAGGTCCAGATTTAGAACGAAAAGCTTAAAGAGATTATGGGATGGAAGATGCTCATGGCACATCATAAGTATGAGCTTGAAGGAAATTTAAGATTCGGCATCATCAGCTGGATGAGACTGCAGAATCTGGAAGGCAAAAACTGTGAGGGCCTAGAGAAGAGGGGGAGATGTACGGGGGCTGGGAATGGACATTTTCAGCAAAAAGAGGATTGAAGCACACAGAGTGTCAGGCCTGGGAGTTGCCACAGAAATTAAAATGAGAGAGCTGGCATTGCCCATAGAAGAGGGGACCTCAGAGCAAAGAGAGCCCTTAGGGTACCAAAGATCAGATCTTGCAGTGTCCAGGAAAACAGTAAATGCTATAGGGAGGGGGGAGAGTTCAGAGAACAGGAATCATCAGAAGGGCAAGGGAGCTCCCAGTAGAAAATCTCACTCACAAGGGTTTATGTATATATATTATATATAAATGTATACATATATATGTATATGTATGTGTATATATACATACATACACACACATACTGTATGGGCCCAAATATTGGCCATTTTTACTCATTTAAAAAGAAGGTAGATTTTGTGTAGGAGAGCATTTACTTGTTCTAATAGAATTTTTACCAGAAATCCAGATGGATAAGAAAAACAAATAAAGAAACTGAAACAAATCAAAATCAAAAAGCTTTTCTATCTTCAACCAGACTTTTCAAAAAATTTAGTGAGATTAGTGAAAATTTTTTGGCTACCCAATGCCCCCCCCCCAAAAAAAAACCCTGCATAGCTAAACAAATGCAGTTCCACGTATTTCTTACTTTGGTAAAGACTGTTATTTTGATTACTATTAAAACAAATGACTATCAAGAAATTTTTGACAAGAAAACATCACTTGAAGTCTCAAGAGTTTATAATGGAGGTAACTTCTGTTTTAAAATCATCATATTGGTAAGATCCACATACATTGTAATCCTAACTGAATTAAGAAAAATAATACTTTGACCCAATTTAGGATGATATGGCTTTAGAACCCAAAATATGATGTCTTAGATGGTCCCTGGACCACTAAAGGCTGAAGATTCCAGGTACTCTACGTGGGGGAATGTTTGAAGTTGTTGATAATATGGATATAGAATGTCTGAGCTAGGAGTTAAATTCTGCCTCTGAATGTACCAAGAGAGAGTCAAAACTTAAGCTAGAATATGCGATCAGGGAGGGCACTTAGAATCTTGAACATGAGACACTGATGGTTATTTCTAATCCAGAATCTGGTGCTTTTTTAGGCTGCCAAATTTGGAATGCCAGTATAGAGAACCATTAGAACAGAGAAGGTGAGAGATGTGGTGCAGTGGATAGAACAACAGTCCTGGTGTCAGGAGGACCTGAGTTCAAATGTGGCCTCACCCATTTACTAGCTGATTGCCACCTCCCCCCAACAAAACAAGTGGAAGCTATTGAGAATCTGAGAATGCAATTTATCAAAACAATGAGATTTTAGTCCACAGAAAGTCAGGCCTGAGAATTGCCTTGGCGGAGAGAAGGGGAGACTTGGAAAAAGCTAGGTCAGAGCAAGGAGAGCTCTTAGAACATACTAGGTCAGACCCTGACTGCCCTAAAAACTTACATATAACAAATATGGGAAGGTCCTGAAAACATAAGTCATGTGGTCTGGAAGGGCCTTAGAATGTAAACTATCAATTAATTCCAGAATTTATGATCATAAATATTCTTGGCTAAAACACTGGCCAGTTTGAAGGAAATTAAGAAACAGGGCAATTTTAGATTTTTCATAGATCAGTCTTTTATTCTGACTTAATTACGCTTAAAAGAAAATCTTATATCTTTAATATCATGGAAGCACTGCCTATTTTCTTACTAGCTGCCCCCCCCAAATCCTCAAAAACCCTAAAAGCCTGCATATCAAAACAAATGCATTTCCATGCCCTTCCCTCTTTGGTAAAGACTGCTATTGATGCTACTATTAATTCTAATGAACATAGGGTCTTTTCTACAAAATAAGATATGTCATGATGAGAACCAATAAGAAACAAGACTTTTTTTCAAAATTCAGGATATTAGTAATGCTCCTGTGCATTTTAATAATCATACCAACTTTTAAAAAATTAAAAATCTTATAGGTCAGTAAAGGTGTAGTCTTAGAACCCAAAATGTCAGGACTTCTTAGGTTCTTTAGGGCACTAAATACCTGGTTTTCCACTTATATTTCTTTTTTTTAGGGGGTAGGCAAGGCAATTGGGGTTAAGTGACTTGCCCAAAGTCACACAGCTAGTAAGTGTGTCAAGTATCTGAGGTCAGATTTGAACTCAGGTCCTCCTGACTCCACGGCCAGTGCTCTATTCACTGAGCCACCTAGCTACCCCTTCTGCTTATATTTCAAGGAGTTATTTTGGAGGTGGATGAGAGCTTAGGCTCTAGAATTGTCTTGGTCAGGATCACTTCCTCTTTCTGGAGACCAGGATTTTGAATGGAAACTGAAACACACTCTCTCTATATATAGATAGATAGATAGATAGATAGATAGATAGATAGATAGATAGATAGATATAGATATAGATATATAGATAGATATATATACATACACATACATATACACATACAAACACACTCGCATATATATAAGTAAACATATATATATATACATAAACATATATATATATATATATGCATACTCCCTTCAGCTACCTTAATACTGAGGTCTCATGAATCATACACATCATCTTTCCATGTAGGAATGTAAACAGTTCAACTTTAGTAAGTCCCATGCAATTTCTTTTTCTTGTTCTTTTTCTTGATTACTTTTTCATGC
>CM053628.1:46671458-46693774 GCA_028646595.1 Phalanger gymnotis
AGCTCTGCTCCCCTCTGCTCCCAGCTCCGTGTGGGATAGACCTTACCCAGAGACCATCAATCCTGTCCTGGGCTGTCGCCCTGCTTCCCTCTGCTGTTTTGTGGGTTCTGCAGTTCTAGAATTTGTTCAGAGCCATTTTTTATAGGTTTTTGTTGGGACTTGGCGGGGAGCTCACGCCAGTCCCTGCTTTCCAGCTGCCATCTTGGCTTCACCCTGATCGAGACTTTACTTTTTAAGTCTCTACATTGTAAGATACATGTACATTGTAATCATAATCAAATTGATAAAAAATACAAATAAAATAAAATTAAAATAATACATTCACTCAATTTTGTATGATATGGCTTTAGAACCCACAGTTCTATGTCTTAAATGGTCCCTAGAATACTAAAGTTTGAGGCTTCCGTCTTCCTGGGGGAAAGCTGGAAGCTGGTGACCACAAAGATACAGAATGTCTGAGCTAATAATTAAATCCTGCCTCTAAATGTTTCAATATGGAGTGGAAATTCAAGACAGAATATATGATCGGGGAGTGCATTTAGAACCTAGAACATGTGACACTGATGGACATTTCTTATCTAGAATCTGGGGCTTTTTAGACTATTAAATTTGGGATGTCAGTGTGGAGAGACGTTATAGAGCACAGGTGCTGGAGTCTGGGGGACCTCAGTTCAAATGTGGCCTCAGACACTTAATAGCTGTATGATTGTGGGCAAGTCACTATACCCTGATTGCTTACAAAAAGCATAGTGGAAGACACACAATTTTTAAAACAGCATACAATTTTTCAAAACAATGGGATTTTAGTCCACAGAGTGTCACACATGACAGTAGCCATGGAGAAGAGAATGAGAGAATTAGGACCACTTAGAAGAATCTATATTAGAGCAAGAAGAGCTCTTAGAAAATAAAAGGGCAGACCGGGCATGTTGTATAAACTTCCATATGCCATACATGTGAGGGTGCCAAGAACATTAATTATGTGGTCTGGAAGGGGCCTGGGAGTTGAAAATATCATAAATTCCAGGACTGATGAACATGCATACTTTTGGCCAGTTTGAAGGAAATTTTTAAAAAGTCAATTTTAGATTTTTCATAGGAGATCAGTCTTTTATTCTGATTGAATTTGTATTATCCTTTTAAAAATCTCATGTTTTTAACTTAATTCAAAAAATCATGAATGTATTGTTTATTTTTTGACTTATACCCTTCCCACAAAAAAATCAACAACCCCAAACACTTGCACATCAAAACAAATGTAATTCTCAGCACTTCCTTCTTTGGTAAAGACTGAGCTTGATATTTCTATTCATTCTAAAGAGTATAGGGTATTTTCTATTAAAAAAATATAATACAATGAGGGCTGATAAAGAACAAGACTTACTTTTCAAAATCATGATATTAGTAATGTTCCTTTGCATGACAATAATGGTGATATCAATATTAAAAAATTAGAAACCTTACAGATCTTTGGAGGTTGTAGCCTTAGAACCTAAATTGTCAGGACTTGGAAGGTCTTTAGAATACTGAATATCTAGGCTTCCACTTATCTTCCATGGAGGTATATTGGGGGTGGCGGAGTCTAGAGTCTAGAATTTTCTTGCTCAGAGTCAATTCCTCCTTTCAATTCCTCCTTCTGGAGGTCCTGATTTTGAATAGAAAGTGAAGTCAAAGTCTTAGACCACAGAAGACACATAGAACTTAGAATGTCTGAGCTTAAAGGAAATATTCAATCCAGAATACTGGAGCAGATGATTTATAGATGGAAAGTCACCATTGGGATTTACTAGAACAGAGAGAGAGGAGCTGTTTCAGGGCTGAAAAAAGAAATGGTCAGAAGCAGTGGATTTGAGCCCACAGAATGAGAGATCTTGGAGGAGACATGGAGAAAATACCAAAAGAACTAGAACATTGAGAAGAAAGGATATTAGAGAGAGGGAGATCTTGTACAA
Organism: Phalanger gymnotis; assembly: GCA_028646595.1. Lineage (NCBI taxonomy): Eukaryota > Metazoa > Chordata > Mammalia > Diprotodontia > Phalangeridae > Phalanger > Phalanger gymnotis. The sequence goes on from CM053628.1 coordinate 46,673,411, forward strand.
CACCAAAGGTCAGAACTTGGAGTGTCCTAGAAACCACTGTATGTGATAGCTGGGAAGGCTTAAGAATATCAATCATATTTCGTGTAATGGGCCACAGAGTGGGTCATATTCATGATTGGATTGATTTTCTTCTCTAGTCTCAGTCCATTAGAAGCAAGGAGATCAAATAATTCAGGCTATTTAGTGGAAGGCCAAATGCTGAAGCTGAATCTTCAATACTTTGTTCACATAATTAGAAGATGGGCCTCATTAGAAAAGATCCTAATAATGGGAAAATCTGAAAGCAAAAGCAAAAACATAAGACTGAGAAAGAGATGAATAGATAGTGTCACAGAAACAACAAGCATAACTTGGATAGACTTTGAGTGAGAGCGGAGGAGAGAAGCGAAGGGCCTAGCTTGCTATGGTCCATGGGGTCAGTAAGAGTTGGAAATGACTAAATGACTGACCAACAAACATCCTTATTTGGCCCAAAGACTGGCCATCTCTAATTCACTTAAAACATTAGGAAAAGGGAGATTTTTCATGTTATATCATTCTATTGTTCCAATATAAATTATATTATGCATCGGTGATCTTTAATAGAACCAAAAAACCAAAACACAAAAAAGAACAACCCCACCCAGAAAAAAAATCCATACACACATTGAAATAAACCGTCAAAAGATTTGGGTGAGATTATTGTGTATTTTTGGCAAGCTAAAGAAAGAAATAACAAATCTCTGCACACCAAAACTTAAACAATTACATGTATTTCTTTCTGCGGTAAAGATTGCTATTTCTGTTACAATTAACAAACATGGATCTTCAGCAATTTTTGACAAAAAAGCCGATATATTCAGTAAAGGAAGCTTTTTTAGGAAGAAGACTTTTATTTGTAAGTCATCATATCAGTAAAACAAATATACATTGGAATATTGCCCCAGTTAATAAAATTAAAAATAAGAAGTTGAAACAAGGTATCATGATATGGCTTTAGAACCAAAAATATCATGTCCTCGAAGTCCTCTTAAACACTAAAGGTTGAGGCTTCCAGGTACCTTTCATGTGGGAATGTTGGAAGTAGTTGAGAGCAGAGAGAAAATGTCCAAGCTAGGGGTTAAAAACTGTCCATGAATGTCCCAAAGGGGAGTGGAAAGTGGAGCCAGAATATGTGATCATGGAGGGCTCTGCAACCCACACCATATGGGCTTGATAGAAATTAGAATCCAGAATCCTGAGCTTGATTTGACTGTGGAATCTCTAATGTCATTGTTCAGTGGGACTAGAAATGGGAGAGTGGGACATGTTCAGGGGCTAAGAAGGGAAACGGCAAGAAACAGGAGGGTTTTAGCCAGACCCTGGTATAGCCATGGGAAAGAGAAGGAAAGAGGTAGGAGATCACTTTGAAGAAGGGAAATCAGCAACTCCAAATCCTGAGACTCCAAAGGGCTAATTTTGTAATGTCCTGAAAATCACCTTGTTTGATTGTTTGGTGAAATTTTTTTATTGATTAATTCATTTAAAATTTAAATACCATACCTTGGTCCTGAGATCTTTAGATCTTCTATGATTGTCCCAGGAAGACCACTGTTCTGCCCCAACTCTTATTATTTTTACTTCACAACGTTCACCCTGAGGAGCTATTTTATCTTGTTTGTAGGGGAAATATGGAGAGCTTGGACTTATCAGACCTACTCTGGTATCTCCCCAGAACCCCAGAATCCTCTCCCTTGGTGAAATCTGATAACAGAAATGATTGGCTCTGAATGGGTCTTAGGGTAGAAAATGTACTAAAAGAATGTATTCTGAGATGTATTCTTACTTAGCCCAAATAATGGCCTCTTCTCTTTCATTTAAAAAACAAAAAGAAGGTAGACTGCCTTTATAGGATCGAACCTAAATTTTAATTTAATTTTTAGGATGCATTGGGGAGACAGAGAGAGAGAGAGAGAGAGGGAGGGAGAGACGAATAGGCTAACGAGGAAAACTGGAAAAAATGGGATTTTAGAACGGAAAAGGTCAAGTCTCTGAGGAACCTTAGAGGAGAGAATGAGACATTGGAGACAGCCATTATCTGATCAAGAAGAGAATACCAAAGGTCAGGACTGGAGTGTCCTCCAATTTTCCCTATGCCATAGCTGTGAGGGCTCTCAGAACCTGCAGGATCTTCTATAGAACAGGCTTTCAAATGCAAAATGTCATCAATTTCGAGGATTATTTTAAATATATTTTAGTGGGAAAAATATTTTCTAGCCCTAAGTAAATAAAGAGAAAAGTTTCAATTTCTGGATGAAATAAATCATTTATTTCAATTTACATTATCTTGTAAAATTTGGAAATTCAAAATAAATTCACATCACCTCACATCCAAAAAAGTTTGATCAAATGACTGATAACTTTTTTGACTGAGAAATTCCCAGACAAGGTGACATAAAAGCACTGTGCAAGAAATGTAATTCTACAAAGATTCTTCTTTGATAGAGATTGCCATTGATATGATTAATGTTGGTAATGAATATAGAATATTTTATCAAAATAACTAGGTTTTAATTAGTGAAGCCTCATTAGAGACAGAACTAATGTTTCCAGATCATGATATCTGGAAGTCATTAGGTACAGTTTAATAAAAATCCATTTAAAAAAATTTTTAAAGCAACTCTATAAAACATAGGATGGCATTTCTTTGGAACTAAAAATGTCCTTCCTACTACACCTGTCTTGGAAAATACTTAGCAGTCTGAATGCCTGGGCTGTCAGTTCCCATTCAAGGGTAATTGAGAGTTAGCTTACCAAATTTCCTGTCTAGGAACAAGTCCCAACTCTGAATGGCCTGGTTTGGATACGACAGCAAAGCAAAACCTTATAACACAAAAAGTCAGACCTTTGAATGGGCTACAAACCACCTTATGCGAATGATGGAAGCCCTGTGAGAACATGAAACAGAATCTGCTCTCGTAGGGACCTTAGAATGGAAAATATTATAAATGGCAAAGATTTATTTTCATATATATTCCAAGTGACCCCAAGGATGATCCATTTCTAGGGAATTTCAAAAACAAGGAAGGAGATTTTGCCTAGACAATCAATTATTTCTCCCAATTTAATTTATATTCTGCCATTGCAATCCTTTGAAACAAATCTCCCTTTCACAATTACACAGCTAAAAAAAGTGAAGTGAAAGTACTGTCTATTTTTTGGCAAGCCCCAAAATCCCCCAAACTGAAAACACTTGGACACCAGTACAAATGTAACTTCCTGTAGATCCTACTTTGTTGGAGACTGTTGTGTATATTAACATAAAGAAAAATGAATGCACGCTATGTTTTCATGAAGGTGTGGCTTGCTAAAAAGACTAAGAAGAGATACAGGTTAGTTTTGGAAATTTCATATATAGGTAAGATGCAAGTGTATTGTCATAATTATCCAATAAAAATGTAAAGAAAAATTCTGATAGATCAGATGAGGTTATGGTCTTAGAATTCAAAAGCTGTAGTCTTTGTGGTCCCTTGGGAAACTGAATGTTGGAGCTTCTCAGGTCTTTCCAAGGATATATGTTGGAGAGGTCCTGGAATTTAGAATATAGAATTTCCTAATTGGGATACAAGCCTGGCCTCTGAATGTCCAACTTTTAAGTGAAAAGCTGAAAACCAGTATCAGATAGGGGATGGCTCATGAAACATTGAACGGATGAGATTGAAGGAAATTTGTAGTTCAGCATCATTAGCTGGATGAGACTGTAGAATCTGCAGGGCCGGAATTGTGAGGCACTAGAGAAGAGAGATGGGATATGTATGGGTTCTGGGAGTGGACATTTTCAGAAACGGGAGGATTTGAAGACTCTCAGAGTGTCAGGCCTGGGAGTTGCCATGGAAACAAAAATAAGAGAGCTAGCAGTGTCCTTAGAAGACAGGACCACAGAGCAAAGAGAGCCCTTAGAGTAGCAAAGGTCAGATCTTGCAGTGTCTTGGAAAACAGGATATGCTGTAGGTGGGAGGGGGCAGTCCAGAGAAGAGAAATCATCTGCTAGGCAAGGGGCCTCCCAAAGGAACATCTCGCAAGGCATAAGAATGTATTTTCACGTATATATTGTATTGGCCCAAGTATTGGCCGTTGTTTACTAATTTAAAAAATCAGAAGTCAGACTTTTTTGTTGGAGACCATTCACTTATTTTTATCATTCTCTTACATACTTTTTATTGGGCTTCAGAGATGGATAAGAAAAACAATTAGAGAAATAAAAAGAAAACCAAACCAAAAAACCCTTCTATCTTCAAAGAGACTTTTTAAAGAATTTAGCAAGATTACCGGCAATTTTTGGCTAGTAAACCCTCTGCCCCATGAAATCCAAAATCCTGCACAGCTAAACTAATGCAATCCCATGTATTTCTTTCTGTAATAAAGACTTATTTCTAGGGCTATTAATGAAAATGACTATGCAGAAATTTTTGACAGGAAAACATCATGTGAAGTATAAAGAAGTGCTAAGTAAGACAACTTCTATTTTCAAATCATCATATTGGTAAGACCCATGCAGATTGTATTCCTAATAGAATTAGTAAAAAAATAAAAATCTTACTTTGACCCAATTTAGCATGATATGGCCTTAGAAACAAAAACGGCATGTCTTGGATGGTCCCTAAAGCACCTGATGCTGATGGACATCTCTGACCCAGAATCTGGGGTTCTTTAGGTGGAAAAAATCAGAAGGATAATATTTAGAGACACTAGAACAGAGAAAATGGGGGATGCGGCTCACAGGATAGAGCACTGCCTTCAGGTCAAGAGGACCTGAGTTCAAGCTGGTTTCAGGCACTTATTAATTGTGTGAACCTGGGCAAGTCACTTAACCATGATTGCCTCCCTTTGCACCCTCCCTCCCAAAAACTAGTGGAAGATGTTCAGAGGCTGAGGATGCAATTTATCAAAACAGGGGAATTTTAGTCCACAAAATGTCAGGCCTGAGAGTAGCCTCGGGGAAGAGGAGGAGGAGCACTTGGAAGAAGCTAGATGAGAAAAAAAGACCAATTAGAGTATAAAAAGTCGACCCGGACTGTCCTAATGTCAATGAGTGATCACAATGTCACAAGATTTATGGGAAACCAGGCCAATTATTACAAGAGAAACGAAGATGCACGTGGAACTGAAAGAATTCTTACTCTTTACAGAAGTTTACATTTTTATGATAGCAGGACAAAGGGAGCAAAGGATACCAGGAAGGGGTTGACATAGGAGGGGGACAGTGCTGCAAATGTGGGAAAAAAAAGCCAAGGCCATCCCCACGGGGAGGAGCAAGGTGATGGCAAAAGCTTCCTTCTTTTCCCTTGGGAACTGCAGCTAGACCATTAAGATAGCAGGATAGCAGGGTCTGCTTATCTGCAAAGGACCTCAGCTACACAAGTATTATCTCATTCTGGCACAGACTAGCTGGCACCTGCCTTGCCTCCCAAGGACATACAGCGAGTCTAGCTTGGGGTGCAACAGTAAATTATGTCAGCTCAGGGAGAGCTTCATCCTTGACACATTCAGGGCCTCCTGTGTGCTCTGGGTCCAGTGTTTCAGGAAAATATGGCAACTCAAAAAGACAAGTTTAGGGGACCCCTTAACAGCCCTTAACACTAATAACTTTCATAAATCAAAAATGGAAGGATCCTGAGAACTGAAATCATGTGGTCTGGAAGGGGTGTTAGAATTGAAAAAAAAATCAGTCATTTCAGGATTTATGATCATATATACTCTTGGCTACAATGTTGTCCAGTTTGAAAGAAATTTAGAAACAAGACAATTTTAGATTTTTTCTGAGAACAGACACCTTCAAGTCTGGGAGGAGCCTTAGAAAAGAGGAGAGATTAAAGATAACCTCTAGAAGAAGGGATGCAGATATCCAGGAGAGAACACCAAAGGACCAGAGCATCCTCCAATTTTCCATGTGCCATAGGTGTGAGGGTTCTGAGAACCTAGAGGATCTGCTGTGTAATGGGCCTTCAAATGGTAAATATCGTTAAATTCAAGGCTTTTTAAAAAACTTCTGAGAAGGCAAAAATATTTTCCAGTTGCAGGTAAATAATGAGTAGAAGGCTAAGGACTTGGAAGAGACACTGGTTAGTTTTAAAATTTGTAAGTGGTAAGATTCATGTGCATTGTAATAATTCTCCAATAAAAATGAAAAAAGAATAATCCTTATGGACTCTAGGAAGACATGGCCTTATAATCCAAAATATCTGCCCCTTGGGACCTTGACTACAGGGTTTCCTGGAACCTTTCAGGGATCTATGCTGTTGTGGTCCTAGAGCTGAGAATATAGAATTTCTAAGATAAGGGATAAGTCCTCCCTCTAAAGGTCCAGATTTTGAAAAGCTTAGAGAAGCTATGAGATGGGTGATAGCTCATGGAACACAGAATATATGAGCTTGCAAAAAAATTGGATTTCAGGTGCCTCCGTTGGCTGAGACTGCCGAATCTGCTAGACCAGAATTGCGAGAGCCTAGAAAAGAGAGAGAGGGAGACGTACGGGGTCTGGGAATGGACATTTTCAGCAAAAGGAGGATGTGAGCACACACAGACCGGAAGTTGCCATGGAGACAAAAATGAAAGAGCTATAGCAGTGGCCATAGAAGAGGGAAGCTCAGGGTTCAGAGAGCCTTTATGGTAGCTAAGTAGTAGGGTAGGGTAGTAAAAAATGGCCAGAATTTGGGGCACACTAAAATTCTGGCCATTTTTTACTAATTTAAAAAATAAGTAAGGTGATTTTTCATCGGAGATCATTCACCTATTCCATTATAATTTTGATGTATAAGAAAAACAAAGAAGCTAAAACAAAACAACAATAACAACAACAACAACAAAACCCTCCCATTTTCAACCATACTACCCAAAAGGTTTGGTGAGATTACTCTCGATTTATTGGCTAGGTTAAAAAAAAACAACACCTGCACATGTAAATAAATGCAGTTACATGCATTTCTTTCTTTAGTGAAAACTACTGTTTCCATTACTATTAATAAAAAATGACTATTGAGAAATTTTTGACAAAAGAAAAGGTGTTAACTTTAGGGAGCTTATTAGAGGAAAACTTTTATTTTGACATCGCCATATCAGTATAGCTCATGTACAATGCAACAATAATCTACTTAATAAAAAATAAAAAATCTTGTTGTAGTTTCGCATGATATAGCTTTAGGACCAAAAATGTCATATTTCGGATGGGCCCTAGAACAATAAAAGTCTATGCTTCCAGGAATTTTCATGTGGGCATGTTGGAAGTAGTTGAGACAAGAGATTCAGAATGTCTGAATTAGGAGTTAAATCCTGCCTCTCAATGTCCCAACGTGGAGAGGGGAAAGTGAAGCCAGAATATGAGATCATAGAGAGCACCAGACTTGGTGGACTCGATGGAAAATTTGAATCCACAATCCTGAGCTTGATTCAGCTGTAAAATCTATAATGTCAGAGTTGGGAGGGACTAGAAGTGGGAGAATGGGAGATGTTCAGGGGCTGATAATGGATATTGTTAGAAACAGGAGGGTTTTAGCACATAGCCTGGTGTAGCAACAGTGAAGAGAAGGGGGGGAGGTGGAGAAGCACTTTAAAGAGGAGATGTCAGAGCAGAGAGTGCCCTGAGACTCAAAAGGGCAGATTTTGTAAGTTCTGAAAATCACACTGTTTGAGCATGAGGTGATCTCTGAAAACATGGGTTCCAAATGGGCCTCAGAATGTAAAACATCATAAATGGCAAAGATAAATTCTCAGATATATTCATAGTTGGATCAAATATTCACCTTTGTAAGTCATTTAAAAAACAAGATTGTTCTTAGGAGATCAAACTTAAATTTGAATTCCATTTTTAGGATGCATGGGAGATGCCTAGAAAAAAAATCTACCATCCTTAGTCACAGAAACTTAATCGTTAGCAAAAATACTATGACTTTAATGGGCACCCCAAAAAACTTACAAATCCCAAATATCTGTAGAGGAACAATCAGTGCATTCCTCTGCAATCGCTTCATTATTAAAAGATGCCTATTGATAGTTGTATTTGTGATAATGAATATTCAGCATTTGGGGGCATTACATATGTTATATGTTATCGTTATCTAATTATATATGTTATATAATAAGGACTTATAAGAGTGAGAAGACTTTGGTTTCAAAAACAGCATAGGGGTAATACTCAAGCGAGTTGTTAAAATAAAAGAATAAATTAAACATAAGCAAAAAACCCAAACGGTTCTTAGGAGGGTCTTCCTTTAGACATGAGAATCTCATATTTATGAAGTTCCTTAGAAAATTGAATGTCTGGACATCCAGGTATCATTAAAGTGGGCAAAGTGGTTCTGGATTAGAGCCTAGAAAATGGAATTTCCAGCATGGCAATGAGTCCAACCTCAGAATGGATGTGCATTGTGAAGCCAGAATTCTCGAACAGTTCTTCAACTTGGAATCTAGAGTATCTGAACTGAATGTGAATATATAATCTGATTATATATATATATATATATATATATATATATATATATATATACATTATAATATATAATCCCTGAGCTGGATGAGGCTGTAGAAACAGAAATGTCAGTTGGGAACCTGACTAGAACAGAGAAAGTGGGAGATGTTCAGAGGCTGTTGAGGGTAATTGAAGAAATCAGATTTTAAAACCAATGAGGAGCCTTGGAGAAAAGAATGAGAGATTAAGGAGAGTCTCTAGAACAAGGAATATCTGATCCAGAAGAAAACAGAATAGATCAGGACCATAGTGTCCTCAAATTTTTCTTCTGCCATAGCTGTAAGGACTCTGAGTACCTTCATGGTCTGCTGTGGAATGGGTCTTCAAATGCAAAATGTCATCAATTTCAAGGATTACTTTAAATAGATTCTTAGTGGTGAAAATATTTTCAAGATGTAGGCAAATAAAGAAAAGAGTATTTAGAATTTCTGGATATCAATCATTTGCTTCAATTTACTTTATATTCTTCCTTTGTGAAGCTCAAAAAAATTCACATCTTCCACCACACATCCAAAAAGGTTTGATCAAGTGACTGATAACTTTTTGGCCAGTTAAGAAACCCAGAGGAAAAGTAATATGCCAACAACACAAAACAAATGCAAATCCATGAACATCCTTCTTTGATAAAGACTGCCAGTCATATTATTACTATTGGTAATGGTATTTTTGAACAAAAAGAAACCTAAGTGTTAATTACTGAAGTCTAATAAGGGACAAAACTAATGTAAAAATTATCGGACAATTAAATTAAAAGGCAAATCCTTATAGACCATGAGAGTGTTTGTCTTTAGAATACAAAATATCAGCTCTAGGGAGCCTCTTGGTACACTGATATTGGGGCTGCTCATGAGACCTTTTGAAAATATACATTGAAGAGATCCTACAGCTGAGAATACAAAATTTCCTAGCTTGGGGATAAGTCCTGCCTCTGAATGTCCACATTTTGAATGAATAACTGAGGACATGATGAGGGATGGATCATCAAACATAGAACGTATGAGCTTGAAGGAAATTTGGAACTCAAGCCCGTGAGATGGGTGAGATGTAGAATCTGCAAGGCTAGAATTGTGAGAACCAAGAGATGAGAGAGGGGAGATGTACAGGGTGTAGGAATGGACATTTTCAGAAACAGGAAGATTTGAGCACACAGCATGTCAGGCCTGGGAATTGCCACAGAGATAAAAATGAGAGAGCTAGCAGTGCCCATAATTGAGGGAACCTCAGGGGAAAGAAAGCCCTTAGGGCAGAAGAGGTCAGATCATGCAGTGTCCTGGAAAACAGGATGTGCTATAGGTCAGAAGGTACCAAGAACAGAAATCATCTCCCAGGGAAGGGACCTCCCTGTGGAACATCTCCCTACTCACAAGGATTTATTTTCATACATCTATTGTGTGGGATCAAATATTGGCCATTTTTTTCACTTAAGCAATAAAAAGGTACATTTTTGGTAGGAGATCATTCACTTGTTCCAATATAATTTTTATTGGGCATTGGTGATTTATAAGAAAAACAAAGAAACTAAAATCAACAACACAACAAAACCCCTCTATGATTGATCAACCACCCTTTTGAAAATATCTAGATTACTGTCAATATTTGGTTAGCAAAAAAAAAAACTCACACAACCACAACAACTGCACACCTACACAAAGGCTGTTCAATGTATTTCTTTTATTTAGTAAAGACTGCTGTTACTATTAATAAAAATCATAACAAGCAATTTTGAATAAAAAGACAAGGTTTCAGTATGGAGATTATATTAGAGAGAAGGCTTTTATTTCCAAATTGTCATATTGGTAGAACACATGTACATTGTAATAATGAACCAATTAATAAAATATGCCTTCACCTAAATTGTCATGAAATAGCTTTAGAACCAAAAATGTCATTTCTTTAATATTCCCTAGAACACTAAGAGTTTAAACTTTCAGGTACCTTTAATGTGGGAATGTTGGAAAGAGTTGAGATCAGAATTCCTGCCTGATCTCAGGGTTAAAAATTGCCTCTAGGGAAAAAAAACATGCCTCCGAATGTCTGAATGGGGAGTGGAAAGTGAACCCAGAATAGGTGATCATGGAGGGCACTGGAACCCAGCCAGTGTGAGCTTGATAGAAATTTTGAATTCTGAATCCTGAGCATGATTTCATTGTGGAATCTTTAATGTCATTGTTCAGAGGGACTAGAAGTGGGTGATATTCGGGTGCTGAGAAGGGAACTTGTGAGGAACTGGAGGGTTTCAGCACACAGCAGGTATAGCCATGGTGAAGAGAAGGAAGGAGGTAGAAAATCATTTTTACATGCAACTGGAAAATAAGATATAAGTGCAATGGTGTATAGAAATCTATCTTGCTCTACAGGAAAAATGGAAGGGAAGAGGATAAGAGAAGGGGGTGGTGATAGAAGGGAGGGCAGATCAGGAGAAGGGGTAATCAGAATATATGATGTCTTGGGGTGGTGTGGGGGGAGAGATGGGGAGAAAATTTGGAACTCAAAATCTTGTAGAACTGAATGTTGAAAACTAAAAATAAATTGATTAATTTTTTAAAGAGTACTATGAAGAAGGGATATCAGAGCCAAGAGAGCCCAGAAGCTCCAATGGGCAGGTATTAGAATGCCCTGAAAATCACCATGTTTGATTGCTAGGTGTTCTCTGAGAACAGAAATGATGAGCTCTGAATGGGCCTCAGAATGGAACTGTCATAAATGGCAACAACGTATTCTCAGATATATTCAAAGTTGCCCCAGATATGAAATTGTTGCAGGTCATTTAAAAAACAAGAAGAAGGCAGATTTTTCTTATGAGATCAAACATAAATTCCAATTTAATGTTTAGTGTGCATTGGTGATAGAAAAATTAAAAAGTCTGACATCCTTAACCTCAGAAACTGAACGGTAAGGTGAAAATACTATCAGTTTTATGTTCACCCAAATTAATACTGCAATCCCCAAATATCTGTACAGGAAAAACAGTGAGATCCTCTGCAGTTGTTTCATTGATAGACATTCATTAATTGCTAAAGATTTTAGAACAGTCAATGTCAGGTCCTGGAGGAACTTTGGAGAAGAGAATGAGAGACTGTGGAGAGAATATAGGATATCTTATCTAGGAGAAAACACCAAAAGTCAGGACTCATATGTCCTCCAATTTTCCATGTGCCATAGCTCTGAAGGGTCTGAGAACCTACAATGATCTGCTGTGGAATGGGCCTTCGAATGAAAAATATCATCATTTCTACAGTTATTTTAAATATATTCTGAGTGGGCAAAAATATTTTAGTGAGAAAAATATTTTCACTTCAAGGTACCTGAAGAAAGGAGGAGAATTTAGAAGTTCTAGATGAAATCTGTCATTTATTTCAATTTACTTTATATTATAACCTTCTATAGCTCAAAAAATATTTCAGTTCTTCCACTACACAACCAACATGGTTTAGTGCAAGTACTGATAATACTTTGGCAAAAATACTCAAAATGTAATATAAAAGCTCCAGGAAAAAAATTCAATGACATTAATATAATTATTATTCATAATGAATATAGAGTATTTTTGAACAATAAAAAAGAGAAAACCTAGATGTTAATTCCCAAAGCCTCATAAGAGACAGAACAAATGTTTCCAAGTCATGATATTTCTAACTTATTAGGTACAGTGTAATAACATTCCCTCTAAAAAACATTTTGAAATGATTTGAAAGCTCATAGGATTGTGTTTCTTTGGAACCAAAAATGTCATATCCTGGAATGTCCTTAGCACACTGAATACCCAGGCTTTCAGATCTCATTCAATGGCGATTGTTGGGGGTGGCTGAGAATTGGCAAACCAAATTTCCTAGCTGGGCATAAGTCCCAACTCTGAATGTCCCACATTGGAATGGGGATATGAAAGCAAAGCCTTACACAAAAGTTTAGATCTTAAAATGGGCTACAAACTATGATAGCGGGAAACTCTCTGAGAACATGAATCAGAATTTGCTTTGGTAAGGGCCTTAAAATGCAAAATATAATAAATAGCAAGGATTTAATCTCACATATAGATATATAGATATATATACATACAGTACATGAGCAAAAATATTGGCCAGTTCTAGAGAATTTTCAAAATAAGAAGAATGAGATTGTGCCTAGGACAACAATCTCTTTTCACAATTTAATTTATATTCCATAGTAGGGATGAATTGAAACAAATCACCCATTCATAGTTATACAGCTGAAAGAGTCTGTTGAAAGTATTGTCTATTTTTTGGCAATGCGAAAAAAAACCTCTCCCACACTGAAAATCCTTGGACACCAAACAAAATGTATTTCCTTGTAGGTCCTACTTTGGCCAAGACTGCTATTAATAGTACTATGAGGAAAAATAAATAAAGAGTGAGTTTAGGACAAAAATTAAAGGTGTAGCATGCTAGGGACTTAGAAGAGACATAGGTTAGTTTTAGAAATATGAAGAGAGGTAAAATCCATGTGTGTTATAATAATTGTCCAAGAAAAAAGAAAAATCTTTATAGAACATAGAAGGGTATGGTCTTAGAATGCAAAATATCCCTTCTTAGGAACCCTTGGGACACTGAATATTGGGGCTTCCCGGGATCTTTTAAAGACATATGTTGGATTGGTCTTGGAGTTTAGAATACAGAATTTCCTAGCAAGGGGATAAGTCCTGCCGAATGTCCACATTTTGAGTTATGAGCTTAGTGACAGTATTAGATGTGGGATTGATCATGGAACATGTAAAGAGTGAGCATGAAGGAAATTTGAAATTCAGATTCCTCAGATGAATGAGACTGCAGAATCTGAAAGGCCAGAATTATGAGGACCTAGAGAAGAGAAGGGAGAAATGTATGGGGCCTAGGAATAGATATTTTCAGCGAAAGGAGGATTCGATCACACAGAGTGCCAGGGCTGAGCATTGCCATGAAGAAGAAAATTAAAGAGCTGGCAGTGCCCATAGAAGAGGGGACCTCAGAGCATAGAAAACCCTTAGGGCAGAAAAGGTCAGATCTTGCAGTGGGAGGGGTTCAGAGAACAGAAATCACCTGCCGGGGAAGGGGCCTCCCAGGGGAAAATCTCACAACTCATGAAGATTTCTATTGTTATATATACTGTGTGTGCCCAAATATTGGACATTTCTTTACCAATTTAAAAAAATAAGAAGGTAGGTTTTAGTAGGAGATTATTCATTAATACAATATAATTTTACTGGGTATCAGTGATAGATAACAAAAAATATAAAGACATTAAAACAAAACAAAACCAAAAAGCTTTTATATCTTCAACCAGACTTTTCACAGAATTTAGTAAGATTACTCCCATTTTTCGGGTAGCCAAAACCCTCCAAAAAGCACAATCTCTCCATAGCTACAGAAATGCAGTTCCATGTATTATTTTCTCTACCAAAGACTGTTGTTCTATTAACGAAAATAACTATTGAGAAATCTGTAACAGGAAAACATCCTCTGATGTATAAACAGCTCATAATGTAGAGGAATTCTATTTCAAAATCATCATATTGGTAAGACCTATGAAGATTATAATCATAATTGAATTAAAAATAAAACAAAATCTTGACCCAATTTAGCATGACATGGCTTTAGAACCCAAAAGGTCATGTCCTGGATGGTCCTGAGGACACTAAAGGTTGAAGCCTTAGTTACCCTTCATATGGGAACGATAGAAGTTGTGGATCACATGGATACGGCATGTTTGATCTAGGAGTTCAATCCTGCCTCTGAATGCACTAATAAAGAGGGGAAACTGAAACCAGCATATGGGATCAAGGAAGGCACTTAGAAACTAGAACATCTGACAGTGACGGTCATTTCTAATACAGAATCTAGGTCATTTTGGGGCAGTAAAATTTGGAATGTCAGTATGGAAAGAGGTAGAGAAAGTGGGAGGTGTTGGGCAGCTTGGTAAATTTGTATGTGGTAAGATTCATGTGCATAGTAATGATCATCCAGTAATAAAATAAAAAGTAAAATCATTTTGCAACATAGGAAGGTACTGCCTTAGAATTCAAGATATCAGGACTTCTTAGTCCCTTGAAACATTGACTATCGGGCCTTCCTTGGACCTTTCAAGGATCTATGTTGCTAGGGTCCTGAAGCTGAGAACACAGAATTTCCTGGCCAGATGATCAGTCCAGCCTCTGCAGATGCAGATTTTGAATGAAAAGCTTAGAAAATTTACAGGATGTTGGATAACGCATGGCACATCAGGAATACAAGCTTGAAGGAAATTTGGAATTCAGAATCATGAGCTGGATGAGACTGTTGAATCTGCCATTTCAGAGCTGGAAGGGCCTAGTGAAGAGAGAGGGAGCGATGTATGGAGTCTGGGAATGGACATTTTCAGAAACAGGAACATGTGAGCACAAACAGAGGATCAGGCCTGGGAGTTGCCATGGAGACAAAAATGAGAAAGCTAGCAGCACACATATAAGAAGTTACCTCAGGGAAAAGAGAGCCCTTAGGATAGCAAAGGTCAGATCGTGCACTGTCATGGAAAACAGTAGATGCAATAGGTGGGAGGGTTCAGAGAACAGAAATCATCATTAGGGCAAGGGAACTCCCAATGGAATATCTCACAACTCACAAGGATTTGTTTTCCTATATGTATACTGTGTGGGCTCACATATTGGCCATTTTTTACTAATTTTAAAAAAGAAGGTAGATTGTTTTGTAGGAGATCAGTCACTTGTTCCAATAAAATTATTATTAGGCATTTGTGATGAATAAGAAAAATAAACAAAAGAAATCTAAGAGAAAAAGAAAACCCCAAAGTCCTTCTATCTTCAACCTGAATTTTCAAAGAATTTACAAAGAGACTGTAGGATATCCAAGGCCAGAATTATGGAGCCTAGAGAAGAGAAAGGGGGAGATGCATGGGGGGGTGAGAACGGACATTTTCAGTAAAAGGAGGATGTGAGCACACAGAGTGTCAGGCCTGGGAGTTGCTATAGAGATGAAAATGAGAGCACTAGCAGTGGCCAAAGAAAAGGAGAAATCAGAACAAAGAGAGCTTGTGGGGCAGAAAAGGTGAGATCGTGCTGTATCCTGGAATACAGGGTATGCCATAGGTGGGAGGGTTCAGGGAACAGAAATCGTTAGCAGGGCAAGAGACCTCCCAGTGGAAAATCTCACAACTCACAAGGATTTATTTTCACAGATATACTGTGTGGGCTCAAATATTGACCATTTTTTTACTAATTAAAAAAAAAACAAGAAGTTAGGTTTTTTGTTGGAGATTATTCACTTATTGCAATATGAGTTTTATTAGGTATATGTGATGTATAAGAAAAAAAAAACCAAAAAACTAAGAGAAAACAAAACTAAAAAGTCATTCTATCTTCAACCTGCCTTTCCAAAAAATGTAACGAGATTACTGTCAATTTATGGATAGCCCCTTCTGAAAACCACAATCCCTGCACAGTTAAATAAGTGCAGTTTCATGGATATCTTTCTTTAGTAATGTTGTTTCTATTACTAGTAATGAAAATGCCTATCTTCAAATTTTTGACAGGAAAACATCATGTGAAGCATAAAGAGCCTATAAGAAAGATTATGTCTATTTTGAAATCATCATACTGCTAAGATATATGTACAGGGCAATCATAATACAATTTTAAAAATAAAAAGAATACCTTGACCCAATTTAGCTTTAGAATCAAAAATACCATGTCTTAGATGGTTGTTTTAACACTAAAGATTGAGGCATTCAGGTACCCTTCCTGTGGCAATGTTTATTGATAGCATGGATACAGAATGTCTGAGCTAGGAGTTAAACTCCACCTCTGAATGGACCAATAGAGAAGGGAAACTGAAGCCAGGCAGGATATTTAGAACCTAGAACATTTGACACTGATGGACATTTCTAATCCAGAATCTGGGTCCTTTTTAAACTGTAAAATTTGGAATGTCAATATAGAGAATCACTAGAACAGAGAAAGGGGGATGTGTGACACAGTAGATAGAGCACATGCTATAGGGTAAGGTGGATCTGAGTTCAAATCCAAACTCAAATTCCTCTTTCTGGAGTCACAATTTTGAATGGAAAATGACGCCGAATCATTAGGTCAGTTAAGATACATAGAACTTAGAATATCTGAGCCAGAAATAAATATTGATTCCAGAATTCTGAAACATATGAGGTGTCAATGCCAGAAAGTTAGTATTGAGAATTATTAGAACAGAGAGAGAAGGAATTATTCCAGGGCTGATAAAGGAAACGGTCAGAAGCAGTGAGATTTGACCACATAGAATGAAAGGACTTGGAGGACCCATGCAGAAGAGAACGAGAGAGGTAGAAGAACATGGAAAAGGAAGGATATTAGAGAGAGAGAGAAGAGATCTCTTAGAACACCAAAGGTCAGAACTTGGAGTCTCCTAGAAATCACTGTATGTGAGAGCTGGCAGGGCTTTAAAAACATCAATCACCTCCTCTAGAAAGGACCTTAGAGTGCAAAATCTCACCCATGCCAAGGATTGATTTTAATCTCTCTCTTAGTCCACTGGATAGCAAGGAGATCAAATCAGTCAACACTGAAAGAAATTAATTAGGGATATTCACTGGAAGGCCAAATAGAAGATGGGACTCATTGATAAAACCGTGATTTTGGGAAACACTGAAGGCAATAGCAACAACAAATAGAGTAAAAGATAGATTGAGAATGTCATGGAAAAAATGAACATAACTTGGACATGCTTTGAGTGAGAGTGGTGGATAGAAGAGAAGGGCCTGGCATGCTAAGGAACAGGGGGTCATGAAGAGTTGGCCATGACTGAATGACTAAATGATACAAATATCCTTAGTGGTCTCAAATAATAGACATTCTTATTAATTTAAAAAATGATAAGAAGGTAGATTTTTTCACAGGAGATCATTCTTCTCTTCCAATATAAATTATTTTATGCACCTGTGAATCTTAATAGGAACAAAAAGCAAAAAAAATATTTATGCCTTATACAAAAAAATCCACACATCTTAAAATACACTGCAAAAAGTTTTTCGTGAGATTACCATCTATGTTTTGCCTAGGCAAAAACAAACCAAACTAAAAGAACAAAATTCAAATCCAGTAAAACCTAGACACCAGAAAAAGTAGTTATATGTATTATTCCTTCTTTTGGTAAAGACTAGTATTTCTATGCCTTTTAATAAAAATAAATCTTCAGCAATTTTGGAGGAAAAAAGGCAGAGGTTCAGTATAGAGAGTATTTTAGAAAGAGGACTTCTACTTGGAAGTCATCATATCAGTAAAACCTAAGTACATTCTCTGAAAAAAATGAGATTGGAGAAGAGACACTTTCAGGTCTGGGATGAACCATGGAGAAGAGAACAAGAGACTGAGGAGAGCCTCTAGAAGGGATACAGATAACCAGGAAAGAACACCAAAGGGCAGGACCGAGGTGTCTTCTGATTTTCCCTGTGTCACAGCTGTGAGGGCTCTGAGACTCTACATGATCTGCTATGGAATGGGCCTTCAAATGCAAAATGTCCTAAATTTCAAAGATTACTTTAAATATATATTTTAGTGGGAAAAAATATTTTCTAGTCCCAGGTAAATTTTAAAAAGTGAAGAATTCAAATTTCTGGATAAAATCAATCATTTATTTCAATTAACTTTATATTATATAATTGGGAAACTCTAAAAAAATTCACATCTTTTACCTCACATCTAAAAACGTTTGATCAAATGACTGATAACTTTTTGGCTGAGAAATTCCCAGACAAGGTGATATAAAAGCACCCCAAAAGAAATGCAGTTCTATAAAGACCATTCTTTGAAAGACACTGCCATTGATATAATTAATATTGATAAAGAATATAGAATATTTTTGAACAAAAATACCCACATTTTAATTACTGAAGTCTCATTAGAGACAGAACTCATGTTTGCAGATCATGATATCTATAAATCATTAGGTACAGTTTAATAAAAATTCATTAAAAACACCTTTAAAGTCAACTTTATAAATCATAGGATGGCATTTCTTTGGAACCAAAAATGTCATGTCTCGGAATGGCCTTAGTACTCTGAATGCCTGGACTGTCAATTTCCATTCAAGGGCAATTGAGAATTAGCATACCAAATTTCCTAGCTAGACATAAGTTCCAACTCTGAATGTTCCACTTTAGAGTGGGGATATGAGAATGAAAAAAACCCCAAAACCGTAGAACACAAATGGTCAGACTTTTGAATAGGCTACAAACCACCTTATGTGGGAGATGGAAGCCCTCTGAGAAGACAAAACAGAATCTGCCCTGGTAGGTAGGTACCTTAGAACAGAAAATATTATAAACAGCCAAGATTTATTTTCATATATATTCCAAGTGACCCTAAGTATGGTCCATTTCTAGGGAATTTCAAAAACGAGGAAGGAGATTTTGCCTAGACAATCAACTCTTTCTCCCAATTTAATTTATATTCTGCGGTAGCAATGCTTTGAAACAAATCTCCCTTTCACAACTACATCACTAAAAGAGTGAGGTGTAAGTATTGTCTATTTTTCGGCAAGCCCAAAAAAGCCCCCAAACTGAAAACACTTGGACACCAGTACAAACGTAACTGTCTATATAGGTCCTACTCAGTTCAAGACTGCTATGTACATTACTGTGAATGAAAATGAATGCAGAGTAATTTTGCATGAAGATGTAGCATGTTAAAGACTTGGAAGAGACATGAGTTAGTTTTGGAAATTTTTAGATAGGTAAGATGCAAGTACATTGTCATAATTATCCAATAAAAATATAAACAAAAATCCTGAGAGATCATAGGAGGTTATGGCCTTAGAATTCAAAATATATGGTATTTGTAGTCCCTTGGAAAATTAAATACTGGGGCTTCCCATGTCTTTCTAAGGATACATGTTGGAGGGGTCCTGGAATTTAGAATACAGAATTTCCTAACTGGGGGATCAGCCTGGCCTCTGAGTCTCCAGCTTTTAAGTGAAAAGCTGAGAACCAGTAGCAGATGGGGGATGGTTCATGGAACACAGAATGGATAAGCTTGAAGGAAATTTAGAATTCAGCATCATCAGCTGAATTAGACTGTAGAATCTAGAAGGTCAGAATTGTGAGGGCCTAGAGAAGAGATAGAGGGGGAGATGTACAAGGTTTGGGAAGTGAAATAATCAAAAACAGGAGGATTTGAACAGGCCTGGCAGTTACCATGTGGATGAGTTGGCAGTGCCCATATGTGTCGGTAATGCAAAATGGGCTCCTTAGAATGGGCTCCTTAGCACTTCAGGAGTTTGGCTTTTGTTTACTTTGAATGAAAGTACTTTCAGCTATTAAGTGCTAAGCCCCAGGCCCAAAGCCCTATCAGGTGTGAAACCTGTGTGGGTGTAGATTAATGACTTAAGAGGGGGCAACTGGGAACCAATGGTCTCAACCAATGGCCCCGTTGAGGCGGGGCTTGAGAATGCCAGAGGCTCGGCTGCCAGGAAAAGCGAGCCAAGAGACAACTACAGTGGAAGCGGAAGCTGTGGAAGCAGGAAGCTGTGGAAGCAGGAAGCTGCAGAAGCAGGAAGCTGCAGAAGGAGAGCTGACCCGTGTGTAGATTCAGGAGTGCAAGCAAGGACTTGAGGCCAGTAAATATGATTTGGCTAAATACTATCTTGTTTTTCTGTGGCCTCCTGGTTACTCTTGTGAGCTGGGCTTTCTGGGCCTGGAGTCTTTTTGTCAAGATGTCGGAATGGGGAGGCTGGTTCGCGGATCTGCTCTGGGGCCTAAATAATTGTCTTGTTGTGTTCTACTTAGAGAATCTCTCATACCTTGCAATTTCGAACCATTCAAACATATACATGATTATATTTGAGATTATAAATTCAGCCTTCCTACTACATTTGGCGATGAGATTGATGGGATCGCTAGGTATAAGATCT
>CM053628.1:46694274-46709830 GCA_028646595.1 Phalanger gymnotis
AATGGGCTCCTTAGAATGGGCTCCTTAGCACTTCAGGAGTTTGGCTTTTGTTTACTTTGAGTGAAAGTACTTTCAGCTGTTAAGTGCTGAAAGCCCTATCAGGTGTGAAACCTGTGTGGGTGTAGATTAATGACTTAAGAGGGGCCAACTTGGGAACCAATGGTCTCTGGTCGTTGAGGTGGGGCTTGAGAATGCCAGAGGCTCGGCTGCCAGGAAAAGCCAGCCAAGAGACAATTATAGTGGAAGCGGAAGCTGTGGAAGCAGGAAGCTGCAGAAGCAGAGCTGACCCGTGTGTAGATTCAGGAGTGCGAGCAAGGACTCGGGGTCAGTAAATATGATTTGGCTAAATACTATCTTGTTTTTCTGTAGCCTCCTGGTTACTCTTGTGAGGTGGGCTTTCTGGGCCTGGAGTCTTTTTGTCAAGATGTCAGAATGGGGAGGCTGGTTCACGGATCTGCTGCGGTGGGGCCTAAATAAATGTTTTGTTGCATTCTACTTAGAGAATCTCTCACATCTTGCGATTTCAAACTATTCAAACATATACATGATTATAGTTGAGATTATAAATTCAGCCTTCCTACTACACCATAGAAGAAGGGACCTCACAGGAAAGACAGCCCTTCGGTCAGAAAAGGTCAGATCTTATACTGAGTCCAAGCCACTATATGGTAGATTTTGGAGGAATCAAGGAACATAAATCACCAACTGGGGACAAGGCCATAGAGTGGAAAATATCAAAAATAGGAAGGATGTATTTTCATGTATACACCGAGTGGGGCAGATGATTATCCATTTTTAATTAATTCAAAAACAAGTGAAAGGTAGATTTTAATAGATCATTTATTTATACCAACATAATTTTTATTGGGCTTCACTTGTAAATAAATAAAACAAACAAAAACCTCCTAATTTCAATTACACTAACAAAACAGTTTGGTGAGATTACTGCCAATTTTTGTGCTAGCTTAAAAAAGACCTACAAAACCACAATACTGTACAACAACAAAAATATTAAGTTGCATGTATTTCTTTCCATAGTAAAGATTGCTTTTTATATTACTGTTAAAAATCAATATTGAGGTTCGGCCTCCTGAGCGGGTTGCGAGTGCCTGGACGGTAGCTGATGGCCAGTGGTCCCGCCGAGCCCGGAAGAAGAGAGGAAGCGGCAGGGAGCCTCGGGGGGCCGGGCCGGGCTGCAGAACCTATCGGTCTATGCTGAGGGGCCACGGTGCCGGAGCGGAGCGATGCCGTGGGGACCGAATCGCGCTGGGCCTGGGAGGCTGCAGTTGTCGCGGGCCTCGGGCCTGGCCCTCACCATGCACGGCATGAACCTGACCACTCAGGCCTACTGCGAGATGGTGCTGCAGGGAGCCAAGTTCCCCGACTCCGCCGTCAACGGGCTCCTGGTGGCTGAGAAGCAGAAGCCTCGCAAGGAGCAGTTGGCGCACGGCGGCCCGAACCAGCACCAGACCCTCTTTGTGGACTGCATTCCCTTCTTCCACGGCACCCTGGCACCGCCCCGGTGCTGGAGGTTGCCCTCACCTTGATTGATTCATGGTGCAAAGATAATAGCTATGTGATTGCTGGTTATTATCAAGCTAATGAACGTGTAAAGGATGCCAGTCCAAACCAGGTTGCTGAGAAGGTAGCTTGCAGAATTGCAGAGGGCTTCAATGACACCGAACTCATCGTGATAGACAACACAAAGTTTACAATGGAGTGCATAGAACCCATGATTCATGTGTATGAGCATCATGAAAACAAATGGCAGTGCAGAGATCCACACTATGGTTATTGTGAAGACTGGCCAGAAGCCCAGAGGACCTCAGCATCTCTCTTGGACAGCAGGTCCTATCAAACCCTTGTGGATTTTGATAACCACCTGGATGATATCCGAAATGATTGGACAAATCCAGAGATCAATAAAGCTGTTCTACACCTATTTTAGGGAAGGATTCCACAGACTGATTTATGGGCATTTCCACTACACTGAAGAAGAAAAAAATATTTTTAAATGTAAATAGAATACTATCTCATACCTTCTGTGGAAAGGCAACAATTTTGAGAAATGGCATGTGGCTCAAAAGAGGCAGTGTGTCTAAGTGGCCATCTTTTTAAAGCAAAGATCTCTAGAAGAGATACAAGCTATTGAGTCTAGCTGTCCCTGTGGATTCTTTCCCAGTTGTATGTTGCTCTAACTTTCAAAATCAAAGCTATTTCTGCTTGTCCCAGATTGTTCCTATTAAATGATTTTAATTAATCTTTTATAATCTTGAGAGAATACTTTTTAAGGCTTATGAACTATCTTTCCAAAAACAACAAATCTTATCCCTTAGTGAGTGTTTTGGGGAATTTTATTTCTGAATCCATGCTGTAAATACAGTCTTAGGACCAGGTCTGAAAATCTACTACAGATACCTTGGTACCAAACCAACAAACCCAAACAACTGTTTGTGCAAGTAGGCATCTCTCATAGAGCAGCTGAGCCTGTTTGGGGTTATTGGACTGTACTACTTAAAGCAATATTATGCTCAAAAAGCCACAGTGGGAAGAAAACTGATGTTGACTAAGCCACATTTATAGTTGAGGGCAGAGCCAAGGGCTGTGTCACAAGAGCTCAGCTCAGTGCGCACACAGCATCATGGTCTCAATCAACCAGAAAGCCCTCAAGAGGGAGGGGAAACAGGATTGTGCTAGGGTTCAATGCAGAGACAGTCTCTGCTTTTTGGAAAATGGGAATCATTCCTAGTTCTTGACTCACTTGCATGATCATCCAAATAGTTCTAAAAGATGTCTTCAAAATTGCCATTGCTTTTATATTTAGAGCAAAAACTCTTCTGTTCAAAAAGCTGAACAAGAGAATAAATGTATCTTTTTTATCGGTTCCTTTGGTGGTTTCTAACAAAATCTTATGAAAGGGATGGGAAACTTTAGAGCACGTTGGATTTGTTGTTCCTTTTTCTATTAATTACTTTGTACAGTGTTCAGTGTGCTGTACTTTTCCTACTGCTGTCTCTTTCCTCTTGCTACATTGAGAAAACTCATAACAATTGACTGAACCTAATGATCTTGAAAAGGGTTCACTTTATAGCATTCGGTATTTTACTTTAACCAGTAAAAATCATATATTTGGACCATCATATTGTAAAGCATGCTTTAGTCCATGACCTCATGGGGGTTATAGATTTAGACCTGGAGAGGACCTTGGGAATCTGCTAGTCCAAACCCTCAGTTTTACAAATGAGGAAACTGAGGCCTAGGAAGGTTAAGCTACTTACCAAAGGTCACATGGGTGGTAAGTGGCAAACCCAGCTCCTTGGAGCCCAAATTCAGTGGTCTTTCCATGCACCATGCTTCTGCAGACGATAGTTCATCCTTTCTCTTCCCTTTCCTCAGCTTCCTTCTCACAGCTTTTTCATTCCACAATCTTTCTATACAGTGCACTGTGGTTACAAAGCCCTCTGCAGGCATTACCTTCTTTGAGACTCACTACCACCTGTGAGGTCGGCTGAGCAGCAGGCGTGACTCTCAGTTTGTAAATGAAGAAACAGGCTCTCGAAGAGGTGGAGTGATTTACTTACCCACACTCACACAAAGTAAGTGTAGCAAAGTTGGACTCAAACCTGATCTCTTGACTCCTTGTCCAGTGTTCTTTCCATTACACCATGCTACCTCTCTAAAGCCATGAAATAAACATATTTCATGTGCAGAACAAATATAAAATTTCTGGACACAAATAAAGGAAAGTTATATCAGTGAACTTAATCTGTGGGATATATTAGAAAGCTCTGTTCCTAGTGGAACTGTTTGTTTCAAAAAGGTAAAAAAAATCACCATGTAAATTTTGGTTTGGGGGGACTAGAATAGCAGTGTGTGCTACAGGTCAAGGCAAAAATGAATTGACAGACCTGTCTACATAAGACTTGCTTTGAAGGAATATACATCAAAGCTAATGTGATAAATATTTTAATCTTATATGTTAAAAAATAGAAAAGAGAAATTACAAATACATAAAGAAGCAAAAACAATAAAAGTCTTCACTTTTATCTTTATGACTGCCATACAAAAGTAGGGCAGAAAAAGTAACCTGAAGAGTTGGAAAGTTTATAGTAATACCACTACTACTCCCGAATGGTATAGGAAAAAGAAATACAACTTATTGGTACATGAAAAATTGCCTTGCAGCAATTAGGAGTGTTCAAGAATGGAATAAGCATCTACAAGGTATTATCACCATAGGTGTTCAATCAGAGAGCAATTGATCATGTTAAAGATAGTGTCGAGAGGATCCTGGAAGGGAGGAATGGCAGTAGATTAGGAGATATAAGAGATAGGTGTGGTCTAAGGAAAAGAGCTCCAGGTTGGGACTCTAGAGCCCCAAGACTGCTCTTGACTAACCTTGTGATCCAGGGCAAGACCCTTCTGATATCCTGGCCTCTTGGCAAGTCTCAGACTAGATGGCATGAGGTCTCTTCCATCTCCACTACTCTGATTTTATGAGGCCTCTGAGATCCCTTCCAACCCAGATCCTGTGATTTTCCTAACAAATAATTGTTTCTATTGAGAATAGAGCTCTGCACATCTACAGTTGAGAAGTCTGCTGGTTTTATTTTCTGTAAAATTGTTTCTATTTATTCTGTCTTCTTTCTTTTAAGGCTGCCTCAGCTATTTTCTTTTGCATAATCAACTTCAATTTGACTTATAGCTTATTTTTCAAATAGATTAATAGTATTGTGAAAAACTGTCTCCAAATGCAATTTATAAATTTATTACCTAGACTTTTTTGCATTGTTCTTTAAAAAGCAACTTAATTTGCTTTTGAAAATTACAATCCCTCTTATTTAAGCTCCTGAAGTCATAATCTCTTATGGCATCAGATCTGTTACCATGGTGGCTTTTTGTGACTTGGGGCAAAGAAAATGAGAAAAATGGCAAAATCCCATGGATCCATGGGTAAATGAACAGATCCTCAGATATTACTCTGAAAAGGACATAGGAAAGGGAGCTGGCTTTAAAACTAGATTTCTAGTTTACTAATTGACATTTCTTGAGGCTCTCTATCAGATCTTACTCCCTTTTAAATACTGCAAAACATTCCAGTAAAAATAAAAGTGGAAGAAAATGCTGCATATGTTATCTCTTGCCAAATCCCCTGTGTGTGTGTGTCTTGTGATTTGTTACCTTAACTTAACCTCATTTCCGTACCCTTTCAGAAGCCAAAGGACACCTTTTTTAAACCTCAAGACTTTGACTTGTTCCTTCAAACTTTGATTATCACTTTGAAATATATGTGAAATGTAATCAAGCATTATTTCTTGGAAATAGAGGTTGAGTGTTATGAAATTCTTGTTCCTTAGAACTGTATGGTAAAAAGAAAGCTCCTGGAGGAGTGCCTTTTCATTATGCACACAGTGAAATCCTGCTACAGGTAACATCAGGCTTACCAGTGAAATGAAACGTAGAACTACCAAGTCCTATTGCCATATGTACATCAGTATTTGGCATTGTCTTTAGCTACATTCCTTGAAGAATAAAAGGGAACTGTTTTATGCTGAGCCATGAATGATTTTTATTGGGCATCAGTTATGGATAAGAAATAAAATAAAGAAACTAAAAGAAAATGAAATAAAAGGCCCTCCTGTCTTCAGACAGCCTTTTCAAATAATTTAGTCAAACTACTGTCAATTTTCTGGCCAGTCAAAGCTCCCCACTCCACAACACAGCTTGCACGCATTTATTTTCACATATATACATATAGATATACACATATATATATATACAAATACACACACACACACACATATATATATATACATATATGCATGTATATGTATCTATATATAGTGTGCAAACCCAAATATTGGCCATTTTCACTAATTTAAATAATAGAAAGGTAGATTTTCCATATGAAATCATTCACTTATTCCAACATAATTTTTATTGGACATCAGAGATGGATAAGAAACGAAATAAAAGAAACTAAAATGAAAGCAAGTCAAAAAGCCCTTCAATCTTCAACTAATTTTTTCAAGGAATTTAGTAAGGTTACTGTCCATTTTTTTGGCTAGCGTACCCCCGTTCTCACCTCCCCAAACCCAAAATCCCGGTAGTCAAACAAATATGTTTCCATATATTTATTTCTTTAGTAAAGACTTGTTTCTATGACTATTAATGAAAACGACTATCAGGAAATTTTTGACAGGAAAATTTCGTGTGAAGTGCAAAGAGCTTCTAAGGAAGACAACTTCTATTTTGAAATCTTCGTCTTGGTAAGAAACATATACATTGGAATGCTAATCAAATTAATCAAAAATAAAACTAATGCCTTCATCCAATTTAGTATGATATGGCTTTAAAATCAAAAATATTATGTCTTGGATAGTCCTGAGAATGAGGGAGTATTGGAAGTTATTGATAGCATGGGTATAGAATGTTGGAGCTAGGAGAGAAATCCTGCCTCTGAATGCACCAAAAGGGAGTGGAAACTTAAGGAAGAATATGGGATTCGGGAGAGTACTTAGAACCTAGAACATCTGACATTGATGGATATTTCTAATCCAGAATTTGGGGCTTTTATTTTGCTATAAAATTTGGAATGTCAGTATGGAGAGACACTGGAATAGAGACAGTGGGAGATGTGATGCAGTAGATAAAGCACTGGCCCTGGAATCAGGAGGACCTGAGTTCAAATCTGGCCTCAGATACTAGATGAGTGAGATCAGTATGTAATCCCAATTAAATTTATATTATGTTTTAAAAACATCTCTTATCTTTAAATATAATGTCAAAGATATCATGAAAGTGCTGTCTATTTTTACTATCTGCCTCTCCCCACAAAACCTTCAAGCACCCTAAAAACATGCATATGAAACAAATGCAATTCCACATACTTCCTTCTTAGGCAAAGACTACTATTGATATTACTCCTCATTCTTATGAATGGAGGATCTTTTTCCAAACAAACGTGAGAATTGACAAAGGACGAGACTTATGTTTCAAAATCAGGATATTGGTACTGGCCCTGTGAATTAACAATCATGATATCAATTTTTAAAAACTAAAAATCCTTATAGATCATTGGAGGGTGCAGCCTTAGAACCCAAAATAGCAGGCCTTCAAAGGTCCTTAGAACACTGAATATCTTGGCTTCCACTTATATTTCAAGTTGGTATGTTGGAGGTGGCTGAGAGCTTAGACGATAGAATTTTCTTCCTCAGGGTCAATTTCTCTTTCTCAAGGTCCTAATTTTAAATGGAAAGTGAAGCCAAAATCTTAGATCGGGGAAGACCAGTAGAATTTAGAATATCTTGACTTAAGGGAAATATTGACTCCAGAATCCTGAAGCAGATGAGGTGTAATTGTAAAGTTATTGTTGGGAATTACTAGAACACAAAGAGAAGGAGTTGTTCCAGGGCTGATAAAAGAAATGGTCAGAAGCATTGGATTTGAACACACAGAATGACAGGACTTTGAGGAGCCATGAGACAGGTAGGAGAACATTAAAGAGGAGCTCTCTTATAACACCAAAAGCCAGAACTTGGAGTGCCCTAGAAACTACAGTACAAGATAGCTGGCAGGGCTCTAAGCACATCAATCATCTGCTCTGAAATGGGCCTTAGAGTGAAAAAATGACACACATGCCAAGGATAGATTTTCATCTCTAGTCTTATTCCATTGGAGATCCAATCAGTCAATGCTGAAGGAAATTAATTCAGGCTATTCACTGGAAGGCCAAATACTGAAGCTGAAGTTCAATACTTGAGCCACACAATGAGAAGTTGGAGCTTATTGGTAAAGACCCTAATATTGGGAAAGATTGAAGACAAAAACAAAAGCAGATGGCAGAGGAAGGGATGGATAGAAAGTGTCATGAAAACAATAAACACAACTTGGAGAAACCTTAAGGGAGAGAGGAGGACAGCAGGACCTGGCATGATATGGTCCATGGAGTCAAGAAGAGTTGGACATGACTGAATGACTGAACAATAACAAATATTCTTAGTGGGTCCAAAATTGGCCCTCTCTAATTAATTTTAAAAATAAGAAGGTAGGTTTATCATGGGAGATCATTAATTTACCCAATATAAATTATATTATGCTTTGGTGATAATTGATAGTATGAAAAAGTAAAAAATAAAATAAAATCACCATACATACACAGGGAAATAAATAACCCAGATTTTTAGTGAGAGTCTTGCATATTTTTTAGCTGACCACCCCCCCCCAAAAAAAGCCTAAGTCCTATAAAACCTGAACACCAGAACAAGGGCAGCTGCATCTATTCTTTTCTTTAGTAAAGACTACTGTTTCCATTACTATTAAAAACAAATGAATCTTCAGTAATTTTTGACAAAAAGCTAATATTTACTATGGAGAGCTTTTTAGGAAGAAGACTTCTATTTGGAAGTCATCATGTCAGTAAAACCAATGTATGTTGCAATAATAATCCAAACAATAAAAAGAAAAATAAAAAAA
The DNA here is from genome assembly GCA_028646595.1 of Phalanger gymnotis. Lineage (NCBI taxonomy): Eukaryota > Metazoa > Chordata > Mammalia > Diprotodontia > Phalangeridae > Phalanger > Phalanger gymnotis. The sequence goes on from CM053628.1 coordinate 46,702,750, forward strand.
CAATAAAAGGAACTTGACACAAGTTATCATGATAAAGCTTTAGAAGCAAAAATGGCATAGAACATTAAAGGCTGAGGCTTCCAGCTACCTCTCATGTGGGAATGTTGGAAGTACTTGAGAGGCAAGATACAGAATGCCCAATCTAGCAGTTAAATCCTGCCTCTGAATATATCTATGGGGACGGCAAAGTGAAGCCAGAATAGGTGATCAAGGAGGGCACTAAAACCCAGTCTGTGTGGGTTTGAGGGAAACTTTGAGTCCAAAATCTGGAGATTAAGAGAGCTGTCAAATCTCTAATGTCATTGTTCAGAGGGACTAGAAGAGGGAGAGTGGGAGATGTTCAGGAGCTGAGAGTGCAGTGTCAGAAACAGGAAGGTTTAAGCACGTAGTGGTGTAGCCATGGTGAAGAGAAGGAAGGAGGTAGAGAACACTTTGAAGAAGGGATATCAGAGCAGAAAGTGCCCTGAGATTCCAAAGGGCAGATTTCGTAAGTCCTGGAAATCACAATGTTCAATTGCTGTGCTCTCTCTGAGAAGAGATGATGTTGATGAAAGGCCTTAGAATGGAAAATGCCAAAGATGTACTCTCAGATAGATTCTTACTTGGCCCAAATATTGACTTGCTGTACCGCAATAAAAAAGAACAAAAGAGATTATTATAATGAGATCAAACGTAAATTCAAGTTTAATTTTTGGAATGCATTAATGATGCAAAACATAAAAAAATATCTGGCATCCTTAACCGCAGAGCTCAAAAGTTATGGTAAAAATACCATCGATTTTATGGCCACCTAGAGAACCCACAAAACCCAATTATTTGTGGAGGAAAAACCAGTGCAATCCTCTTCCATTGCTTCATTGAGAAAGATAACTATTGGTAGTAGTAGAGAAAACTACGTGCAGAATCAGTCTACAGGTAAGATTCAAGTGTGTTGTTCACACACAGCCATAAAAGAAACTCAAGCAAAAACAAACAAACAAACAGAATCTTGGGAGGGTGCTCCCTTAAATAGGAGAATCTCCTCTGGGAATGTCCTTAGAAAACTGAATGTCTGGGCTTTCCGGTATCCTGAAAGTAGGCAAGTTGGTGGGAGGCTAGAGCTTAGAACATGGTATTTCCCATAATGGAAATAAGTTCTACCTTTGAATAGAACAATTTGAAATGGATTGTGAAGCCAGTGTTCTTGAAAAGGTCTTTGACTTGGAACCTAGGATATCTGAGCTTGATGGAAATATGAAATACTGAATAGATCTTGACTATAATCCTAAACTAGACAATCCTGGAATCCTGAGCTGGATGAGTCAGAAGGGAGATTTTTTTTTTGGTATATCCTTTATAGATTCCAATAGAATGCTCACTGGGCATCAGTGTTATCTAAGAAAAACAAAGAATATAAAAACCAGACCAGGACTACTCCTGAGATAATGGGAGATGTTCAGAGGCTAAAGAGGAAAACTCTCCAAAGAAAGAGGATTGGAGAAGAGAGGAGGAGCCTTGAAGAAGAGAAGGAGAGATTGAGGAGAGCCTCTAAAAGAAGGGATACAGATATCCAGGAGAGAACACCAAGTTCAGGACCGGAGTGTCCTCCAATTATCCACGTGCTATAACTGTGAAGGTTCTGAGAACCTACATGATCTGCTGTGCAATGGGCTTTCAAATGCTAAATGTCATCATTTCAAGCATTACTTTAAATATATTCTTAGTGAAAAAAAGTATTTACAAGTTCAAGTTACTTAAAGAATGGAGAATTTAGAATTTCTAGATGAGATCTGTCATTTATTTCAGTTTATATTATAATCTTCTAAAGCTCAAATATGTATTTCACTTCTTCCACTATAGAACCAAAATGGTTTGATGAAAGTACTGACAATATTTTGGCAAAAAATACTCAAAAATGTAGTATACAAGCTCCAAGAAACAAATGCAAATCAATGAAGATCCTTTTTGATAAAGACTGACAGTGATATAATTATTACTCATAATGAATATAGAGTATTTTTGAACAATAAAAAAGAGAAAACCTAGGTGTTAATTCTGTAGCCTCAAAAGAGACAGAACAAATGTTGCCAGGTCATGATATCAATATATTATTAGGTATAGTATAAAAAAATTCCCTTAAAAACTTTTTTAAAAGACGGTGTTGCTTTGGAACCAAAAACATCATATCTTGTAATGTCCTTAGCATGCTGAATGCCTGGGCTTTCAGATCTCATTCAATGGTGATTACTGCAGGTGGCTGAGAATTGTCAAACCAAATTTCCTAGCTTGGCATAAGTCCCAACTCTGAGTGTCCCACATTGGAGTGGGAATATGGGAGCAAAGCAACAGCTTAGAACACAAAAGATCAGACTTTTGAATAGGCTACAAACCCCCCTTTATGACAGCTGGTAACTTTCTGAGAACATGAATCAGAATCTGCTCTGGTATGGGCCTTAAAATGCAAAATATCATAAATGGCAAGGATTTAATCTCATATGTATTGTACATGAGCCAAAAGATTGGCCAGTTCTAGGGGATTTCAAACACAAGAAGAATGAGATTGTGTCTAAGAGAGCAATCTCTGCTTACAATTTAATTTATATTCCATAGTAGGGATGCTTTGAAACAAATCACCCATTCATGGTTACACAGCCAAAAGAGTCTGTAAAAAGTATTGTCTATTTTTTGGCAAGGCCAAAAAAAAACACTCTCCCACACTGAAAACCCTTGGACACCAAACTAAATGCATTTCTGTGTAGGTACTACTTTGGCCAAGATTGTTATTAATAGTACTATGAAGGGAAATGAATAAAGAGTGTGTTTGGGCCAAAATAATGAAGGCATAGCATGCTAGAGACCTAGAGGAGATATAGGTTATTTTTAGAAATATGAAGAGAGGTAAAATCCATGTTTGTCATAATAATTATCCAAGAAAAAATAAGAAGAAAAATCCTTATAGAACATAGAAAGGTGTGGCCTTAGAATCCAAAATATCCCTTCTTAGGAACTCCTTGGAACGCTGAATATTGGGGCTTCTCGGAATCTTTCAAATATATATATATGTTGGATGGGTCTTGGAGTTTAGAATATAGAATTTCCTAGCTAGGGAATAAATCTTGCCAAGCTAAACGTCCAGATTTTGAGTGACAAGCTTAGTGAGAGTATTAGATGTGGGGTGGCTCATGAAAAACAGAATGAATGAGCATGAAGGAAATTTGAAATTCAAGGTCCTCAGCCAGATGAGACTGCAGAATCTGGAAGGTCAGAATTGTGCGGGCCTAGAGAAGAGAAAGGGGGAGATATGTGGGGGCTGGGAATGGACATTTTCTGAAACAGCAGAATTAGAGCACACAGAGTGCCAGGCCTGGGAGTTGTCATGGAAACCAAAATGAGAGAGCTAGCAGTGCCCAAAGAAGAGGGGGCCTCAGAGCAAGGAGAGCCCTTAGGGAAGAAAAAAATCAGATCTTGCAATGTTCTGGAAATCAGGCTATGCTATAGGTGGGGGAGGGTTCAGAGAAGAGAAATCATTTGCTGGAGGAAGGGGCCACCCAGTGGAAAATCTTACAACTCGCAAGTATTTATTTTCATGAATATACCGTGTGGGCCCAAATATTGGCCATTTTTTACTAATTTAAAAAATAAGGTAGATGTTTCATAGGCAATCATTCACTTATTCCAAAATAATTTTTATTAAGCATCAGTGATGGATAAGAAATACAAATAAAGAAACTAAAAACAAAAACAAAGCAAGAAAGCCCTTCTATCTTCAACCAGAATGTTCAAAGAATTTATAAGATTACTGTCAATCTTTTGGCTAGCCAACAGACCCCAACACAACCAAAACCTCTGCACAGCAAAGCAAATGCAATTCCATGTATTTCTTTCTTTAGTAAAGACTGTTCTTTCTACTACTATTAATACAAATGACTACTGAGAACTTTTTGACAAAAAACATCATGTGAAGTCTCAAGAGTTTATAAGGAAGACAACATCTCTTTTGACATCATTGGTAAGACCCACTTACATTGTAATCATGATTAAATTAATCTAAAATAATATCTTGACAGACTTTAGTGTGATATGGCTTTAGAACCAAAACTGGCATATCTTCAATGGCATCTAAACCACTAAAAGTTGAGGCTTCCAGGAACACTTCATGTGAGAATGTTGGAAGCTGTTGATAATATGGATAGAAAATGGCTGACCTAGGAGTTAAATCCTTCCTCTTAATGTACCAGTAAGAAAGAGAAATTGAAGTCAGATTATGTGATCACGGAGGGCACTTAGAACATTGAACATAAGATGCTGATGGGTATTCCTAATCTAGGATCTGGAGCTATATTAGGCTATTGAATTTGGAATGTCTGTATCGAGAGATAGTGGAACAGAGATGGTAGGAGATGTAGTACAGTGGATAGAGTACCAGCCTTGGAGTCAGGAGGACCTGAGTTCAAATGTGGACTGAGACACTTATTAGCTGTGTGACCCTAGATAAACCACTTCATCCTGTTTGACTTGAAAAAAGTGGAAAATATTCAGAGGTTGAGAATGCAATTTATCACAAGAGTGGGATTTTAGTACACAGAATGTCAGGCCTGAGAGTAGCCATGGAGAAGAGGAAAAAAGTAGGAGGACATGGAAGAAGTTAGACCAGAGTGAGGAGAGCTTTTAGAATGTAAAAGAGTAGACCAAGACTCTCCTAAAAACTTCCATATATCAAACACAGAAGGGCCCTGAAAACAGAGATAATGTGGTCTGGAAGAGGCCTTAGAATGGAAAATATCATAAATTCCAGGACTGATGATTATATATTTATAATATATATATTTAATATATTTAATAATATATATAATATATATTATATATTTCCTTGGCTTACATATTGGAATTATGTAAGGAAATTAAGAAGCAAGGCAATTTTAGATTTTTCATAGGACATCAGTCTTTTATTCCAATTAAATGTATATTACACTTAAAAGAAAATCTCACATCTTTAAACAAAATACAAAAGGATATTATAAGGATATTATATATTATAAGGATATTATGTATTATAAGGATAATATAAGGATATTATAAAACTATTATTTATTTTGAAAGTATTGAAAGTATTATTTATCCCAAAAAACCTTGAAAAACCTTAAAAACCTGCACATCAAAACATATTAATTCCATGTCCATCCTTCTTAAGTAAAGAGTGCTATTAATATTACTAGTCACTCAAATGAATGTAGGGTCTTTTCCACATGAAAAGCAAGGTATGATATAAAATTAGGACTGATAAGGAACAACTATTACTTTAAATATATTCTCACAGTGCAAAAATATTTTCCAGTTCTAGAAAGGATAAATGAAGAAAAGACGAGAATTTAGAATTTCTTGAAGAAATAATTTACTTAAATTTGCTTTATATTACATCATATTATTTACAATCCATTACATTAGATCAGGGAGAGCACTTAGAACCTAGAAGATGGACATTGATGGACATCTCTGATCCACAATTGGAGGCCTTTTAAATTGTAGAATTTGAAATGTCAGTAGTGAGAGATGCTAGAATAGAGAGAACAGGAAATGTTCAGAAGTTGAAAATGGAAATTGTTGAAAAAGTGGCATTTTATCTCATAGAATGTCAGGCCTGTCGATAGCCATGGAGAAGGGAATGAGAAAAGTTGATAAGCATTTCAAAGAAGGTATAGCAGAGTGGGAGAACTCTTAGAAAACAAGAGAACAAACACTTTCAGGTCTGGGAGAAGCCTTAAAAAAAGAGAAGGAGAGATTGAGGAGAGCCTCTAGAAGAGGGGATACAGATATCCAGGAGAGAAGACCAAAGTTCAGGACCGGAGTGTCCTCCAGTTTTCCATGTGCCCTAGCTGTGAGGGCTCTGGGAATGTACAATAACAAACTATCAAATGGTCCTTCAAATACTAAAAGCATGAAATTTCAAAGCTTATTTTAAATATATTTTGGGTAAGAAAAATTATGTTGCAGTTTCAGGTAAGTAGTGTGTAGCATGCTAAGGACTTAGAAAAGACACTGGTTACTTTTAAAGCTTTGTATGTAGTAAGATTAATATGCATGATAATACTGACCTAATTAAAAAAAGAACAAGAAAAAATCTTATGGATCATATGAGCATAGAGCCTTAGAATCCAAAAAATCAGCCCCTTGGTACAGTGACTCACAAAGCTTTCTTTCAGGGACCTGAGGTCTTAGAGCTGAGATTGCAGAATTTCCTAGTTAGGGGATCAGTCCTGCCCCTAAAGGTCAAGATTTTGACTGAAAAGCTTAGAAAAACTATGAGATGTAGGATGGCTCATGGCACATAGAAGGTGCAAACTTGAAAAAGAAATTGGAATTCAGGATAATCCTCTGCCTGAGAATGTCGAATCTGCTAGACCAGAATTGTGAGGTAATAGAAAAGAGGTGGGGGAAATGTATGGAGTCTGGGAATGGACATTTTCCGAAACAAGTGGATATGAGCACACAGAGTGTCAGGCCTGGGAGTTGCCACGGAGATGAAAATGAGAGACCTAGCAGTACCCATAAAAGAGACCTCACAGCAAAATGAGGTCATAAGTTAGCAAAGATCAGATCATGCAGTGCTCTGGAAAACAAGATAAAATATAAGGGGGCTGAACTCAAAGAAGAGAAAAAATCTGCTGGGGAAAAGCCTCAGAGTGGAAAACCTCACAACTTGAAAGAATTTGTTTTCATATATACCTTGTGTGGGGACAAACATAGGACATTTGATTTTTACTAATTTAAAAAAAGAGGGCAGACATTTTTCACACAAGATCATATGTTGACATATAATTTTTATTACTATCAGTGATGTATAAGAAAAACAAACAAAAATGCTAAAACAACACAAAACAACAATAAATTTTCCCATCTCCAACCACACTACCAAAAGTGGAAAGTTAGATTGATTCCAATTTTTTGTCTAGATAAAAAAACTGCAACACCTGCACACCTAAACAAATGCAGTTCCATGCATTTTTCTTTAGTAAAGACTGCTATTTCCATTTCTATTCATAAATAAAATATCAAGAAAATTGTGAGAAAAAGAAAAAGAGAGCTTATTAGAGGGGAATTATTA
>CM053628.1:46710330-46727418 GCA_028646595.1 Phalanger gymnotis
TGCCACTTTGTGGGTTCTGCAGCTCTAAAATTGGTTCAGAGCCATTGTTTTATAGGTTTTTGGAGGAACTTGGTGGGGAGCTCACGCCAGTCACTGCTTCCCGGCCGCCATCTTGGCTCCGCCCCCTAATAGTAATTTCAATAGCAGTCTTTACTTAAGAAGGAACTGTATGGAATTAAATTTTTTAAAAATTTTGCCTGTGTTTTAGAGTTTTTTTTTAGCTATCCAAAAAGTAAAGATAGTACTTTCTCCAAACACTTCTGGGTATGTGACTGAGGACCAAGGATGTTCACATTGATAAAGAGGTTGATGCACACGTTGCCAGAACTAACTCAGTGTTTGTGATGCTCTGAAGGAAAGTGTGGGAGAGAGCAGGCTGCCTACCAAACTGAAGGTCTACAGAGTCACTGTGCTGACCTCGTTGTTGTATGCCTGTGAAACCTGGACAGTCTATCAGCACCATGCCAGGAAACTGAGCTTCCACTTGACTTGTCTTAGGAAGATTCTGAAGATCACCTGACGGGATAAGGTACCAGACACCAAGATCCTTACTTGAGCTAAACTGCCAAGAATTCAAACTCTACTGCAGAGAGTACAACTTTGATGGGTTGACCATGTTGTTTGAATGACAAACGTATGCTCGCCAAAAAGACTGTTTTATGCAGAACTCACACAGGGTAAGCACTCACATGGAGGTCAGAAGAAGCAATAGAAGGACTCTCTTAAGAACTTGGGAATTGTATGGTATGAGAGACACTGGCACAGGAATGCCCAGAATGCTGTGCCAACATCAGAGAAGGTACTGTGCTTTATAAGCAAAGCAGAATTGAAGTAGTTCAAAAGAAACGTGAGATTTAGAGAATCCACCCCGAACTTCACATGGACTACTTGTGCCCAATCTATGGTAGAGCATTCTGAGTTCGTATTGGTCTAATCAGTCACAGTCAAACACACTGTAACTCGACTCTAACATAGTGATGTCATTTTGGTCCTCTTCAAGAACAAAGGACAACTACCATTCCCTTCCAGAAGACATAATTTATATTTTCTAAGCCCTTCCTGCTGTGGCATATGGAAGTTTTTAAGACTGTCCAGGTTTGTCCTTTTGGATTCTCTTCTCTCTGATAACCCTTCTTCTAAGGGCTCCCAAGCCCTCAGCCTCTGAATATCTCCCACTCTCTCTGTTCTAGTCCCTCCAAAATTGACATTTCAGCTTCTACTTCTTTATCCATTTAGGATTCTGGATTTGATATTTCCTTCTAGCATAGACATTCTAGGTTCTAAGGGCCCTTCCATATCTCAAATTCTGGCTTCACTTGGCACTCTAAATCAGAATATATCAATGTGGGAATAACTTCCTAGCTTGGAAATTCTTTATTCTTTGCTCTCAGCCATCTCCAAATTTGCCCTGGCATGGTTATCAGTGTGAGAAATAACTCCCTCAGGCTTGAGAGGGGCAAAGTTAAAAGCCAAGTTTATTACCCTACTGCAGTGGTGGGGGTCTCATAGAATAAACATACCCTATAGAAACAAAAGCAAGCCTTACATACCTATGCCACCCTGCAAAGTCCCTCCCCCGATTCCCACTGGCTAGGTACTACAGGGAGTATAACTTCCTGGCACACTTAGTACATATTTTCCCTTGATATGTTCCTCTTTCCTGCCACATACTTTGCATGACCATTAAAATAAACCTTAGTCCTCCTAGAAGAGGAGAAGTTAATATTCATGAGCTTATTGCATATGAGAATTCCAAGCAAGAATTAACTTTTTTACCCTACTTAACTGACTTCTAGAGTCAAAACAGGATAAAAGCAGTTGGATCCTGCTTTGCCCACTATCTTCTATGTGAGACATAATTCTACCTTTATATCTCCCTTTCTGCTGACTGTTATTCCGAATTTATGGAGACAGATTTCTCTTGTTATATCTCTTAATTTCCCCCTTCTTCAGCTAGAAGATAATCTAGTACTAATCTATGTTGACCTCATCTTTAATAACAGCCATAGGCAGAGAAATGCCCTTAGAGTCATCTAGCCCTCCAGGTTGAGAAAAGAGACAATTCCAGGGTTTACTTAGAGAACAAAGGAGAGAATGTTTGTTCTTAGGTATGCTGATTAGCCTGTTGAGTGAAAATGTTTAATCAACACCCTCCCACTACTTTCTTAACAACCAATGTATTTTCCTGCATTCCTATAAGTCAAAGACTTTCTGGTATGTATGGATCCCTAGGTTTCCTATTATGTATTACATGATTTCTGTGGAAACAAACGTTTTAATCATTCCTTAAATCTGGAAATTGAGACATTCAATTTTCTAAGACCTCCAAGATATGGCATTTTTGGATCTAAAGAAACTCCATACTAGGATCCATGTTACAAATTGTCTATTTCTTTCAGTGTGCTGGTGTTCCGTGTTGGTGGGTAATTTTTTTTTTAGCTATCCAAAAAATAATCAATACTTTCACTTTTTGTTAAGTGTGGTTGAGAATGTGAGTTTTTTTAAAAGCATCATTTGGCTAATCTATATTATGATAAATTACAAATCTCATATAAAAAGTTTATTGTTGTTATTACTGTTGTTGAGTCATTTTTTCAGGTGTATCTGACTCTTTATGACCCCATTTTGTGGTTTTTTTTGGGGGGGACATTGCTAAAGATACTGGAGTGGTTTGACATTTCCTTCTCCAGTTCATTTTACAGATGAGGAAACTCAGGTAAACAGCGTTAAGTCACGTGCTCAGGGTCACACAGCTAGTAAGTGTCTGAGGTTGGATTTGAATTCAGGATGATGAGTCTTCCTGATTTCAGGCCTGGCACTGTATCCCACTTTGCCACCTAGTTACCCCAAAGAAAGTCTACTTTCTTCTTATTTTTTAAAAATTAACTAGAACTGGCTAATATTTTGAGCCACTAAGATTACATTTTTAAATAAATTGTTGCCACTTATGGTCTTTTCCATTAGAAGCTCCTTTCAGTGTTTATAATTTATGTTCTCAGACCCCTCACTCCCCTCTAGCTGTCACATGATATTTTTTCAGACACTCTAAGTTCTGACCTTTTATGTTCTAAGGCCTTTCCTCTTTCTGATATCCTTTCTCTTAAGGGATCTCCTCTCATTCTCTTTTCCATGCTTACTCCCAGTCCTGACATTCTGTGGGCTAAAATCCCACTGTTTCTGGCAATTTACAGTCCCAGTCTCTGAATTTCTCCCACTTTTCCATGTTTAAAATCCTTCCTACTCTGATATTGGAGGTTCTAAGGCCTTGTCCTACTCAGGATTCTGCATTCGATCTTTCCCTGGAGGGCAGACATTCTATGGTCTAAGTGTTTTTCCAGATCTGATAGCGGCTATTAATAGTATTAATTATATTACTATTACTGGCTTCTCTGTCCAATCTACCTTCTGACATTCAGAGCCTCCACTTCCATCCTACCTAGGAGAGTCTGTATTATAATTTCTCTGCCATCTGCCATATTCTTCCCTGAAAATCATCTTGAAGCCCCAACATGCCAGCTTCAAAGGACACTTCCAGACCTAGCCTTCTCCTTACTGAGGCCACAATCTCCTCCTTGGAACTACAAGGGCTTGTTTATTCTTTTCAGTTTTTCAATTCTATTGATTTCAGTACATTTCACTTGTGACTGATCATTACAATGATTTCAAAGCACAATCATTTTTCTTTTAATCTCCTGTACTTAACACCTAATTGTTGTCCAAAAGTCTTCCAAAGTCATTTTCATGGAGAGGAATACCAGTATTTGTTTTATGGGTTGAAAGGACTACAAGTGCTTGCTTTCTTTCTCTTCTCCTTGTTGATTTCAGGCACTGTCCTTGCACCTTGCCCCTTTGGGCCTTTGAAGACTTGGGTTGCTGCTCAGGTATAAGTAATATGATGACAAATGTTTCATCTCTTCTCAAAAATATACTATATTCTTGGTTTTTTAAAATGATCTAGTCCTTCCCAGTAATCTAACTCAATGAACACATAACCCAGAGAACTCCTTAGCAGAGATAATATTCTGTGTGCCAGAGCTGATGATTTACCATCTTCTGGTACCCCCAGCTCTGCCAATCTCTGCCTTTAAGGCCCCTCTGATTTCTGACAGTCTGTGTTCTAAGGATTCTTCTGGCTCTCATGTCCTTTCTTCTAAGTTCTCCTGGCTCTGCCGATCTCTACTCTATGAATCTTCCCAGTCCCAACCTTCTCTCTCCTGAGCTGCCACTCGCTCTGGAAATCTCTATTCTCAGGCTCTGGACATCTCTCACACGCTAAAAATTTTCAAAGGTCCCTCCCAGAGCTGTTAGCACAGGCTCGAGGACCCAGTCACATCATGTGATTCTTGATTTCAAAATTACCCAAACCTCAGCCAATTCCTGTTCTAAGGGACCTTCTAGTTCTGATTGACTTCTAGGTACAATCCACGTTCTGACATTCGGAACCTATGCTGTTAGACCACTTCTTGAATGCAATATTTTAGGAACATCCCAGTCTTGAAATTTCATGTTCTAAGGTCTCACCCTGCTATGGATTAACAGCTCCCCTCCTTTCTTTTTTAAATAAGAATACACATGTGTTGTATGAATACGGTGATGTCAGAGCACAATTGGTGTCTCTTCTAAACCTGTGTTCGTGCCAACCCATTTTTTTCAAAAAAATACACAATATTCATTATCCTTATTAGTACTATAAACAGCAGTCCTTATGAAGTAAGAAACTGCATGGAATTACATTGTTGTTGATTTGTTTGGGCTTTTTTTGATAGCCACAAAATAAACAAGTACTTTTAACGTGCCCTTTTAGTTGTATGGTTGAGGATGTAAGATTTTTTCTTAAAGCCTCATCACTAGCTTAGTTTATATTAAATTGCAATAAATTGCAATAAATTATGCAAATAAAATATGAAAAATCTACTTTCTTCTTATTTTTTTTAAATTACAGAGAACTAAGAAAATGTATTAAACTAATTCCTTGACATTTAGGATATTTTAGCCTATGAGGCCCCTCCCGGGGCAGCTGATTTATGTTTTCTGAGCCCTCCTCGTTATATATTCCATATGGTCATTTTTAGGACATTCCAGATCTGCTCTTTTGTGCTCTTAGGGCTCTGATAGCCTTCAAAGTGCTTGCCTACTTTTCTCATTCTCTTCTCCATGGCAGCCTTGAAGCCTTACACTATGTGTGGTATAATCCCACTACTTCTGACAATTTACAGTCTCAGCCTCTGAGCATTTCTCATTCTCCTTGCTCTAGTCACTCCTAAGACTGACATTCTAGGTTTTATATCATCATCTAGCTCAGAATTCTGGATTGGAAATTTCCTTCAAACTCAGACATTCTAGGTTTTCCTTGTCCTGCCATCTTACTATTCTGGCTTCATGGTCCGCTACAAATTGGGGCACTTAGCAGAGAGACTTCTCAGGTAGGAAATTCTGTATTCAAAGCTCTTGTAGACCTCTACCAACTTTCTCTCTTGGAAGATACTTGGAAGTACTCCATAACATTCATTGATCAAAGAACTGCCCACCTCTGACATTTTGGTTTCCGAGGACCCAATCTTCTAGATCTTGTAACTCCTTTCTTTTTTTATTTATGAGATTATTATAATGCACGTGTACCTAACTGATACATTGATTTCCAAATATAAATTATGTCCGGTAGAAGTCTTCTTTATGTAATACTTAGTTTTTATGGCCAAAAATAAGCTACATTCATTATGTTTAATAGTAATAACAATGACCATCTTTACCAAAGACGGAATTGCATTTGTTTCAGCATGAAGGTTTTGGGGCATTCAGTTCTGGGTTTTTTTGGCTTACCAAAAAATAGTCAGTATTTGCACCATTCTTTGTTGGCTGTGTGGCAAGGATTAGATATTTTTTTTTGAAAGCTTCACAGCTGTTTGATATAAATTAAATTGAGATGATCGATCTCATACCAAAAAAATTTATTTTCTTTTTCTTCTTTTTTAAAATTTAATTAAATTTGGCCAAGATTATGGCTCATTCAGAATATGGATGAAAATAAATCCTTGACATTTATGATTTTTCTACTGGAGGGCCCCTTCTAGAGCAGAAGATTCATTTTCTCAGAGCCCTCCCAGCTATGGCAAATGGAAGTTTCTAGAACAATCCAGGTCTGACCTTTTCTGTTCTGAGAGTTTTCCTTGATGCGCTATCCCTTATTCTAAATGCTATTTCATATCTCTCATTCCCTTTTCCATGGCTGCTCCCAAGCCTGACATTCTGTGTGCTCAAATCCCACTGCTTCTGACAATATGCTTAATAAGCCCCTGAATATCTCCCACTCACTCTGCCCTATTCCCTCCCAATTCTGACATTCTAAATTCTACAACTTGATCTGGCTCAATGTTCTGGATTAGAAACTTCCTTCAAGCTCAGATACTCCAGGTTTTAAGTGCCCTCCCTGAATTAATATTCTGTCTTCACTTTCCAATCCCAATTGGGACATTCAGAGGCCAGACTCACCTCTTAGCTGGGAAATTCAATATTGTTTGCTCACAGTCACTTTCAAGTCTCCTCTTTTAACGGTACCTAGAAGGTGTGAACGTGGGCTCTGTAATGACTGTACTAACCCATTAAACACTCTAGAGCTTCCCTTTTTCACAGAACCAGACAACTAGCCAATCAGGAGGACTTCTGAAGCTCAGGATTGTATGACATACCAATTTTCCTTTGTAAGGAAACTTTAGCTAAATTCTGAGATGCCTGCAACCACTGAAATCAATCTTGACCAGCTCAGAGAGAGCAACAAACATCTTGTTTTCTGACTTATCTAAAGAATATCAACCATCTTGCTTTCTGATTTACTATGTTTACAGACATCGGCTCCCTAGAACCCCACTTCCCACCTGACTTCCTGATTTATTGTGTTTCTCCCTTAACTCCTACTTAAAAATCATAAATATCTCAAATATGTATAAATATCTCACCCTTTTCCCACTCCCCTTTGAGCAGCTGAGAACTTTGTTTCTCTGCTCCAGCTTGTAAGCTTCATCTCAGACAATAAATGCTTTTACAGTCTTTATGAAGAGTTTCATTCCAGGTCCCACTTTTTGAACTTGGCATTTCTTCTGTTTTAGCAGTTAACGAGGGATATTTATTTTAACAAGGGCCATTTTTATTTTAACAAAAACACATTCAGTGTCTAAGGACCTTCCCAGATCTGTCATTTTTGTTTCTAAGGCCACATCTTCCTGTGAGCTATATACTTTATTTATTGAATTATTATTACAAGGAACATTTAATTACTGCTATGATTATGAATTTCTCATACATACTATGTATATATACATATGTGTAGGTATTTCAAAGTATAAGTCTTCTGCCTTATGAGTGCTTAGTATCTAACACCCTCTTTTTTAAGTCCAAAAAACACTAAATATTCATCACCATTGCTAGTAACAGAAAGAGCAATCTTTACCAAAGAAAGAAACGCAGAGAAATGCATTCGCTTTGAAATGCACCAATGTAAGGGCAAGCAAAGTGGGACTTTTTACTATTTTTTATTTTAGAGTGTTTCTCAGCACTAGGGCAATCAAGTGCCTTTGATTGAATCTTGACTTTGTTTGTAGGAAGGCCCACACCCTTGTGCTAATTAGGTCATGAGAGGTGGGAAGCCCTTAAGAGGTATGAAGTCCTAGGGCCCTGAAAAAGGGTATACATACTCTGAGGTTAGCATTTTGCTTGTGACTCACTCATTGGAAAGAGTGTTGGTCTGAAGACCTGGGTAGTCATTAAGGAGCACCCCTCCCCCCGCCCCAGCTTTGAAAAACCAGATGTTGGTGTTTCTCTCTCTCTCTCTCTGGTAACTATGTATGTATAGCTTTGGTCAGACAGCTAGAAGCCTGTCTGCTGATTTGTGTTATTTGCTCTGTTTTTATTTTCTGTTTGTAGTTTCTGTTTGTATTTGCTCTGAAGTTCAGGGTGCTGACTTTTTCCCCTGAACTAAGTGAATGATATATGTATGTTTAATTAAAGTGAGATTATAAACCCCTTAAAAATTGCTTTCCTTAGAAAAGAAGATTAAATAACCTGTGCTAGCAGCCCTCGTGTGTGCTGTTGTTATTGGCCTTATACCTCCACAGTAGCTGCAAGTTACATTGTTGTTACAACCAGTTGTTTTTTTCCTGAGTTTTGAGGCTAACCAAAAAGTAAAGAGTACTTTCACCCATGTTCTTGTGGTTGAGTTTGAGAATGTGAGAATTCATATCAAATTCAAATAAATTGTTATATGAAATATCTACTTTCCTCTTATTTTTTTAAAAAATGAACTAGAACCGTACAATATTTTGGCCCACTAATATACATATATATATATATATATATATATATATAAACACACACATGCATATATGTATATATGTATGGATGTGTATATATACTGATAATCATTTAATATCAATTTAGTAACTTCAATAAGGGCCAGAACCTTAACTAATTATCAACTAGAAGAGCCTGGACCTAAGCTTCTTTGTCCTCTGAGTTTACTCGGAGAATACCTCTTCCTATGTCAACAAGGCCATTTCTGGCTGACTTAAGAGCATTCTTTCCTTTGTCTATGGCCATTAAGGATGAGACCCTTAACCTGAGAAACTATCTTGAATAATGTGACTTTTTCTTATCTTAATATTTTATGGGAATACACTATGTTATGGCATGTTAATGGCAAATTAAACACAGAGATTCTGGGTTGTAATTTCAATGGACACTTTGTCAACTCTCTTATCTTACTATATTTACAACCTATTCAATTAAGGAAAATCCTTTTCTTGTATCATGGTTAAACATACATGGGGATCATAAAATTGAGTAACCCAGGCATGCCGAATTCAGACTAAAAATGTATTTAAACCTTTTCATTCTTTTGTTCAGACAGTCAGAACTTAATCTCTGGCTCCTTGTACGTACAAGTAAGCTAGCTCTGCTAGCTTTAACAATATGGATTTACGTATCACCTAGCCTGTTTGCCTCCTTTAACCAAACTTTCAGTTCGACAATACATACATACACATACATATATGCATATATGTGTATATATACACACATATATGCATATATGTGTATATATACACATCCACACACAATTCTAAATCTTTGTCATTTATGAGATTTTCCATTCTAAGACCTCTGCCAAAGCATATAATTTAGGTTCTCAGAGCCCTTCCAGGTATCACATATGGTAGCTTTCATAACACTTCAAGGTGTGACCTTTTGTGTTCTAGGTCTCTCCTCTATCTGATATCTTTTCTTCTAAGTGCTCTTCTACTTATAACAGTTTCTGACAATTTCCATTCTCAACTTCTGAAGACCCCTACTTTCTCTGTTCTAATCCTTTCCAACACTGACATTCCAGATTCTATAGGCTCATCCAGTCAGGATTCTGAATTTTAAATTTCTTTCAAGTTAGATATTCTGGGTTCTAAGTGTCCAATCTGAGCAAAAATTCTGACTTCATTTTCTATTTGAAATTGGGACATTCAGATATGGGACTTGCCTCCTAGCTAGGAAATTCTGTACTGTAAGCTCACAGCCACCTTGAACTTTCCCTCTTGAATGGTTCCTGAAAGAGCAGACCTTCAGTATTCTACTGACCATACAAGATATGAAAATGTTTAGCACTAACAGCACTACTCCTGTGATGTATGTATTTTTTCATTTTAAAAATTTATTGCATTATTACTATAGTATATGTGTCTTACTGTTATAATGATTTTGAAACATAAGTGTTTTGCCATAGAGGTCCTTTGGACCTAAAACTTTGTTTCTGTGGCCAAAAATGCTTGATATTCAATTATTAATAATAATAGAAATAGTTTTTATCAAAGAAAGAAATGCATGGAATTGCATTTGTTTTGGTTTACATATGTTTAGGGTTTTTTTTTTTTTATTTTTGGCTAGCCAAAAAATGAATAGGATTTTCACCATGCCTTTTGGGTATGGGGTTGAAGAAGTCAGCTTTCCTTTTTAAAGGATCATCACTTGTATAGTATATATTAAATTGGAACAAATTATTATCATGAAAAATTTACTTTACTTTTCTTTGTCACATTAACTAGATTTGACCAATATTTTGGCCCTCTAAAATATGTATGAATACACATCCTACATATTCTGTGATTTTGTGATCTAAGGCCCCTCTCCAGATCGGATGATTTGTGTCTAAAAAGACCCCTCACTGCAATCAAATATGGTGGTTTGAAGGACATTCCAACAGATGACCTTTTTATTTTAGGGTTCTCCAACCTCTCTCATTGTCCTCTCCATGCTTAGCCCCAGGGTGACATTCTGAGTGATAAAATCCTCCTGCTCCTTATGATTGCCACTTTCAGCTTTTTAACCTCTCCCACTCTATGTATACTTTACAAGATATCTTGGGGTTTGGGGGCTAGATTTTTTTCCTTCTCTATTCTTTTTTTTAAACTGGGACAATTAACTCTTTGTCTTATGTAGTTGCTGTTTAGCATTTCCTGAAATATAGCTCTAGTAAACCAGGCTTTAATAAAGCCCATTGGGACACAAATGGAACTACCTGACTATGCCTTTAAACCCAAATCACACTGAATCTCACCAACTGGCCAATAATAGGTCCTAGCTCAAGCCTCACTTGCTCATTGTTTGGGTTTTGAAGGCTCATAGTGAATGTAAATAGCAATTATTTCTGTTCTGGCCAGAAACACTAAAGGTCTTCCCCACCCAGATTGATTGTTTTGGGAAGTCAAACTAGGCCATCTTTTGTCTCAATCTTAATCACTGAATGGGTGTTGCCTCAGACAAACTGAGACCTGGGAAAGACCTTAGCTTAAAAAAACACCAGGGTCTCCCACTGCATCTGGGACCATCTCCATTCTTCCCAACTTATGTCTTGCTGTTGGACTATGATGATCCTGGTAAAGAGAGTGAGGCTGATGACTTTGCACAGCCATGTCTCACTTATATCTAATTCACTTGTAAGTCAAGACATCATCCCCCGGATGTCATTAGTCCTCTTTGAGAATGAAGGACAAACAACAACAACAATCTAGTCTCTCCCAACACTGACATTAAAGCTTCTATATCTTCATTCAGCTCAAATTTCTGGATTCAAAATTTCCTGCAAGCTTAGACATTATAGCTTCTAATGGCCTTCCATAATCTAAAATTCTGGCTTCACTTTCCACTCCAAATTGATACATGCAGAGAAGGATCTTATCACCTAGGTAGGAAATTCTGTATTCAAAACTCACAGACACTTCCCACTTTACTTCTTAAAAGGCCTTTTGTGGACCTGAAAGTTTGGTTAAAGGAGGCAAACAAACTAGGTGATATGTAAATCCATATCATTTATTCCCTTAAAGCTAGTGAATACATACATGTATGGAGCCAGACAAAATCTGACTGCCTGAACAGAAGAATGAGAAGGTTTAAATACATTTTCAGAAGTCACAACTCAGCATGTCTATATTACTCAATTTTATGATCTCCATGTATGTTTAACCATGATACATGAACGAATTTTCTAAACTGAATAGGTAGTAAATACAATAAGATAAGAGAATTGACAAGAGTCAATTGAAACTACAACCCAGCATTTCTTTGTTTAATTTACCATTAACATTGCCATAACATAGTGTATGCCCATAAAATATTAAGCAAGGTAGTTTCTCGGGTTAAGGGTCTCATCTTTAATGGCTAATAGACAGAGGAAAGAATGCCCTTAAGTCAGCCCAATCTGGCCTTGTTGACAACGGAAGAGGTATTCTCTGAGTTTACTCAGAGAACAAAGAGGTTGTTAGGTTCAGACTCTTCGTCTGGTTGATCAGTTCAGGCTCTGACCCTTATTGAAGTTACTAAATTGACATTAAATGATTATCACCTTGGAAGGCCAGACATTCGTGTTCTAAGGACCTTCCAAGATATTACATTTTTGGTACTGAGGGCACAACAGCCTGTCCTCTATAGTGCTTTTTCAGTATTTTTAAAAATTGGATTATTATTACAATGCACCTTTGTCTTACTGTTATAATGATTTCAAAATATGTCTTCTTATTTATAGGTCCTCACTATGTAATGCTCTGTTTCTATAGCCATAACCACTCGATAGCTATTATCATTAACAGTAATATTAATAAGTAATAAGCAGTCTTTAACAAAGAAGGAACTGCATGGAATTGCATTTGTTTTTTATATACATGTGCTTTAGATTTTGGGAGGTTTTTTGGCTAGTCAAAAAATTCATAGGATGCTCACTATACATTGTTTGGCTGTGGGGTAGAAGATGGTGCTTTTCCTTTAAAAGAATCACTATTAGGCTAGTAGTATTAAATAGGAAGAAATTATTAACATCATTTGAAAATTTTACTTTCCTTTTTTGTCACATTACTAGAAATCGGCCAACATATATATATACACACACACACATATATGTGTATATATGTATACACACATTTTATGCACACACACATACACACACACACACAAATGCTTGCCATTTCTGAGATTCTCCATTTAAGGTTCCTTCCAAAGTATATGATTTACATTCTCAGCACCTTCTCAGCTATCCCATAGGATTGCTTCTAGCATATTCCACATATTCCATAGACCTTTTTGTATTGTATTCGTTTTCTTTGCTCTGATATCCCTTCTTCTAAGTGCTTTTTTTAACCGCTCTTGTTTTCAACTCCATGGCAACTCCCAAGCCTGACATTCTGTATTCTAAAATCCTCCTGCTTCCGCCAATTTCCATTTCAGCCCCTGAACAGTTCCCATTTTCTCTATACTAGTTCCTCCCAAAGCTGACATTCCATCTTCTATAAATTCATCCATTTCGGATTCTGGATTAGAAATTTCCTTCAGGTTCTGACATACTGGGTTCCAAGTATGTTCCTTGATCTAAAATTTTGCCTTCACTTTCCACTCAAAATTCTGACATTTTAGAAGAGGGATTTACCCCTTAGGTAGGAAATTCTACTTCTCTAAGAAAGGGGTGTGGAACCTGCGGCCTTGAGGCCACATGTGGCCCTCTAGGCCCTCTACAGCAGCCCTTTGACTAAATCCAAACTTGACAGAACAAATCCCCTTAATAAAAACATTTATTCTGTAAAAGTTGAACTTAATCAAAAGGCTACACCCAAGGACCTAGGAGGCCACAGCTTCCCTATCCTTGTTCTAGGCTCTCAGATGTTTCCTACTTGCCCCCTTGAACAGTAACTGGAAACCTAGACATTCAATATGTTAATGACCTTCCAATACATGACATGTTCTGTTCTAAAGCCATACCATGCTTTGATGTAGAAAGTTTATTTTTTTCAATTTTTTATTGATTAGATTATAATTACAATGCACATGGCTCTTACTGATATACTGATTTTGAAACATAAGCCATGATTCTTATAAGTACTGGGTAAGTAATGCCTTGTTCCTTTGTCCAAATATACTCTACCTTCATATCATTAACAATAATATCAATAGCACTCTTTACCAAGGAAGGATGTGCAGGGAATTACAGTGTGGGTTTCATTATTTTTTGTGGGGAAGGTGGCTAGCCAAAAATAGACAGTAGTCTCAACAAACCCTTTTGGAAGTTTGGTTGAAAATGTGAGTATTTTTGTTTCTGTTTTCTTAAGCATCGGTGATGGGCAATATAAATTAATTTGGAAGAAATAAATGATCTCATATGAAAAATCTGTTTATTTCTTGTTTTTAAAATTAAGTAGAACTGCTCAATATATTTTAACCACTAAGAAGATATACAGGAAAATAAATTCTTGCCATTTATGATTTTTCCCCCAAACAGATGATTTATATTCTCAGAATCTCCTCAGTTATCACATATGGTGATTTTGAGAAAACCCATGGTCCAAACTTTTGTGTTCTAGGAGCTCTCCTATATGTGGTGTCCATCTAAAATCCTCTGTACCGAATAAGTGTTTTGTTTTGCTTTTTGCCAAAATGTCTTTACACTGATTATCATTCATAGCAGTAACAACAGCCATCTTTCCCACAGAAGGAAGCACATGGAATTGCATTTGATTCCATGGGATGGTTTTTAGTTATTGGGAGATTATTTTGGTAGTGAAAAAGCAAATAGTCTTTCCACCATATGCTTTTGGGTAATGTAGTTGAGAATATGAGATTTTTTTGAAAGCATCACCACTGGGATAATTGATAATACATTACAACACATTTTTCATCTCAGAGGAAAAGTCTTCTTTCATCTTAGTTTTTCAAATTAACTAGAACTTGCCAATTTTTGGCCACCAAGAGTATATATTTCAATAACTTCTTGCCATTTATGGTATTTTCCATTCTAAGGCCCATTCCAGAGCAGATGATTTATGCTCTCAGAGCTTCCCGCAGCAATCACATCTGGTGGTTTTGAGGGAGTTGTAAGATTTGACCCTTTGTGTTCCCAAATCTCTCCTTCCTCTGCTATCACTTTCTCTAAGCACTCTCTCATCTCTCTCAAACTCTTTTCCATGGCTACCCCCAAGACTATGTGCTAAAATCCTATAACTTCTGACAATTTCTATTCTCAGCCTCTGAACACCTATTCTCTCTGTTCTAATCCCTCCCAACACTGACATTCCAGATTCTAGCTCAGGATTCTAGATTTGAAATTTCCTTTGAACTCACACATTCTATGGCCTATCACCTCTGATCCCATAGCCTGGGATCCACTCCACAGAGATCCATTCAAAAGCAGGACTTAATTCCTAACTGGGACATGCTGGATCTATACTCTCATCTACTTCCAATAATTCCACATGAATGGTGGCTGGAAGCCCAGACATTCAGTGTTCTAGGGAACATCCAAGACATGACCTTTTTGGTTCTAGAGCTATATCGTAATATAATGTATAAAGTATATTTTTTAATTAATTGGATTATTATTACAATGCACATGGGTCTTACCAACATACTGATTTTGAAACATAAGTCCTCATTCTTGTAAGTCCTCTGTACCTAACAGCTTGGTTTTTTTGTCCAAAATTATTCAATATTCATTGTCCTTACTAGTAATAACAATAGAATTCTTTACCAAAGAAAGACCTGCAGGGAATTGAATTTTTGTTCTGGTGGGCAGGTTTTGTGGGTTTTTTAATTTTTGACTCTCCAAAGAATCAAAAGGAATCTCACCAAACAATTTTGGCAATGTAACTGAAGATCTGAGGTGTCTGTTTTCTTCTTTTATGCATTACTGATGCATAACATAAAATATATTAGAATTATATATTAGAATATAAATTACCTTATTTTAAAATTAATTAGAATGGCCAATATTTGGGCCCACTAAGAATATCTATCAAAAGAAATCCTTGCCGTTGGTGAGATTTTCCATCCCTTCCTCAGGAGACAATTGATGTTCTCAGAGCCCTCCCAGCAGTCGCATAGAGGGTTTTTCTAGGACCCTTCAAGGTCTGACCTTTGACGTTCTAAGGGATCTCTTTGCTCTAGGTCCTGTCCCCCCGACACTGAAAATCTTATTTCTCCTGCCTCATCTGGTTCTGGATTCTGGACTTGAAATTTCCTTCAAGCTCAGACATTCTAGGTTCTAAGTGCCCTCCCTGAGCAAATATTCTGGCTTCAGTTTCACTTCCACATTGGGACATTTAGAGCAGGGATGTAACTCCAAGCTAGGAAATTCTACATCCTAGGCTCTCAGTCACCTTCAATTTTCTCCATTGAGTGGTTCGTGGAAGGCCAGATATTTAGTATGTAAAGGACCTTCCAAGATATGACTTGTGTTCTTCTAAAACCACACCATCCTATGATGTACAAACTTTATTTCTTCCCTTTTTTCTATTGGATTATTATGACAATGTACATGGGACTCACCCATATACTGATTTAGAAACGTAATCCATGATTCTAACAAGTCCTCAGTATATAAGACCTTTAATACTCTATATGTGTTATTATTAATAGTAATATTGATATCAGTCTTTACCAAAGAAGGACTTGCAAGGAATTACTTTTGTTTCAGTCTGAAGATTTTGGGGATTTGGGGTTTGGGTTTTTTTGGCTAGTCAAAAAATGGACAGTAGTATTACCAAACCCTTTTGGCAGTTTGCCTGAAGATGTGAGTGTTTTGTTTTTGTTTTCTTAAGAGTCAGCAGTGCTTAATATAAAATAACTTGGAATAAATAAATGATCTTATATGGAAAATGTACATTTTCTTTGTTTTTTAAATTACCTAGAACTGGCCAATATTTGGGCCCACTAATAAGATAAATGAAAATAAATCCTTACCATTTGTGAAATTTTCCATTCTAAGACTCCTTCCAGAGCAGATGATTTAGGTTCTCAAAACTCTTCCAGCTATCTATCACATAAGATGATTTTGGGGACACACCGAGATCTGCCCCTTTGTGTTCTAAGGGCTTTCTTTGCTCTGATAACCCTTCTTCTGAGTGTTCGCTGGTCTCTAGCATTCTCTTCTTCATGGTTACACCCAAGCTTGGCATTTCATGTGCTAAAATATTCCTGTTTCTGACAGTTTCCATCCTCATTCCCTGAACATCTCTAGTCCCTCTCAAATTTGACATCCAGACCAGGATTCTGGCTTCAAAATTTCCTTCAAGCTCAGCTATCCTACATTCTCCATGTGCTCATTGATCTAGAATTCTGGCTTCAATTTCCACTCCAAATTGGGACATTTAGGGGAGGAACTTGCCACCTAGGTAAGACATTCTGTATTCTGAGATCATGGACATTTCCCATTTTCCACCCTGAGTGATACCTAGAAGGCCACACATTTAGTATTCTAAGGAGCTGAACAGATATATTACATTTTTATACTAAGGGCATTTACTCCTAACATCTATGTGGGGTCTTTTTTCAGTTTTTCAAAATTTGGATTATTTTTGAAATGCACATGTGCCTCACTGTTATAATAATTCCAAAACACAAGTCTTCTTCCTTATAGGTCTTCTGGGAACATGGCCAGGCAGCAAAAACCTACTCAGATTCAGACTCAGACTTTGGAATCTTTCTTTGGTGACAAAGAAGACCAAAACCTACAGCCAGAAGAAGTCAACAAAGTCAAAGAGCCTACATCAAAAGCCTCCAAGAGAAACATGAACTGGT
>CM053628.1:46735971-46746702 GCA_028646595.1 Phalanger gymnotis
TAGTTGCCAATCCACACCCACTAAGGTTTTACACCTAATAGGGGTTTGGGCCTGGGGCTTAGCAACTAGTAAGGCTCAATGAAATACACTGAATTACTCAAAGGAAACAAAAGGACAACTAAGTGCTAAGAGCCCATTTTGCTTAGCAACACACCCACAATTTCTATTCTCAGCCTCTGTCTCTCATTTTTTTCTGTTCCAGTCTCTCTCAACACTGAAATTCCAGCTTCTGTAGGCTCACAGCTTCTGATTCTGGATTAGAAATTTCCTTCCAACTTAGATAGGTCAGGGGAGGGGAACCGGTGGCCTCAAGGCCACATGTGGCCCTCTAGGTCCACAAGTGTGGCCCGATTTGTTCTGTGATGTTGGGATTCAGTCAAAGAGCTGCACTAAGGTCTCTCTTAGCTCTGATATCCCTTCTTCTAAGGGTTCTCCTACCTCTCTCATTGTATTATCCAGGACTACTCCCAAGTATCAAATTGTGCCTGCTAAAATCCCACTGCTTCAGTCAATTTCGATGTTCAGCCTCTGAATTTCTCCCACTTTATAAGTTTTGAAATCTCTACTAACTTTGATACCAAGCTTCTAAGGTGTCCTCCAGTCCAGGATTCTGGATTAAATATTTTCTTTAAGCTCAGAAATTAAGGGCTTAAGTGTCCTCTCAGATTTGTTCTGGTTTCTCTGTCCTGAGTTCTGACATTCACACTAGGACTTCCATCCTAACTAGGACACTCTGTATTCTACATTCCCTGCAACATCCAATATTCTTTCCTCCCACCTCCCATACTGTTACCCAAATGTCACCGTGAAGGCCAGACATGCTAGGTTCTAAGGATACTTCCAAACCTAGGGTTCCAGTTTCTATGGCCACAACTTCCTCAGATATATGATGGTCCTTTTATTCTTGTGAAAATTTCAGTTCTATTGATTTCAATACACTTCCTTTCTGCCTTATCATACAATGATTTTAAAGCACATAGCCTCTTCCTTTTAATTCCAAGAACTTAACACCTACTCCCCGTACCCATACTCCACAATCATTATCATTAAGAGCTATATCAATACCTGTCTTACCTGATGAAGGGACTGCAGGTTGTTACAAGTTTTTCTATTCTTGCTTTTTTTTCTTTATTGTTTTCAGGTAAATGAAGTGCTGTCCAGACACCGTGTAAGGCTATCTGGGTATTTGAAGACGTCAGTTTTCATTCAAAGCATCAGTGCTGTGACTGATATAAAATATATTTATATGAATGAACTCATCCTAAAAATTACAATGGCTTTGTTTTTTAAATCATCTGTTCCTTCCCCACATTTTGGCCCACTGTGCACATAACCAAGCAACCTCCTTTTCAGTGACAATATTTTGTGTTTCAGAGCTGACAATTTACCATCTCCTGGTACCCCCAGCTTGGACATACTCTGCCTTCAAGGCCCCTCTGACTTCTGACATTCTCTGTTGTAAGGGCTCTCCTAGCTCTCATGGACCTTGGGCTAAATGTTTTCTTACTTCTGTCTTTATGGCTCCTCCCAATCCTGTTGTTCTCTGTCCCAGGGTCCCACTGGCTCTGGACATTTCTTTTCTCAGGCTCTGAATATCTCTCACTCGCTATCTTCTAAGGTCCCTCCCTATGTTGTTAGGACAGGTGTCCTATCTTGGTTTAGAAATTCCATGCAACTCTAACAATACCTGTTTGTAGTGACCTCCCAGTTCTGATATTCTGACTATGTACATTCCAAGTTCTGACATTTAAAACTCACATTGCCCTACCACTTCTGTAGTCTATATTCCAAGCTCTCTCCCACCTAGAAGTTTCTCTCTAAAGGGAGCCTCAAAGCCCAGACACTCAAGCTTCTAAGGAACCTCTCAGTCCTGACATTTTATGTTCTAAGGCCTTACACCTTCTTTGAACCAGGCGGGTTTTTTCCTTCTTTTTTAAATAACATTACACTTGTGTTTAACCAATATAAAAATTTCAAAGCAGAAGTCATCCTTTCAAAGCCCGTGTCTATAACATTATTTTTCTAAAAATACACTATACTCATTATGATTTTTATTAATATCAAGAACAGTCATTATCAATGAAAAATTCATAGAATTACATTGTTATGGTATGCCTTTTTATTGGGATCCAAAAAATAAACAGTACTTTCACCACACCCTTTAATTCTATGGTTCCAGATGGGAGATTTCTTTGTATAAAGTATTAATAATGGGCTAAGCTATATTATGTCATATGAAAAGTCTACTGTTCCCTAATTTTTAAAATTTAACTAGAGTTGGTCAACATTTTGGCCCACTAAGAATAAAAATAATATCAATTCTTACCATTTGGGATGTTTTTCATTCTCAGGGCCCCCCCTGCCCAGCTGAGCATTTATGCTGCCAGACCTTTTCCCAAGTTCTCACCTTTTGTGTTCTAAGAGATCTCTTTGTTCTAATATCTCTACTTCTAAATATTAATTCCTTCATTCTCTTCTCTTTGGCTACAACAAATCCTGATATTCCTTGTGGTAAAATCCCACTGCTTTGGCCCATTTCCATTCTCAGCCCCTAAATGTCTACCATTTTCTTTGTTCTAGTCCTTCCCAACACTGACATTCAAGATTCTATAGCTCCATTCAGCTCAGGATTCTGGATGCAAAATTTCCTTCAAGCTCAGACATTCTAGCTTCCAGGAGCCCTCCCCAATCCTCATATTAAATTGCAGTAAATGATTGATCTCAAAAGAAAAATTCACCTCCTTTTGCTTTATGTTCTCAGAGCCCTCCCTCAGAATCACACAGAGGTCTTCCTAGGACCCTGCAAGGTCTGACCTTTGGTGTTCTAAGGGCTCTCTTTGTTCTAGGTCTCATTCCTCCCAACACTGACATTCCTGTTTCTGCAGACTCATCCAGCTGTGGATTCAGAGTTCAAATTTCCTTCAAGCTTAGACATTCTAGATTCTAATTGCCCTCCTTGATCCAATATTCTGGCTTCAGTTTCTCCTTCACATTGGGACATTTAGAGGGGGGACGGACCCCCAGCTGGGGCGTTCTGTATCCTAAGCTCTCCACCACCTCCCACTTTCCCCCAGGAAGTGGAGACATTCAGTTGTGCTAAGGATCTTCTGAGACATGATATTTTGGATTCTAAGGCCACACCATCCTGTGACGTACAAAGTTCCATTTTTGCTCATTTATTATTCATTGGATTAATATTACAATGCACAAGGGGAGTGGGGATATCCTACTTTCTCCACAGAAGGCTTGCTCCTTTTCAATCCTGGGGATGTTAACACCTAGGGTTTGGGGACCATTCCTTATCATTAATAGTAATATCAATAGAACCAGAACTTGGACCTCAGGGTGCCAGCCTGACCCAAGACAAAAGCAAACCCCTCCTTTCCCCAGCACTTTGGTCTTCCCCTTTGCCACCCACCCTACTCCCTTTCCCAGCTGGAGCCAGAGCCCAGAAGGGTCCCAGCCCTCTTTTTTAATTCTTAGTTTTTAATCTCCATCCATGTCCTTGGGTAAAAAAACCACCCTGCTGTGTTGCCCCCCTCTCACCAAACCACCCCCCCACCCTTTGAGGGCCCAGGACCCCACTGCTCAGGCTGTGGAGAGGTGGGGGGAAAGGGTACTCTCATTTTCCCTGGGGAGCTAGCCCCCATTCCTGTGCCTAGTTTCAATGTTCTTGCCCCCCCTCCTCCCAGGACTGGGGCACCTAGCACCTCTGGCTGCCCCTTCACTGGTGTCTCCACAATGACAGTACCGTGACCCCTCCCCTGCCCCCCTTCCCCCACACACACTTGGAACACTCACGGTCTTGGGGTTGGGTTGCAGCTCTGGCTTAGGCATTGGCATTGGCACCCACCCCCTCCAAACCCCACGGCCAGAGTGGGGGGCCCTTTGGCCTGTACAAAGCAGGAGTAATGAGAGGGGGGCGCTGGGCATTGGGGGAGGGTCTGGGCCCACTTCCCAGGTCTACCCAGGGCCTTGGTCACCAGGAGCCAGGGGCAGTCACCATAGAGACGGGATGCTGCTGTACCTGGGCTGAGAAGGATGGATGCATAGCATCACTGACCCTAGGTGTTCTCCCTCCAAGGCAGGTACACACCCACACCTTGTATCAGCTGGTTCGGCTCCCGCAAGGCTTCTAAGTGTCTGTTGGGTCCTAGGAAATGGCCTTCCTGAGGGGTGTCTGAACAAGCCCTGCCTCTCCCACAGTGACAGTGTGGTGACTAAAGTTTACGCAGGAGAATTCATGGCGCGCCTGGAGAAAAGGGGCACCCCATAGCAAGGCTCCCTCCTCCTTCTGCATCCAACCCCAAAGCCTATACCAAGGGATCTATCTGTCTAAACCATAGATTCATGAGTGGTCTGAAGTGAACAGACCTTGTCCTGGACAGCCTTCTTGCTGACTGACTGACTCTTCTCAGAGACTGTCAGAGCAATAAGGGACATCTATTTTTTTTTGTTTTTCAGTCTCTTTAGTAGAGTCCAACTCTTCATGATCTCATATGGGGTTTTCTTGGCAGAGATACTGGAGTGGTTTGCATTTCCTTCTCCACTTCATTTTACAGATGAGGAAACTGAGGCAAAGAGGGTGAAGTGCCTTGCTAGGGTCACACAGCTAATAAGTGTCTGAGGTCAAATTTGAAGGGAGCTGCCCAGCACTCCTTTTCAATTCTTAAGTTTTTAATCTTTCTCCATGTCCTTGGGTAAAAAACTACCCTGCCTGGTTGCCCCCCTCTCACCAAACTCCCCCACCCTTCGAGGGCCCAGGACCCTGCTGCTCAAGTCTTTCTGACTCTAGGCCTGGCACTCTATCCACTGTGCCACTTAGCTGCCATTTTTTGGTCCACAAAGAATAGATAATAACATTAAACCTTCTAATATATATTTTCCATTCTGTGGATCCTCCAAACTGAATGATTAATCTTTTGAGAGCCCTCCTAGAAATATCACACCTTGGTATTGAGGACACACCTATTTCCAATATGTTGGGTTCTAAGGGTTCTCCTTGCTCTGATATCTCTTTTTCCAGGTGTTCTCCTAAATCTCTCAATCTCTTCTCCATGGCTACTTCCACGGCTGACCTTCTGGGTGCTAAAAATCCTCCTGCTTCTGACAATTTCCATTGTCAGCCTCTGAACATCTCTCTCTTTGTGCTAGTCCCTCCCAACACTGACATTTCAGCTTTTACATCCTCACACAGCTCAGGATTCTGGATTTGAAATTTCCTTCAAGCCTGAACATTCTGCATTTTAAGTGCCTTCCTAGATCTCATCTACTGGCTTCACTTTCCTTTCCAATTTGGGGCATTCAGAGAAAGGACTTACTTCCCTAGTTAGGAAGTTTTGTATTCTAAGCTCTCAGCCCCCTCCAACATTCATTCCCCTTTGGAAGGTAACTGGGAGGACTCCATAACATTCATTGTTTTAAGGACTTTCCTAATGCTGACATGTTTTGTTTGAAAGCCACATCTGGTTATAGTCAATAAGAGTTTTTTCCCTTAATTTTTCATTTATTTGTATATTACTACACTGCACATGTGTCTTCAAGGTATAAGGATTTGAAATTTAAATTGAGTCCTTTTTCAATCTTCCATATGGAACATCTGGTTTATCTGCCATTACTAGTAATCTCATTAGCAGCTGGTACCAAAGGAGGAACCTCTTGGTATTAAATTTGTTGTAGTGAGAAGCCTTTTTTGTTTTTCTGGGGTTTTTTGGTTGGACAAAAAGGAGACAGTAGTTTTGTCACACCCTTGTTAGCTTTGTGCCTAAGCATGTGATTATTTTTTTAAAGCATCCTCATTGTATAATATGACTTGGTTCGAATAATTGAGTGATCTCATACATAAAATCTATCTTTTTGTTTTTTAAATTACCTAGATCTGGCCAATATTAGGTCCCATTAAATATATATATATAATATATTATATATACATATATATACACACATACACACACATGTGTGTGTGTGTACAGAAGGAAATCCTTGCCATTGATGACATTTTCCATTATAAGGCCCCCTCTGGAGCAGAGGATTTATGCTCGCCTTGACTTTCCAGGTAAGGCATATGGAAGTATTTTGGATCCTGCAGGTCTACCCTTGTGGGTTCTGAGACCTCTCCTTGCCCCAATATCCCTTCTTCTAAAAGCTCTCCTCTCATTCTCTTTCCCAGTGGCTACTCCTAGGCTTGACATTCAGTGTGCTAAAATCCTCCTGCTTCCCACATTTTCTATTCTCAGCCCTGGAAATTTTCAACTTTGTTCTAGTCCCTCCCAAATTTTGACATCACAGTTTCTAAATCCTAATCCAGGTCAGGATTCTGGTTTCAAAGTTTCTTTCAAGCTCAGATACTTTAGGTTCTGAGTCCCTTCTTCACTCTGATCTTCTGGATTCATGTTCCATTCCACACTGGGACATTCAGAGCTGAGATATCTGGTGTGAAGGCTAACGAACCCTTTTCAGGGTGGCTCATCCACCTTTAGTGTCCACTTGCCACCCAACTCTCGCCTGTGGCTCCAAGAGACTGTACCATACTTGGTAGTCTCACCCAGGTAGATGGTAGATGGGCTAAACCAAGGTGAGGGTAACTGAAGAGCCTCAAACCCATTGGTGATTATGGGAGGTGTCTACCCCAAGCATGTGAAGACTCTTCTTTGTTTCTCTTTCTTTCCCTCCCTCCCTCCCTTCCTTCCTTCCATCCTTCCTTCTTTCCTTCCTTCCTTCCTTCCTTCCTTCCTTCCTTCCTTCCTTCCTTCCTTCCTTCCTTCCTTCCTTCCTCCCTCCCTTCCTTCCTCTAGTTTTTAATTTATTTGTATATTATTACAATGTACAAGTGTTTGGCCAATAAAATGATTTTAAAGTCAAAGTGGTGTCCCTTTGAAATACTTTGTTCAGAACTCCTTTTTTGTCAAAAAGACTCTATATTCCTTATCATTAAGAGTTATGACAATAGGAGTCTTTACCAAAAAAGGAACTTCATGGAATTGCATTTGGTTTGGTGTACAGGTGTTTTTTTGTTTGTTTTGAATTTTGCTAGCCAAAAAATAGAGAGTAATTTTACCCTTTTTAGCTGTGTAGTTAAGTATTTGAGATTTTTTAAGGCATCACCACTTCATAATATAAATTACATTGGAATAAACTATAGATCTCATATGAAAAATCTAAATCCTTCTTATTTTTAAAATTACTAAAACAGGCCAATATTTAGGCCTACTAAGAATACATATGAAAATAAATCCTTGCCATTTGTAATATTTTCTATTCCAAGGTGCCTTCAACAGCAGATGATTTATGTTCTCAGAGACCTCCAAGGTCTCACATTTGGTAATTTTTAGGACACTCCAAGATCTGACCTCTCTCTGATGTCCCTTCTTCTAAGTGGTCTCCTACCTGACTCTCCTCTCCTCTCCGAGGCTACTCCAAAGGCTCATATTCTATGAGCTAAAATTCTCCTGCTTCTGAACATTCCCATTCTCAGCCCCTAAACATCTCTGACTCTCACTGCTCTAGTCCATTCCAACACTGACATTCCAGCTTCTCCAGCATCATCCACTTCAGGATTCTGGATTTGAAATTTCCTTTAAGTTCTAGATTCCAAGTGCTCTCTCCAAAATAAAGTTATGGTTTCACCTTCCACTTCAAATTGGGACAATCAGAAGAAAGACTTCCTTTCTAGTTAGGAGATTCCGTATTCTAAGCTTTTGGCCACTTCCACCTTTTCCCCTTGAATGGTACCTGGAAGGCCACGCATTCAGTGTTCTATGGACCTTCCAAGAAAACACACTCTGGTACAAAATATAAGGTTTTCTCCACACCCAGCCCCCTCACTTCAGCCAAGTTTTTATTTATTGGATTATTATTACAATGCACAAGAGTCTCACTGATATGGTTTTGAAAAACTAATCTTCTACTTTATAAGTCACCTGTATGTAACACCTTTTTTGTGGCCCAAAATACTCTATATCCAATATCATTAATAGTAATAGCAACAGTAGTCTTTACAAAGAAGGAACTACATGAAATTAGATTTGCTTTGTTGGTGTATTTTGGGGTTTGGGGAGATTCTTTGAAAATCTAAAAAATTGACAGTACTTTAACCGTACAATTTAGGCTGTTTGATTCAAGATATGATTTAAAAAAAACATCACTGATGGGCTAATATATATTAAATTTTATTAAAATATTAATTTCATAAACATCTATTTTCTTCTTGTTCCTTCAAGTTGACTAGTTTGGGCCAATATTTTGCCCCACCAAGAACACATATGAAAACAAATCCTTGGCTTTTATGAAACTTTCCATTCTAAGGGCCCTTTCAGAGGAGATGATTTATATTCTCAGATCCCGCCCAGTTATAGCATATGGAAGTTTTGCAGACATAGTCAGGACTTTTGTATTCTCTCCTTGATCTGATATCCCTTTTTCTAAAGGCTCTCCTAAGTTTCTCATTCTTTTCTCCATGGCTACTTCCACCCCTGACATTCTGAGTGCTAAAATCCTATTACTTCTAACAATTTCCATTCTTTGCCATTGAACATTTCCCACTCTCTCTGTCCTAGTCCCTCCCAACACTGACACTCCAGCTTCTATGAGTCTTATCCAGCTCAGGATTTGGGATGTGAAATTTCTTTCATTATCAGACATACCAGGTCCTAAGTAGCCTCACTGACCTTATCTTCTTGTTTCACTTTCCACTCCAAACTAGGACAACTGGAAGCAGGACTTCTGGCTGGGAAATTCTGTATTCTAAGCTCTTAGCCATTTGCAACATTCCCCCTGGAATGGTCTATGGAAAATTTGACATTCGTTGTTCCATGAACCAAGACACGGCATTTTTGGATCTAAAGGAACATATTGTTATTTTTAAGTTTTCTAGAAGTTTATTTTAATGGATTACTATTAAGATGGATATAGGTCTTACTGATATAAATATTTTGAAACATAAGCCATGTAATTTACAAGTACTCTGAATGTAATGACTCGTTTTGAGGGGCCAGAAATAATTTATATTCATTAATAGAACTATCAATGGAATTCTTTACCAAAGAAGGAACTACATTGAACTGTGTTTGTTTTGGTTTGAAGGCTCTTTCTTTTTCTGAAGGTCTTGGGCTGGCTAAAACATGGTATTTTTACCTTAGACTTTAGGCTTTGTGGTTGAGGATGGGAGTTTATTTTTAGCTTCACACTGTGTAATATATTTAAATTGTAATAAATGACTGATTTTTAAAAAACCTACCTTTTTCTTGTTTTTTTAATTACCTAGAACTGGCCGATATTTGGGCAAACAAAAAATATACATGAAAATCAATCCATGTCAGTGATGGTATTTTCCATTTTAAAACCCCTTTTAGAGAAAATAATTTCTTTTCTCAGAGTCCTGCCAGCTGTCACCTATGGTGTTGGCCATTGCAAGATCTGACCTCTTGTGCCATAAGACCTCTCCTCCATCTGACATACCTTCTTTTAAGTGCTCTCTGACCTCTCTGATTCTCCACTGCATGGCCATGGCAACTCCCAAGCCTGACATTCCGTGGGCTATAATCCCACTGCTTCTGATGATTTGATTCTCAATCTCTGAGTATTTCCCACTTTATCTGTTCTAGTTCCTCACAATTTGGGCATCACATCTTCTAAAGCTTAATTCAGGTGAGGTTTCTGGATTCAAAATTTTCTTGAAGCTCAAACATTCTAGTTTCTGAGTACCTTCCCCAATCTGATATTCTGAGTTCACTTTCCATTCCACATTGGGACATTCAGAGGTAGGTTTTAGCTCCTAGCAAGGAAATTCTTTTTCCTAAGCTCTTGCTGATGGGGTGGTTGGACTCCAGCCCAAAGACCATATGTCTGGCAAAAACTCATGAGTGGGCCCCAGTGAAGCAAACTATCTCTCCCTGTTCAAGCTAACCCTGTAAGAATTTCCTTTGTATAAACAGGACTATCTTGTACCAGCAGTAGTGACTCCCTCAGTTACCATATACATTCCAGAAATCAAGCTATGAGTCCACTCCCCAATATATCTTGTTTAAGCAGGACACTGACTGGTAACAGACAGTATGGCTATGACTGTCAGTTGACTTAGTGATGTTGCAGGCCTAAAATCACACCCCTTAGTGTCCTGCTCCCCCACCCCCTGCTTCTCATATTGGACTTTGGGTAAAATGCCTACACACTAAGTACAAAAATTGCACATTGCTTTAAGACCAGTCTTTAATTCCACCTAGATCCCCGCCCCCCACCTCGAATACCTAATTAGCATACTTGGTAGACCATTCATGGAATTTTTTCTATATAAACTTTAGCATCACCTCCACTAGGTTGTGAGTTCCCTAAGGAGCTCTGCCTGCTTTATAAGTGTCACAATT
Organism: Phalanger gymnotis; assembly: GCA_028646595.1. Classification (NCBI taxonomy): domain Eukaryota; kingdom Metazoa; phylum Chordata; class Mammalia; order Diprotodontia; family Phalangeridae; genus Phalanger; species Phalanger gymnotis. Next base: position 46,746,333 of record CM053628.1, read on the forward strand.
AAAATTTTGTCATTTGACTGGAAGAAGGCTTGAGTTTGTGAACTTTTCCAGATGACACTGCGACCCCTTGATAGTTTTGGAGTCTCCTCAAACCTTATCATTGCCACCTCCAACATTCTCCCTTTCAAGATAACTGGAAGTGCTTGATGACATTCAAGGTTCTAAGGAACTTACTAGCCCTGACATATTTTGTTCCAATGCTCTAATCTACTATGATCTAGAAGACTTGTTTTTTTATTTCTTTCTTTCTCTTCTTCTTTTCTTTTTTCTTTCTTTCTTTTTCTTTCTTTCTTTCTTTCTTTCTTTCTTTCTTTCTTTCTTTCTTTCTTTCTTTCTTTCTTTCTTTCTTTCTTTCTTTCTTTCTTTCTTT
>CM053628.1:46747202-46771307 GCA_028646595.1 Phalanger gymnotis
GGGGGAGGAGGTAATAAAAAGCAAACACTTTCGAAAAGGGACAGGGTCAAGGGAGAAAACTGAATAAAGAGGGACAAGAAAGGAGGGAGCAAAATATAGTTAGTCTTTCACAACAAGAGTATTGTAGAAGGGTTTTACATAATGATACATGTGTGGCCTATGTTGAATTGCTTGCCTTCTTAGGGAGGGTGGATGGGGAGGGAAGAGAGGAGAGAATTTGGAACTCAAAGTTTTAAAAGCCGATGTTCCAAAAAAAGTGTTTTTTCATGAAACTGGGAAATAAGATATACAGGCAATGGGGCATAGAAATCTATCTTGCCCTACAAGAAAGTAAGGGAAAAGGGCGTGGGGGAGTGGGGTGACAGAAGGGATGGCCGACTGGAGAACGGGGAAATCAGAATATATGCCATCTTGGAGTGGGGGGGAGGGTAGAAATGGGGAGAAAATTTGTAAGTCAAAATCCTATGGAAATCAATGCTGAAAACTAAAAATATTAAATAAAAATGCAGATACTGTAAAAATAAAGGTTATTGTTAACATTAAAAAAGAAAAAGCAATTCCTCTTGTGTTAGATTAAGATGTTAGATGTTAGATTAAGAATTGTGCAAAAAAACCAGGGTTGTGATTTTCAAGCCTGTTTCATCTAAGGAAAGGCCTGGTAAACTTTGTTATTGTGATAAGGCTAATTTAATTGGGAATGTTCTTCTTGACTTATAGAAACTAAGTGTCCTCCCCATTACAACACCTTTTTGACTAAGGAACTTTGTAATATCTAGGAATTCTGTATAATACTTTGATAATGAGGACATTTTGCACAAACTTAGGTTTAGTGAATTGCAATGTTTAAAGGTTTATTTTTGCTTTAAGAAAGAATAGATTTCTATCATTTTAAAACTTTCCAAATAATTTTCTTCAGAAAAGTTTAGTGATTGTTCCTCTTAATATCAGGATAAAGTTTTAAAGTGTTTCTTTTTAAAGAATGGAAAATACTTTTAGAAGGAATATTTTGAAAAAAGTCTTTTGTGTGATTTTTTTAGAAGGCCTACTCTGAATTTGTAATCATTTCATGGCCTAAGCACAAGTTGAAACTGGTGTTTGAACTTATCATATGTATAAGATTCAATTCCTGAAGTGTCTCTTCTTCCAGAATGAGTATAATCGAGGAAGAATAAACAAGCCTGAGAAACAAAGATGTGTATCTATTCAGTAGTGAGATCAAAGTCAGGAGCCTCTTCTATTTAAGGCAGGTAAGAAGGTTTGGGGACAAATGAGAGTTATCCCCCTGTCCCTACATAGTTGTTGTGTTGAGAGAGTGTAAGGAAGTGTTTTAGAAGACAGGGAAGTTATGTAACTTGACTTGAATTAATGCTTAATCAAATTTGGGACGGTCCTATCTGAAGGATAATAGCCCATATTTGTTTGCTATTTAAGATTTTATGGGACTAAAATTTAGTACTGTTTTAAGCTCTGATTACAGGGATAGGTGTCATAAAGCCAATAATAGAATGATATGCGCTACAGGCTGAGAACTTCTAAAAAGCCAATAATAGAATGATATGCGCTACAGGCTGAGAACTTCTAAAGGTAGATGTCTGTGCCTGGTAAAAGTTTTGAAGATGACCTTGGACATGGCCTAGGTAGGATCTTTCTGATTCTGTTTCCCAATTGTGCTATTTCCTTTCTGAAAAGGAAAATTCCCCACCTGATTACTCCTAAGCTCTGCTTTCAGCATCTAATTGCTATATGATTGGCTGTCAGATATGACTCATGCCTGGAATCAAACAGAGCTAAGGAAGTTCTTTCCTTCTGTTAAGATATATGACTTTGTCCCTATTTTCTTTCATAGCAAATTTATATTAACAAGAAGATTTGTAAGTACAATGCTAAATCTACTAGGTAATAGATGGATATTGGAACATCTCTGAGTTACTATGATGGGATGCAGGAATGAATAGCTTACAATTTTGACCTATGTTCATGGCCAAATAAAAATAATATAGAGATAACATCCTCAAAAAGGAGGAAATGATTAGACAAAGTAATAAGACAAAGATGTAATACGATGTTCAAAAGAAAAAGGATATCAAATTTTGAAAAAAGCAACAGGATCAGATTGATTCCTCTGAGGATTATATACAGATGTATCTCAAATTTGGATTTTTGCACAAAAAATTGTATAAGATAGTAGTAAAAGTGAAATTATATTTCTTTTATTAAAGTATCTACCTGATAATTTTAAAAGGCAGATGAGTTCATTTTATGGTTGGACCCTCACACTTGAAAGGATTCTTATACCAGGTACAAAATTTAAGTAAGGATAGAAACAGCCGATGACAAATAAATTGAAATTCTCTGAAGTTTCAAAAATGGAAAACCGAATTTAAGTAATTTTACTAATCTATATTGTCAGAATTATCTGGGAACTTCTAGTTCTGAACCAGAGAAGCTGAACTCCCTTTTTGAACTGTCCTAAGAAAAAGACCTTTTTGTCAAAGAAAGGATATCTAGGGACCAGATAACTACATCAGGCATCTGGAATTCAAAAAGTGCTGCTTAAATGGACATTAGGAATAGGTAACTGGGATACAAGGAATTTAATGTTGGTTAACATTGTTAATAATGATTGCATTACTTTGTATGGTTCATGTTTAAGTTTTCTTGGTTATCTAATGTGTAAATGTAAACACATGACATGTAAATCTCCCTCTTTCAAAAGTAATTTAATCTGTATCTAACTTAATGTAATTATGCAATTTTGTGAATTGTGGGAAAAACCTTATTGTATTGTTTGAACTCAGCTCTGGGTGGCTGGGATACTGAACCATTTATTGTACTGTTTGAAGTTAGCCCTGCGTGGCTGGGATACTGAACTTAGCCATATTACCTATGTTGTGCAGGTTACTCTCAATTATCAAATCATCTTCTCAGAGCCCCTGTCAAGTCTGTCTACTCCTGTAGTTGCCAACTTGTGGATATGGACTCTTTGATCCTTCTGGCACATCTAAAGATTGCTCCTACTCCCTAGTGGACCTGATCCCACAGGAGACCTTGCCCTCCAGTTTCGAAGGGGCCTGAAAAAGACCACATCAGACGTAGACAGCTTTCCCAAGAGTTGGGACCAGACCTGCATGAAGAACAGCTGCCTCTCTACCTGAGCCCCTTACATTCCCAAGGCTGGTTACCTACATCTTTGGTGTCTTTAGTTTGTTTTACTTATTTGCTCTATTTTTCCAATTATGCTCCCTACCCTGATCCCCCTTGCAACTTGCTCCTTCTGCTTGTTTACAATTACTTTACAATTACTGCCTCCTCTCTGGGGATGTCCAACCACAAAAAACCCCAAATCCACCTAGATAAGGAGCTTTAGAACTTCATCCCTGAGGAAGAGAGAGGTTTTTCCATACCTTCCTTGGTCTGTAGGCAAAGCTTTCAGCTTGCCTTTGACCAAAAGGAGGAAATGACAATCATTTAATATCAATTTAGTAACTTCAAACTCAGAGAATACCTCTTCCTATGTCAACAAGGCCAGATTGGGCTGAGTTAAGAGCATTCTTTCCTCTATTAGCCATTAAGAATGAGATCCTTAACCTGAGACACTATCTTTAATAATGTGACTTCTTCCTCTTTTATGGGCATATACTACGTTACACCAAGGTTAATGGTAAATTAAACACAGAAACGCTGGGCTGTAGTTTCAATTGACTCTTGTCAACTCTTATCTTACTGTATTTACAACCTATTCAATTAAGAAAAGTCCTTTTCTTGTATCATGGTTAAACATACATGGAGATCATAAAATTTAGTAACACAGGCATGCTGAGTTGGGACTAAAAATGTATTTAAACCTTCTCATTCTTTCGTTCAGACAGTCAGAACTTAAGCTCTGGCTCCTTGTATGTACAAGTAAGCTACCTCTGCTAGCTTTAAGGGAATAAACATCATGAATTTACTTATCACCTAGCTTGTTTGCCTCCTTCAACTAAACTTTCAGGTCAACTCTGTGTGTGTCTGTGTGTGTCTGTGTAATGTATATATGAAAGTAAAGGTTCTCCATTTGTGAGATTTTGAACTCTTAAGGCCCCTTCCAGAGCAGATGATTATATTCTCAGAGCCTTCCCAGCAGTCATGTAGAGCAACTTCTAGGACACTGGAAGGTCTGCCCTTTGTTGTTCCAAGGGCTCTCTCGTCCCTCCCAACAATCACGTTCCTACTTCTAGAGCCTTATCTAGCCCCAGATTCTGGATTTGAAATTTCCTTAAAGCTCAGACATTCTAGGGTCTAAGTGCCCTTCCGGATCACATATTCTGTCTTCATACTGCCCCCCACATTGGGCCATTTAGTTGAAGGACTTGCCTCCTAGTGAAAACATTCTGTGTCCTAAGCTCTTGGCTTCCTTCAACTTCCTAATGGTACCTGGGAGGCCAGGCATTCAGTGTGCTAAGGACATTCCAAGACATGACATGTGTTGTCCTAAAGCCACACCATCCTATGATGTACAAAGCTTATGTTTTCCCTTTTTCCTATTGATTGGATTATTATGACAATGCACATGGGACTTACCCATATACTGATTTAGAAACAGAAACCATGATTCTAACAAGTCCTCAGTATGTAAGACCTTCCCCCCATACTCCATAGTCATTATCATTAATAGTAATAGCGATAGTCATCTGTACCAAAGAAGGACCTGCAGGGAATTATATTTGTTTCAACCTGCAGATATTGGGGGTTTGGGATGGTTTTCTTGGCTAGTCAAAAACCAAACTTTAGTCTCACCAAACCCTTTTGGCAGTTGGGTTGAAAATGTGTGTTTGTTTGTTTTTAAGTATCGCTGGTGCATAATATAGAATAAATAGGAAAAAGTAAGTGATCTCAAATGAAAAACTTATATTTTCCTTTTTTAAATTACCTAGAACTGGCCAATAGTTGGGCCCACTAATAAGATAAATGGAGTAACGCATTTATGCTATTTTCCATTCTAAGGCCGGAACAGATGATTTAGGTTCTCAGAACTCTTCCAGCTATCACACAGGATTTTTCGGGAACTCCAAGATCTGCCCTTTTTTGTTCTAAGGGCTCTCTTTGCTCTCATATCCCTTCTTCTGAGTGTTCACTGATCTTTAGCATTCTCTTCTCCACGGCTACTCCCAAGACTGTCATTCCATGTACTAAAATCCTCCTGCTTCTGACAATTTCCATTCGTATCCCCTGAACATCTCTAATCCCTCCCACACTTGACATCTAGCTGAGGACTCTGGATTCGATATCCTTTAAGTTCAAAAATTCTACATTCTCAGTGCCCCTCTGTCAATTCTAAGTTCTGACATTCAGAGTATAATGTCAATCCTAGCTAGGAAAGTCTTTATCCTATATTCCCTGAGACCTCCAATATTCTTCCCTGAAAAGCATCCTGAAGGCCAGACATGCTGGGTTCTAAGGACACTTCTAGACCTAGAGTTCTAGTTCCTGAGGCCACAACTTCCTAGGCCCTAAAAGGGCCCTTTTAATTCCTTTAACTTTTTCAATTTTATTGATTTCAGTAACTTCCTTTCTGCCTTATCATTACAGTGACTGCAAAGTATACATCTTCTTCCTTTTAATTCCTAGGACTCAACACCTACGTCCCCCACCCCCACCCAAAATACCCCACAATCATTATCATTAAGAGAAACCTGTCTTACCTGATGAAGGGAGTACAGCATGTTGCGTATTTTTCTTTCCTTGCTTTTTTTCCTTATTGTTTTCATGTAAATAAGGCATTGTCTGGGCACCTTGCAAGATCATCTGGGTATCTGAAGACATCGGTTTTCATTGAAAGCATCACTGTTGTGATTGATATAAAATATATTCATATGAATGAATAAACTCATCCTAAAAATTACAGTGGCTTCGTTTTTTAAATTATCTGTTTTTTTCCCTATACTTTGGCCCACTGAGCACATAACCAAGCAACCTCAATCTCAGCAACAAAATTTTGTTGTTCCAGAGCTGACGATTTACTATCTCCTGGCACCCCCAGCTCAGATGTTCTCTGCCTTCAAGGCCCCTCTGACTTTTGACATTCTGTCTTGCAAAGGCTAGGAGATTCTAATGTCCCTTGGGCTAAGTGCTCTCCTACTTCGGCCTTTCTCTACTCTATGGCTTTTACCAATCCTGATCTTCTCTGTCTTAGGGTCCCACTGGATCTGGAAATTTCTTTTCTGAGCGTCTGGACATCTCTCATCTGCTATCTTCTAAGGTGCCTCCCTATGCTGTTAGGACAGGTTCTAGTGCCCCATTTTGATTTAGAAATTTTATACAACTCAAAAATTCCTGTTGTAATTGACCTCCTCGTTCTGATATTTTGAATTCTTTGTGCATTACAAGTTCTGACATTCAGTAAGTACACTGACCTATCAGCTCTATCATGCTATATATTCCAAGTGCCCTCTACCTCCAAACTTTCCCTCTAAAGGGATCCTCAAAACTTAGAACACTCAGTGTTCTAACTAGTGTTCTGACATTTTATGTTCGAAGGCCTTATTCTCTACAACCAGCTAGGTTATTTCTTCCCCTTTTTTATAATAATATTCATATGCTTAACAAATACTAAGTTTTCCAAGTTGATAGGGCGTATGTTTAAAACTACTGTATTATATAACACCTTATTTTTCCCCCCAAATACATTATAATTATTATTAATATCAAGAGCAGTTTTTATCAATGAAAACATTCATGGAATTGCATTATTTTGCTGTGTCTTTGAGGTCTTATTGACACCCCCAAAATAAACAAAAACTGTCACTAAACCCTTTGGTTGTGTGGTTTTGGATGTGAGATTTCTTTTTTTTTAAATGTATCAACAGTGGGCTAAGTTATGTTAAATTGGAATAAATTATTTATCCTATGACAAAAATCTAATTTCTCATTATTTTAAAAAAAATTTACTTGAATTGGTCAATATTTTGGCCCACTATAGATATTTATTAAAATAATCCCTATCACTAAGGCCCCTTGCCAGAGCTGAGGATTTATGGTGCTGGACTGTAACAGCTATTTCCTGTTATAGCTTTTAGGGTACTTCAAGATCTGATCTTTTCTGTTTCCTTGGTTTACTATCCCTACTTCTAAATGATCTACTAACTCTCCTATTCACTTTTCCCTGGCTATACCAAATCCTGGCATTGTGTGCCAAAATCCCACTACTTCTGACAATTTCATTCTCAGCCACTCAACATCTCCTACTCTCTTTGTTCTAGTCCCTCTCAACACCGACATTCCAGATTCTACAGGCTCATCCAGCTCAGGATTTTGGATTAGAAACTTCTTTCGTGCTCAGATGTTCTAGGTTCTATATGACTTCCCCAATATATGTGCCTCACTTTCCAATCCAAAATGGAATATTCAGAGGCGAGACTCACCCCTTAGCTGGGAAATTCAGTATTCTGACCTCTCGGCCATATCCAAATGTCTTCCTTATATGGTGCTTGGAACACCAGACATTCAGTGTTGTAATGACCTTCCCAGCTCTGACATTTTTGGTTCTAAAGTCACACCCTCCTGTGGTCCATAACTATTTTTTCAGATTTTTATTAATAAGTTATAAATAAAATGCAAACATAATGACAATTTTAATTTCATTTCAAATGATTTCAAATGATTTCAAATTAATATGATTTTAAAATACAAGTTGTCTCATTTATGACTCAGTATCTAACACCCTGTTTTGCAGAAAAATACTTTATATAGATTATAATTAATAAGAATATCAGTAGTAATCTTTACCAAAGAAGGGACTGCAGGGAATTGGATTTATTTTTGTGCACAGAAACTTTGTTTTTCCCAGGTTTCTTTGGCTAACCAAAAAAATAGAGTACTTTCCCCCATACACATGTGGCTGTGGGGCTGAGAGTCTGAGAATTTTTTGTTAAAGCATAATGACCGGGCTGACATATATATATATATATATATATATACACACACACACACACACACACACACACACACACACACACGTAAAATTCAAATAAATCTTTAATGTCATATGCAAAATCCTTTCTACTGTTTTTTTTAAATCACCTTGGACCAGTCAATATTTTGGCCCACTAAGGATATATATGAATCCAATCCTTTCTATGTATGAGATTTTGCATTCTAAGACCATTCCAGAGCAGATGATTTATGTTCTCAAAGCCCTCCTAGCTATCTCATGTTGTGGTTTTCCGGACACTCCCAAGATCTGCCCTTTCATGTTCTAAGGACTCTCCTTGCTCTGATGTCCTTTGTTCTTGGCACTCTCCTCATTCTCAAATTGTCTTCTCCTTGGCTACTCCCAGGCTGGACATTCTGTCTGGGAAAATCCCACTGCTTCTGACAACTTCCATTCTCATCCTTGGCACATCTCCTACTCTCTTCTTTTGTAGTCCTTTCCAACACTGGTATGCCAGCTCCTACAAGCTCATCCAGGCCTCTGGACTCAAAATTCTTTCATCTCAGACATTGTAGTTTCTAAGCGCCCTTCCCTATCTAAAATTATGGCTCCACTTTCCAATCTAAATTGGGATTTTTAGAGTCAGGACATACAGGAAATTCCATATCCTATATTCTCGACCCCTTCCCACTTCCCCCTGAATGGTATCTGGAAGAATGGAAATTCAGTATTCTAAGGACATTCCAAGAGACTACACTTTTGGTACTAAGGCCACAACTGCTGTGATCAATATGGTTATTTATTCAGTTTTTGATTTCTCAATTATTACAATGCACATGTGTCTTATTACATAGATTTTGAAACCTAAGTCTACTCCCTTATAAGTACTCTGTATGGTACACATTGTTTTTGTGGCCAAAAATACTCTATATTCGTTATCATACATAGTAATATCAAGAGAAGTTTTTACCAGAGAAGGAACTGCATGGAATTGCGTTTGTTTTTGTGCATACATTTTGGCGACTTTAGGAATTATTTCTGGCTAGCCAAAAAATCAGCAGTATTGTAATTATACCCTGGTGACCGTGTAGATGAAGATGTGAATTTTGTGTTTAAAACATCAGCAATGGACAAATAACATTGTAATAAATGCACTCAGACACAAAATCTGCATTTTTCTTGTTTTTCAAATCTTCAGGACTGGCCAATATTTTGGCTGACTCAGAATATACAATCCTGGCCATTGATGGTATTTTCCATTCTTTGGACCCTTCAAAGCTGATGATTTACTTTCTCAGAGCACTTCCAGCAATCATATGCCATGGTATTGAGGGCACTCCTATTTCTACATGTTGGGTTCTAAGGCCTCTTCTTGCTTTGATATGCCTTCTTCTAAGGACTTCTACCCCTCTCTTGTCTTAGAGAGGAATTATTTTGACTTGCCCAAAAGTAGAAAATACATTCACTATACTCCTTTGGCAGTGTGGTAGAGGATGTGAGAATTTTTTTTAAGGCTCACCAAATGTGTTCTATAAATTCAATTGCTATAAATGATTGACCCCATATGAAAAATCTACCATCCTGTTTCTTAAATTCCCTAAAACTAGACGATATTGTGGCTAATAGGAGTGTGAGTGTGGGTGTGTATGTATGAAAAGAAATCTTTGCTATTTATGCCACTTTCCATTCTAAGGCCCCTCTCAGAGCAGATGATTTATGTTCTCACAGCCCTCCCAGCTATGGCACACAGCTAGGGCACACCAGGTCTGACCCTTGGTTTCTGAGAGCTCATCTTTGTCTCGGTATCCCTTCTTCTGAAGGTTCTCCTAACTCTCATTCTCTTCTGCATGGCTACTCCCAAGCCTGACATTCTGTTTGCCAAAATACTACTACTTCTGATAATTTCCCTTCTCAGCCCCTGAAATTCTCCCACTTACTCTATTCTAATACTTCCAAACACTGACATTATAGCTCCACAGCCTCATCTGGCTCAGGATTCTGTATTTGACATTTCCTTCGAGCCCAGACATTCTAGGTTCTAAGTCCCCTGCCAGATCTCATATTCTGGCTTTATTTTCCACTCCAAATTGAGACATGTAGAATTTGGACTTAACCTCTGACCTAGGATATTCTATGATACAAGCTTTCAGTCACCTCCAACTTTCTTCCCTGAATGATACCTGGAAGGCCATTCAATATTTTATGGACCTCCTAAGACCTGCTATTTTTGGTTCAAAGGCTGCACCCTCCTATAATCTAGAAGGTGGTTTTTTTCCTTAATTGGATTATGATTACAATGCCCATAGGTCTTACATATATATTGATTTCAAAACAAATTGTGTCTCTTGTAAATCCTATGTTATAATTTGGGTTTTTTGTTTGTTTTTATCCCAAAATACTACACATTCATTAGCATTAACAGTAACATCAATAGCAATCTTTACCAAAGGAAGAACTGCATGTAACTGCATTTGTTTTGGTGGGCTGGTGGTTGTTATGGGATTTTTTTATGTAGCCAAAAAACAGTCAATACTTTCACCAAATACCTTTAATTATATGGTTGGGGAAGTGAGACTTTTTGAAAACTTCACCACTATGTGAAATTACTTTATGCCACACTGTAAATTTAATTGAAATAAATGACTTACCTCCTACAGAAAATCTTTCTCCTTCTTCCTTAATTTACCAAGAACTGGCTATGTTTTTTGCCCATCAAGAATACATTTGAACAAATATTCTTGAAATGTATGATATTTTGCATTCTAAGGCCCATTCCAGAGCAGATGGTTTATGTTCTCTCAGCCCTCCCAGCAATGGCCTATGGGAGTTCTGGGGACACTCCAGGTCTGACATTTTGAGTTCTCTCCTTGATCAGATATCTCTGGTTCTAAATGTTCCCCTAATTCTCTCATTCTCTTCTCCATAGCTCCTCCCAGGCCTGACGTTCTTTATGCTAAAATCCCACTGCTTCTCACAATTTCCTTAGTCTCTGAACATCTCCCACTCTCTCTAGTCCTTTCCAACACTGACATTCCAGCTTCTATAACTTCATCTAGCTCTAGGTTATGGATTAGAAATTTCCTTCCAGCTCAGACATCTAGCTTCTAAGTGCCCTCTGAGATCTAAAAATGGGGATTCACATTCCCTTCCCAAATGGGACATTCAGAGGCAGGACTTACTGCCCAGCTGGGAAATTCTGTATTCTGAAGTCTCAACACTTCCAATTTTCATCCTTGAACAATCCCTGGAAGCCCAGATACTCAGCGTTCTAAGGACCATCCAAGATATGACATTTTTAGATTGGAAAAACACCCTCCTATTATTTGTAAGGTTTTTTTTTTTGCTTAAGTGTTTTTTAAAAATTGAATTATTATTATAGTGCACACAAGTCTAACTAATGCAATAATTTGGAAGCATATGTCCTTTATCTTATGAGTCCTAAAAACATAATACTTCATTGTTTTTTTGGCCAAACATATTTTACATTCAGTATCCTTAATAGTAATATCATTAGCAGTTTTTACCAAAGAAGGATCTTCATGGAATTACATTTGTTTTTGTGTACAGGTTTTGGATTTTTTTTTGGCTGGCCAAAAAATAGACAGTATTTTCACTATACCCATTTGGCTGTGTGGTTAAGTATGTGAGACTTTTTAAAAAGTATCACTAATGTATGATATTAATTGAATTGGAATATATGATTTAGCTCATGTGAAAAATCTACCTTCTCATTGTTTTTAAATTACCTAAAACAGGTCAATATTTGGGCCCACATAAACATAAATCCTTGCCATGTATGAAATTTTCCATTCTAAGGCCCTTTCCTGACCAAATGATTCATATTCTCAAGCCCTCCTAGCTATCAAACATGGATTTTTAGAACATTGCAAGATCTGACCTTTTGCGTTCTGTGTTCACTCTCTCTTCTTCTAAGCCCTCTCCTTCATCTCTCACTCTCTTTTCCATGGCTACTCCAAAGGCACCCATTCTATTTTGTTTTCTGTTTTCAGCCCCTGAACATCTCCCACTCTCTCTATTTAAGCCTCTCACAATTTGGATATTGCAGCTTCTTAATCCTAATCCATGTCAAATTTATGGATTAGACATTTCTTTCAAGTTTAGGTATTCTAGATTGTAAATCCTTTCCCCAAACAGATTTTCCGGATTCATTTCCATTCCACATTTGGACTTTCAGAGGTGTGACTTTGCTCCTAGGTAATAAATTTTGCATTCTAAGCCCTCATCTAGCCACGACATTCCCTATTGCAAGTAACTAGAAGTACTCAATAATATTAAGTGTTCTAACGATTTACCATTCCTGACATATTTTGTTTGAAGGCTGAAACAAGTTAAAAGTTTAGTTTTCTTTTTTACTTCTTTATTTATTGCATATTATTACACTGCACAAGAGTCTTGCCAATATGATCATATCCAAGCATGTGTTGTGGACCTTTGAAATATTCTGTAAGGAACACTATGTTTACTTGTCAAACAGACTCTATATTAATGATCATTCATTGAAATAACAATAGCAAACTTTAGCAAAAAATGCCCTGCATGCAACTGCATTGTTTCCAGTAAAGGTTTTTTGTTTTTCTGGACTTTTCTGGCTAGCCATTAATTAGATGTCACTTTCATCATACTTTTTTGGTAGTGTGGCCCAAGTATGAGATGTCTTTTTGAAAGTATCACCATTGGGCTAACATGAATTTAAAAGGAAAAAAAAGATTAATTGCATAGCAAAATGTACTCTCTTTTTAATTTAATTCAAACTGGCCAACATTTTGGCCCACTAAGAATATATAATAAAGTCAAATCTTCCAGTTTCTGATATTTATTGATTCTGAGGACCCTCAAGTGCTGATGATTTATTTTTTCAGAGACCTGCCAGCAATAGCGTGCCATGGTATTGTAGATACTCCTATGTCTGATATGCTGGGTTATAAGGGCTCCCCTCCCTCTGATATCCCTTTTTCTAAATGCTCTCCTGAATCTCTCATTCTCTTCTCCACGGCTACTCCCAGGCCTGATATTCTGTGTACTCAAATCCAACTGTATTTGACAATTTCCATTCTTGGCATCTGAATATCTCCCACTCTCTCCCTTCTAATCCCTACAATTCTGACATTCTAGTTTCTAAAGCCTCATACAGCTTAAGATTCTGGGTTTAACATTCCTTTCGAGTTCAGACATTCAAGGTTCTAAGTGCCTACCCTGATTCTGGCTTCATTTCCATCCCAAATTCAGACATTTAAACTCAGGAATCACATCCCACCTAGGAAATTCTGAATTCTAACCTCTCAGCAAATGCCAGCATTCCTCTCTGAAAGGCACCTGGAAGTATTACATAATATTCAAAATCCTAAGGACCTACCTAGCCCTGACATGTTTTATTCTACGTATGTACTCTGCTATGATTCAGATGGTTTTCTTTTTTTATTGGATGTTGTTACAATGCACATATGCCTTACTGCTATTACGTTTTCAAAGTAGAAGTGTTGTACCACTACATATTCTATATGGAACAATTTAATTCTGCCCAAAATGCTTTATATTGATGAGCATTAATATTCATCACAATGGCAATCTTCCCCCCAGAAGGAACTGCCTGGAGTAACAATTGAGTGGGAAGGTTTTATGTTATATGGTGATTGTTCTGACTAGCCCTAAAAGAGATGGTACTTTCACTGTACCCTTTTGGCTACATGGCTGAGGATGTGATATTCTTTTTTTTTTATTTTTTAAATATCACCGTTCCATAACACAAATTAAATTTGAATAAATGATAGATCTCATAAAAGAAAATCTACCTTATCTATTTTTAAATGATCTAGACCTGGTCAATGTTTTGGTGGCTAAGAATATATATGAAAATAAGCTCTTGCCGTTTATGCCGCTTTCCATTCTGGGGCTCTTTCAGAGCCGATGGTTTATGTTCTCCGGGCCCTCCCAGCCGTGGCCTATGGCAGTTTTTCGGACACACCAGGTCTGACCTTTTATCTTCTAATTGCTCTCTTTGCTTGAATATCCCTTCTTCTAAATGCTTTCCTGTGTCTCTCCGGCTCTTCTTCATGGCTACTCCCAGGCTTGACACAATGTGGACTAAAATCTCACTGTCTGGCAATTTCTGGTCTCAGCCTCTGGACATTTCCCATTCTCTGTTCTATTCCCTTCCAACAGAATCCTTCCAGCTTCTACTGCCTCATCCAGCTCATGCTTCTGGATTCCACATTTCCTTTGACCTCTATGATCTTAAATTTTGCCTTCGTATTCTACTCCAAATGGGGACATTTAGAAGTGAAACTTACCTCCTACCTAGGAAATTCTGTATGCTAAGATCGAGGGCCCCTCCAATGTTACTCCTTGAAATGTACTTAGAAGCCCAGATATTCAGTGTTCCAAAGACTTTCTAAGATCTCATCTTTTTTGGTAATACTACACCCTTTTATGATTTATAAGGTTTTTTTCTCTTTCAAGTTTTTCTTTTATTTGTACATTATTAGAATGTGCAAAGGTCTTACTAATATAATGATTTTGAAAAATAAGTGATGTACTATATACGTACTCTTTATGTAACACCCTTGTTTTGTCCAAAGAAGGAACTCCATGGAACTGCTTTTGTTTTGGTGTGCACAAATTTTGGGCTTTTGTGGTTTTCTTTAGCTAACCAAAAAATAGATTGTACTTTAATCGAAAGCCTTTAGCTGTATAACTGAGGATTTGAGATGTTTTCAAAAAGCATCACTACTACAAAATATAAATTAAATTAGAATAAAAGAATGATCTCATATGAAAAATCTACTTTCTTTTTTTAATTACTTAGAACTAGACAATATTAGAGCCCATGCAGAATATATATGCAAAGAATTCTTGTCATTCACGGTATTTTCCCTTCTAAGGCCCCTTCCAAAACTGATGATTCATGTTGTCAGAGAGCTCCTAGCTCTAACACAGAGCAGTTTTTAGCACATTCCAAAATCTGATCTTTTGTGTTCTAAGGGTTTTGTTTTGTTTTTTTGCTTTGATACCTCTTCTTCTAAGTGTTCTCTGACCTCTCTCACTCTCTCCTCCATGGCTACTCCCAAGCCTGACATTCTGTGTGCTGAAATTCTCCTGCTTCTGACAATTTCCATTCTCAGCCTCTGAACATCTCCCATTCTTGCTAATATAGCTCCTAACAGTTTTGATTTTGCACCTTCTCTGGCCTCATCTTTCTCAGGATTCTGCACTGGAAGTTTCTTTGATCAGGGGTGGGGAACCTGCAGCATTGAGACCACATTTGGACCTCTAGTCCTTCAAGTGCAGCCCTTTGACTGAATCCAAACTTCACAGAACAAAATTCCCTTAATAAAAAGATTTGTTTTGTAAAACTTGGACTCAGTCAAAAAGCCACACCCAAGGACCTAGAAGACCATACGGGGCCTCGAGGCCGCAGGTTCTCCACCCCTTCTAGGTTCTAAGTGCCCGCCCAATTTTCATATTTTGGTTTCGCATTCCACTCCAAATTGGGACATTCAGAAGCAAGACTCCTAGCAAGGAAATTCTGTCTTCTAAGCTCCCTGACATCTCTAACTTCCCCCCTTCAATGGTTTTTGGAAGTCCAAACATTCAGTATTCTAAGGAACACAGGAGCTCTGACATTGTTGATTCTAAGGCCATACCCTCCTCTGATCTATAAGTATTTTTTACTTTTAAATTTATTAGATTATTATTACAATGCATATGTTATTGAAATAATGATTTTTAAAACATAAGTCTTCTCCCTTATGAATTGTCAGAACTTGACAACTTGTTTATGGGGCAAAAAATATGCCATATTTACTATCATTGAGTAAAATTAATAGCAGTCTCTACCAAAGAAGGAAGTGCATGGAATGGCATTTGTTTTGGTGTACAGAAGTTTGTGGTTTTTGTGGACGTTTTTGGCCAGCCAAAAACAGACAGTACTTTCACCACACCCTTGGGGTTATGGGGTAGAGAATATGAGAAATTTTTTTGAAAGCATCATCACTGGGCTACTATACATTAAATTATTATCATATGAAAAATCTTCTTTTTCAAAAATTAACTAGAACTGACCAAAATGTGGGTCACTAAGAATATATCTTAATATAAATCCTTGTCATTTATTAGATTTTCCATTCTAAGTCCCCTTCCAGAACAGTTTCTGTCCTGAGACCTTCTAGCTATGGCACAAGGAAGCTCTGAAGACACAAAGGTACCAACCTTTTGTTCTCTCTCCTCCTTCTGATATCCCTTGTTCTAAGTGCTCCTCTCCCTCTCTCATTCTCTTCTCCATGGCTACTCCCAGACCCAACATTCTTTCTCCTCAAATCCCACTGCTTCTAACAATTTCCTTTATCAGCCTCTGAACATTTCCCATTCTCTCTGTTCTGGTCTCTCCCTACACTGATATTTGGGCTTCTACAGCCTCATCCAAATCTGGGTTCTGAATATTCATGTTCTGATATTCTAGGTTCTACACGCCCTCCCTGATCTAAAATTCTGGCCTCACATTTCAGTGCAAATCCAGACATGGAGAGGCAGGACTTCCTGCCTAGCCAAGAAATTTTGTATTCTAAGCTCTAAGGCACCTCAAACTTTCTCCTTTAAATGGCACCTGGAAGGCCAGAAATTCAGTGATTTAAGGAACTTCCAAGACATGATAATTTTGGTTTTGAAGCCACATCATTCTATGGTGTATCAGGTTTTTGTTTTTTCAATTTTTAAAAGGAGCACTATTATTTATCATTATATTATTCTTTAATGTATCATTATTATTATTATGCACATAGGCCTTACTGACATAATGATTTTTAAACATAAGTTGTTTTCTAATGAGTCTTTGAAATATAACATCCAGTTTTTTGAGGTGAAAAATGCTATATATTAATAATCACCAATAGTAATATAACCAGCAGTCTTTACCAAAGACAGGGCTACATGGAACTGCATTTGTTTTCTTGTGTTGGGGTTTGGGTTTTTAGGGGGTGTTTAGCTAGCCAAAAAAAGAGTCAGAACTTTCACAAAACCCTTCTGTCTACATGGTTGAGGATTTGAGTTTTTTATTTTTTAAAGCGTCGCCTCTGTGTAACGTATATTAAATTGGAATAAATGACTTGTCGTTTAGTCATTCCAGTCATATCTGATTTTTCAAGACCCCAGTGGTAGTTTTTAAATTCTTCTTGTTTTGTAATTTACCTAGAAGTGCTCAATATTGTGGCTCATGGAGAACAGATATGAAAATTAGTACTTGCTGTTTATGAGATTTTCTTTTCTAAGGCTCCTTCCAGAAGAGATGATTTCTGTTCTCAGAGCCCTCTCAGCAATGGCCTATGGGAATATGTAGGAGACTCCAGATCTGATCTTTTGTGTTTTAAGAGTTCTCTGGGATCCAATATCCCTTTTTCAAAATGCTTGCAGAACTCTCTCATTCTCTTCCCCAGGGCTACTCCCAGGCCTGGCATTGTGTGTGCTCAAATCCCACTCTTTGACAGTTTCCCTTCTCAGCCTCTGAACATCTCCCACTTTCTCTGTTCAGTCTCTCCCAACACTGAAATTCTAGCTTCTATGGACTCAGAGCTCTGGATTCAGGATTCAAAATTTCCTTCTAGATTAGATACTCTAGGTTCTAAGAGCCATCCCCAATCTAATGATTTGGCTTAACTTTCCACTCCAAACTGGGACATTTAGAGGCAGGACTTACCTCTTAGCTGGGAAATTTTGTTTCCTGAGCTGTTAGGCATCTCCAATGTTCCCAATGAAAAGATACCTGAAAGGATGGACATTCAATGATTTAAAGACCGTCACCAGCTCTGACATTTTTGGTCCTAAGGCCACACTTTCCTGTGACCTATAATATAGTTTTAAAAAATGCATTAGGTTATTATTAAAAATGCGCATGTGTCTCACTGGTATAATGATTTGGAAACATAAGAGTTCTCTCTTTTGAGTCCTCAGTACCTATTTCCTTTTTTTCTGGCAAAAATACTATAAGTTCATTATTATTAATAGAAAAGTCAATAGCGGTCTAAGAAAGAAGAAACTGCAGCAGGGAAATGCATTTGTTTCCTTGTACAGGTGTGTTTTTGTTTTGGTGGGGGACATTTTATTCAGCCACAAAAAAGAGAGGACTTTCACCATACTCTTGGGGCTGTGAGGCTGACAATGTGAGAATATTTTTTAAGCATCACTACTAGACTACTATATATTAAATGGAAATAAATTATTAATGTCATTTAAAAAACTACCTTCTTGTTTTTTTTAATTACCTGGCACAGGCCAATCTTTTGGTTAATTGAGAATCTATATGCAAAGAAGTTCATCCCATTTATGATATTTTCTGTTCTAAGGTCTTTTGATTGATGTTCTCCAAGCCCTCCCAGCTAGCACATTTGGGGGCTTTTATGACATTCCAAGATCTGATCTTTTGTGTTCTAAGGTCTCTCCTCAATACGACATTGTTTTGTATAAAAGCTGTCCTCTCCTACTCATTCTCTTCTCCATGGCAGCTCCCAAACCTGATCTTCTGTGTGCTAAAATTGTATTAATTCTGACAACTTTCATTCTCAGCCATTGAACAAATTCCTTGTTCTTGTCCCTCTCAACACTGACACTTTAGCTCCTACAGCTTCATCCTTCCCTGGATGCCAGATTTGAAATTTCCTTCGAGCTCAGTTTAAGTTCTAAGTGCTCTGTCATATCTAAAATCCTGGTTTTATTTTCCACCACAAATTGGAACATTTCAAGGCAGGACTTACCATTTACCTCAGGAATTCTTTATTCTAACCTCTCCGCCACCTCCAGCTTTCCCCCAGAATGGTAACCAGAAGCCCAGACATTCAGTGTTCTAATGAACTTCCAAGACGTGGCCATTTGGGATATAAAGAAACACCCTCATTCTCTATAAGATTATGATGACTGATAGAAATCTTGTTAATATAAAATAATATTTCTTATTACCTCCCATTCATTTTACTAACCCCAATGATGTCAGGATTCTAGTAAGGTCCTTTGCATCCCTACTATGAAGATGTTTACTCTCCATTAGGTTGACCTGAACCATACCCTAAATCCCCAACCTGGGATCTTACCTTGTAAAGGAACCAAGCTTGAGCTGGATCTCTGCTCCTAATGTCCTTGTCCTATTCATTGAGATCTATGGCCTGTTAGATCATGAAGGGTAAATGAACTAGAATGAGTGGGGATTCTTGCCAGGATTGCAAAGGAGGACTGGGGCCTCATGACCAGGCCTTGTTTTCTCACATTACCTCCTCCTCCTTTTCTCCTAAAGTGTAAGAACCTTTTACTTGAATTACCTGGTAGGACATCCCCCAGGATGGCAGGTTTGCTACCCTATTACATCAATTAAAGACGTTTTATTCCTCCACTCGTGTTTATTTCAGGACTTTATATCACCTTCCCAGCTATGACACTCTTGCACCCTCCTAAGATTTATGAAGTTTCCCCCGTCCGTTTTTTTTGATTGTATTATTTTTTTACAATGTATAATTGTATTTTGGATATGCTGCTTTTGAACCATAAGTCACGTCTTTTAAAATTCCTCTTTATGTAACACCTTGTTTCTTTGGCTAAAAAGACTCTATATTCATTATTATTAAAAGTAATATCAATAGCAGTCTTTACCAAAGAAGGAAATGAATGGAATTACATTTCTTTCCAGGTGCTAGTATTTGGGGATTTAGGGTTTGGTTTTTTTTAAGCTAGTCATAACATAACATAACATTTGCCACACCTTTTTGCTTGTGTGGTTGGGTATCTGAGATTTTTTTTTAAAGGTTCATCACTGGATAATATAAATTAAATTGGAAAGAATGACTGATATCAGACCAACAGTCTACCTTCTTCTGGTTTTTTATTTTAACTAGAATATTAACTAGATATTTTGTTTTTCTCTCTCTTTCTATCTATCTATATCTATATACAGGGTGTCCATAAAGTCTGTGTGCAATTTAAAATAGTTGTAACTTTGTAACTATATGTGATAGAAAGAATCTGTAACAAGGATTAGAAAGCTATCTAGTTTATTTTTGTCTTTAGAAATTTTATGTTTATTTTTAGAAATTCAACTTAAAAATTACTTATTTTTCAGGATTACTGTTGACCCATGGCTTCACTAGAAGAGAAAGTAAACTGTGTTCTTTGGTTGGCTGAACTAACATCTACTACCACTGTCCAAAGAAGGTTTAGAACCCAGTATAAGAAAGAAGCACCACACAGGAATTCCACATCCAAGATGAAAACATGTGATTGCTGGCATTCTGAAAATCAGCTTGAAAATGTTTTCCATGAACTACAGAATCGTATTACCCTTTGTATTAGGAATGATGGTGGACATGCTGAAAATCAACAAGAACAATAAAAAATTAAGTGTTTCTTCTTTCTTTTGCTTTTTGCAGATTCTATCACATATAATTACAGTTACAACTATTTTAAATTGCACATGGGCTTTATGGATACCCTGTATATATATGAAAATAAATCCTTATCATTTATGATATTTTCCATTCAAAGGCCCCTTACAGAACAAATGATTTAGGTTCTCAGAACTCTTCCAGCTATCACTTAGGGTGATTTTTGGGACTCCAAGTTCTGATCTTTTGTGTTCTAAGGTTTCTCTTTTATCTAATTTAAGCTCAGAAATTCTGGGCTCAGGGGCAGCCATGTGGTGCATTGAGTAGAGCACCAGCCCTGGAGTCAGGAGGACCTGAGTTCAAATTCGGCCTCAGACACTTGACACGTTAGCTGTCTGACCTTGGGCAAGTCACTTAACCCCAATTTCCCTGCCTTCCCCCCTTCAAAAAAAGAAAAAGAAAAAAGAAATTCTGGCTTC
The DNA here is from genome assembly GCA_028646595.1 of Phalanger gymnotis. NCBI lineage: Eukaryota > Metazoa > Chordata > Mammalia > Diprotodontia > Phalangeridae > Phalanger > Phalanger gymnotis. The sequence continues at coordinate 46,767,965 of CM053628.1, forward strand.
TAAGTGTCCTCCCAGATCTGATATTCTGGCTTCTGTGTCCTATCCGGGTTCTGACATTCAGACTGATTTCTGTCATAACAAGGAAAATCTTTACTCCAGATTCTCTGCCACCTCCAATATTCTGCCCTAAATATCATCTTGAAGGCCAGAAGGGTGAGGTTCTAAGGGCACTTCAAAACCTGGTGTTCGAGGTTCTAAGGCCACAGCTTCCTCAGATATATGATGGTCCTTTTATTCCTTTAAATTTTTCAGTTCATTGATTTCAATACACTTCCCTTCTGCCTTATCATTATAATGACTTCAAAGCACACATCCACTTCCTTTTGATTGCAAGGACTTAACATCCACTCTTTTCCCAAAAATACTCCACCATCATTATCATTAAGAGGGATATCAGTACCTGCCTTACCTGATCAAGGAACTTCAGGTTGTTACAAGAATTTCTTTTTTGCTTTTTTTCCTTATTGTTTGCAGGTAAGTGATGCATTGTTCTTCTACCTTGCAAGATTATCTGCGTATTTGATGACCTCAGTTTTCATTCAAAGCATCACTGCTGTGCCTGATATAAAATATATTGGTATGAATGAATGAACTCATCCCCAAAATACAATGGCTTCTTGTTTTTCAAATTATCTGGTTCTTCCCCATACTCTGGCCCACCAAGCAACCTTCTGTGTTCCATAGATGATGATTCTAACCTTCAAGGCCCCTCTGACTTCTGATATTGTCTTCTAAAGGCTAGGATAGCCCTAATATCCCCTTGTTCTCTTACTTCTGTCATTTTCTGCTCTATGGATCCTACCAGTCCCATTGGCTCTGTAAATTTCTTTTCTACTGTCTTCTAAGGTTCCTCCCAATGCTGTTAGGGCATGTTCTAATGCCAGTCTTGATTTGGAAATTCCATACAACTCAGACAATCCCTGTTTTAAGTTCCCAGTTCTGATATTCTGACTTTTGTATATATCAAATTTCCTTCAAGCCCAGACATTCTAGGTTTTAAGTGCCCTCCTCAATCTAGAATTCTGGCTTCACTTTTGAGTACACATTGGTAAATTCATAGGCAGGACTTCATTCCTAGCTCCAACATTCTGTATCTATCAGCTACTTCCAACATTTCTACATGAAATTCCTACCTGGAAGCCCAGACATTCAATGTTCTAAGGACCTTCCAAGACATGACATTTTTGGTCCTAAAGTCCTATGATGTGAAAAGTTTATTTTTAAAATTCTAATGCACTGGATTGTTATTACAATGAACCCATGGATCTTACTGATATACTGATCTGGAAACAAAACATCTCCCTGATAATTTCTCTGTATATAACACTATATTTTCTGGCCAAAAAATCCCCTACATTCATAGTAATAACAATGGCAGTTTTTAACAAAAAAGGAACTGTATGATATTGAATTTGTTTTGGTATGCCTGTTTGCGTCATGGTTTGTTTTTTTGGGAGGGTGGTGTCTGTCTAGCCAAAAAATTCTCAGTAATCTCACTCAACCCTTTTGGCAGTGTGGTTGAAGATGTGAATTTTTTTGTTTGATTTCTTCATGTATCACCAACGTGTAATTATAAATTACATAGGAATAAATGATCTTATACAAAAAAACTACCTTCTTATTCTTTAAATTAATTAGAAATTCCCAATAGTTGGGCCCACTAAGACTATATAGGAAAGTAAATGCTTGCTTTGGTGAGCTTTTCCACTCTAAGGGCCCTTCCAGAGCAGATGATCTATGTTCTCAGGGCCCTTCCAGCTATCTCATATGTCTTTTGCTTCTGACAGTTTCCATTCTTAGCACCTGAACATCTCTCACTCTCTCTGTCCCAGCCCTTCCTAACACTGACATTCCAGCTTCTCCAGCCTCATCCAGCTCAGGATTCTGCATTCCCAAATTTCCTTCAAGCGCAGATATTCTAGGTTCTAAATCCCTTATCCAATCTGATATTCTGGATTCACTTTCCATTCCACACTTCAGAAGTGAGACTTCCCTTTTTTTTTAATCATTATGACATTATGACCTAGGACTTAATATATTCATTACAAAAGATAAGTTACAAAGATCCTTTATAAAATACTTTGTTTTGTGGCCAAAAAAGGCTCTTTACTCATTATGATTAATAGAAATTTCAATAGCAGTTTATACTAAAGAAGGAACTTTGTGGAACTGAATTTGTTTCCCTGTGCCAGTGTTTTGAATGTTTGGGGTTTTTTTAAGCTTGCCAATAAATACTCAATACTTTCACTATATCTTTGTAGTTGAGGGTTTTTTTGAAAGCTTCACCAATGTGTAATAAAGTAAATGGGAATAAATGACTGATCTCATAGAAAAAAAAGTCACTCCTTTTTTTTTTTTGTTATCCCAAATTGGCCAATATTTGGGCCCACTAAGACTATATATGAAAGTGAATCAATGCCATTGGTGAGATTTTCCATTCCAAAGCCCCCTCCCCAGCAGATGAATTGATGTTCTCAGAGCCCTCCCAGCAGTCACACAGAGGGCTTCCCAGGACCCTGCAAGATCTGACCTTTGGTGTTCTAAGGGCTCTCTTTGCTCTAGATCTCATCCTTCTCAACAATGACTTTCCTACTTTTAGAGCCTTATCCAGCTGTGGATTTAGGATTCAACTTTTCTTCAAGCTTAGACGTTCTAAGTTCTAAGTGCCCTCTCTCTGAGCCAATATTCTGGCTTCAGTTTCCCTTCCACATTGGGTCTGTTAGAGAGGGGATGTACCCTAAGCTAGGATGTTCTGCATCCTAAACTCTCAGCCACTTCCCACTTCCCCCCTGGAAATGGAAACATTCAGTTATGCTGATGAGACATGACATTTTGGATTGTAAGGCCACACCATCCTGTGATGTATAAAGTTCCTTTTTTGCTTATTTATTATTCACTGGATTATTATTACAATGCACAAGGGGCTTGGGGATATCCTTTTATGTCCTGGGTAACACCTGGGGTTAGGGGCCATTTCTTATCATTAATAATATCAATGTAACCTGAACCGCGGGGCGCCACCCTCTCATCCAAGCCACGCCCCACCTATCCCCGGCCCAAGCTGGGGACCCCAGAACGCAGCTGCCTGCCCTAGACCTCCTTTTTAATTCTTAGTTTCTAATCCTTGGCTGCTGCCTGAGGCAAAAAAGCACCTGGCCTCATCATTCCCCTTTTCCTTTGCTCCTGGCCTGCTTCCCTTTGAAGGCCCAGACCGCTTCTCCTCCGTTTGAGGGCCCCGACCGCCCCCCTCCCTTTGAGGGCCCAGAACACCCCGCCTCCCTTTGACCACCACCCTCCCTTTGAGGGACCAGACCCCAAAACTCTGGCTGCCGGAGAGGTGGAG
>CM053628.1:46771807-46793222 GCA_028646595.1 Phalanger gymnotis
GCTTGACTTCTTAGGGAGGGTGGGTGGGAAGGGAAGAGGGAAAGAATTTGGAACTCAAGGTTTTAAAAAAATAGATGTTCAAAAGTAAAAAAGTTTTTTTTTCATGCAACTAGAAAATAAGATGCACAGGCAATGGGACATAGAGATTTATCTTGCCCTACAAGAAAGGAAGGGAAAGGGGGATGGGAGGGTAATGGGGTAACGTAGGGGAGGGCAGACTGGGGAACAGGGCAACCAGAGTGTACGCCATCTTGGAGTGGGGGGGGGGAGGAAATGGGGAGAAAATTTGTAATTCAAACGCCTGTGAAAATCAATGCTGAAAACCAAACATGTCAAAAATAAATCAAAATAAAAAAAAAGAAATTGAACATGCTATCAATGAATTCCCTAAGAAAAATCTCCAGGGCCAGATGGATTTACTAGTGAATTCTACCAACCATTCAAAGAACAATTAATTCCAATACTATATAAACTATTTGGGAAAACAGGCAAAGAAAGAATCCTACCAAATTGTTCTTATGATACAAATATGGTGCTGATACCTAAATCATGAAGAGCCAAAACAGAGAAAGAAAATTATAGACCAATTTCCCTAATGAACATTGATGCAAAATAAATTTAAACAAAATATTAGCAAAGAGATTACAAGAACTTATCCTGAGAATAATACATTATGACTAGGTGGGATTTGTGCCAGGAATGCAGAGCTTCTTCAATATTGGGGAAACTATTAGCATCATTGACTGTATCAATAATAAAATTGACAGACATAATATGATTATCTCAATAGATGCAGAAAAAGCTTTTGACAAAACACAACACCCATTCCTATTAAAAACACTAGAAAACATAGGAATAAGTGGAGTTTTCCTTAAAATGATAAGTAGCATCTATCTAAATCCATCAGCAAGCATTATATATAAATGGGGATAAGAATTTGTACAAACAAAACCAATGCAACCAAGATTAGAAGGAAAGCAGAAAGCTGGGAAACAATTCTTACAGCCAGTGTCTCTAATAAGGGCCTCATTTATCAAATATATAGAGAACTGAGTCAAATTTATAAGAATATAAGTCATTCCCAATTGATAAATGGTCAAAGGATATGAACAGGCAGTTTTCAGATGAAGAAATTAAAGTTATCTAGTCATATGAATTCACTATTGGTGAATTCACTAATCACTATTGATTAGAGAAATGTAAATTAAAAAAAACTCTGAAGGACCACCTCACACATATCTAATTGGCTAATATTACAAAAAAGGAAAATGATGAATGGTGTAGAAGATTTGGGAAAATTGGAATATTAACTCATTGTTGGTGGAGTTATGAACTGATCCAACCATTCTAGAGAGCAAATTGGAACTATGCCCAAAGGGTTCTAAAACTGTGCATACCCTTTGATCCAGTAATACCACTACTAGGTCTGTATCTCAAGAGATCATAAAAATGGGAAAAAACCTACATGTACAAAAATATTTATAGCAGCTCTTTTTGTGTTGGCAAACGTAATGGAATACTGTTGTGCTATAAGAAATGATGAGCAGGTGGATTTTAGAAAACCCTTGAAAGACTTACGTGAACTGATGCTGAACGAAGTGAGCAGAACCAGGAGAACATTGTACACAGTAACAGCAACATGGTGTGTATGACCACCTTTGATAGACTTAACTCTTCACAGCAATACAAGGATCTATAGCAATTCCAAAAGACTCATGATAGAAAATGCTATCCACATCCAGAGAAAGAACTATGGAGTCTGAATGCAGATTGAAGCATACTGTTTTCTCTTTGTTGTTTTTTTTTCTTTCTTGTGGTTTTTCCCTTTTGTTCTGATTCTTCTTTCGTGACATGACTAATGTGGAAATATGTTTAATATGATTGTACATGTATAGCCTATATCAGATTGCTTACCATCTTGAGGAGGGGGCAGGGGAGAGAGAGTGGGAGAAAAAGTTTGAACTCAAAATATTATAAAAGTGAATGTTGAAAATTTTAAATATATCTATATCTATCTATACACATATAACAAAATGTGTCTGAGTTGAGAAGATCCATAGATCATTGAATGTTCTAGAATGCTTCTAGATACCTTTCAAAAGGGAATACTGGAGGTTACTGAGATCTTACATTTCAGAATTTCCTAGTTAGGGAATAATTCCTACTTTTGAATGTCGTAATTTGAAGTGAAAAGTGAAGCTGGAATATTAGTTCAAGGAGATCACTTAGAACCTAGAATGTCTGAGCTTGAAAGAGATTTTAAATTCAGAATCAGGAGCTGGATGAGGTTATAGGAACTGGAATGTCAATGTTGGGGGAGACAAACAGAAAGAGTGGGAGATGTTCAGAGCCTGAGAATGGAAATTGTCATAAGCAGAAGAATTTTATCAAACAGAATATCAGGCTTAAGAGTAGCTGTGAAGAAGAGAGTAAAATATTTAGAAGAAAGGATATCAGAGGAAGAAGAGCCCACTAGAACACAAAAGGTCAGATTTTGGAGTATCCTAAAAACACCATAGGTTGGTTGAAGGACTCTGAGAACATCAATCATCTGCTCCAGAAGGAACCTTAGAATGAAAAATCTCATAAATAGCCAAGATTTATTTTCATAAATAGTGGACCCAAATATTAGCCTGTTCTAGCTAATTAAAAAATAAAAGCATAGATTTTTCATATGAGATCAATCATTAATTCCAGTTTAATTGATATTATGCAGTGGTGATTCTTAAAAAATCCCTCACATCCTCAACTATATATCTTAAATCTGGTGAAAGTACTGTCTATTTCTTAACTAGGAAAACAAAACCCCCCAAAACCAAAACATCTGCACAATTAAATCCAATTCCATGAAGTTCCTTCTTTGGTAAAGATTGCTATTATTATTACATGTATGATAAACAATATAGTCTTTTAGGCTAATAAACCTTCATTATCAAGGATTTCAAAAGGACAACACCAGTACTTTGAAACCACTATATAGGCATTGTAATGCTATCCAAATAAATTTTTAACGGCTTCTAGACCATATCAGAATGAGGCCTTCAAACAAAATATGTTTGAGCTGAGAAAGTCCTTAGAACCTTAAATCTAATGGTGAACTTCCAAGGTACCTGTCATGGGGCAATATTGGAGGCGGGCTAGAGCTTAGAACACAGAATTTACTAGCTAGGAGGTAAGTGCTGATTCCAAATTTGAAACATAAAATGAAGTCAGAATAACAGATAGAGGGCACTTAGAATCTAGAAAAATAGGCACTAAGGCACTCTTAGTGGAGTTGTAAACTGATCCAATTCTTCTGGAGAACAATTGGAACTATGCCCAAAGAAATATAAAATTGTACAAACCCTTTGACCCAGCAATAACACTACTGGGTCTGCAATCCCAAAGAGATCAAAGGAAAAGGACTTCTATGTACAAAAATATTTATAGCAGCTCTATTTGTCGTGGCAAAGAATTTAACATAGAGGGGATGTCCATCATTTGGGGAATGGCTGAACAGCTTGTGGTTTATAATTGTAATGGAATTTGTTGTTGTTGTTCAATCCTTTTCAGTCATGTCCAACTCTTTATGACCCCAATTAGGGTTACGTAAATATAAGTTATAAAGGACGGGACTTATGTTTTAATATCATTTAGAATAAAAGGTGGAAAAACATATCATAGAAGGGTTTAGCCTTAAACCAAAAATGTCGGAGCTGGGAATGTCCTTAGAACAGTGATTATTATGGACTACTCTGAGGAACTTTTTGAAGAGGAAAATTGAAGGTGGCTGAAAGTATACAATACAGAATTTCCTAGCTAGGAGACAAGTCCATCCTCTGATTGTATTCATTTTGTGTGGAAAGTGAAGCCAGAGTATTAGAGGTGAGATAGGTTGTAATACCCAGAATGTCTGAACTTGAAGGAAATTTCTAATCCAGCTTTAGGAGCTAGCATGTAAATGCTGGGAGGGACAAAAACAGAGAGGGTGGGAGATATTCAGAGGCTAAAAATGTAAATGGCCAGAAGCAGAGGGATTTTAGTGCACAGGATTTCAGACCTGGGAGTGGGCATGAAAAAGAGAATGACAGAGTTAGAAGAGCACTTAAGAAGAAGGGTCATCAGAGCAAAAAGCTCTTAGAACACAAAAGGTCAATCTGATATGTCCTACAAACTGCCATAGGCCATTCATTGTAGGGTGGGCTCTGGAAGGGTCCTAGAATCAAAAACAGGAATAGCAAAGAATTGTCTTCCTATATATTCTTAATGGCCAAAATATTGACCAGTTCTAGCTAATTTTAAAAGGAAGGTAGATTTTTTGTGTAAGATCATTTAACTACACCTTCAAAGGGGTATAGTGAATGAATGTACTATCTATTTTGTGGCTAGCTCCAAAATAAATCCCTTAAAACCTGCACCCCTAAACAAATGCAGTTCCGTGCAGTTTCTTCTTTAGTAAAAACTGAAATTCGTATTACATTCATATTACAGTGAATGATAATGAATAGAGAATGTTTTTCCCTGAATTAAAAAACAAGGTGTTATGTTTTGAAGGACTTATAAAGGACACTACTTATTCTTCTATTTCAGCATATCTATAAAACCCATGCCCCTTGTAATAACTATCCAAAAAATAAAAAAAAAGTTTTTTAAAGCTCTTATAGATCATGGTAGGGGGTGACCTTAACCAAAAACATCAGGTCTTTGAAGGTCCTTGGAACATTGAATATCTCAGCTTCTAGGTACCTTTAAAGGAGTTGTGTTAGAGGTGGCCTAGAGCTTAGAATACAATTTGGAGTGAAAAGTTAAGGCAGCATTTTAGATAGAAGAAGGCTCATAAAACTTACAATATCTGAACTTGAATGAAATTTCGAATCCAGAATCCAGATCTAAATGGGGTTGTAGAAGAAGAAATGTCAGTGATGAGAGAGAGAGAGAGAGAGAAATATTCAGAGGCTGATAAAAGAAATTGTTAAAATCAGAGAGATTTTAGTAGAGAGAATGTCAAACCTGAGAGTAGCCATGGAGAAGAGAAGCAGAGATTTAGGGGAGCATTTAAAGCAAGAGCTATCAGATCAAGGAGAGAACAAAGGTCAGACCTAGAGTGTTCTAATAACATCCATATGCCATAGGCTGGGAGGGCTCTGTTAACATAAATCATCTATTCTAGAAGCAGCCTTAGAATGGAAAATAGCATATATGGCAAGGATTTTTTCATTTATAGTCTTAGGGGGCGAAAATATTGGCCAGGTCTAGGAAAATTAAGAAACAAGAAGAATTTAGATTTTTCTTGTGAGATAAGTCATGTCAATTTAATTTATTTTAAACAGTGGTCAAGGTTAAAAAACTAAAAATCTCACATCCTTGAACATAAAGTCAACAGGATTTACTGAAAGTACTTACTTTTTACTTACTTACTTTTAGGAAGCTAAAAATCCTCAGAAAACCCAAAACACTGGTACACTGAAACAATACAATTCTGTGAAGTTCATTCTTGGTAAAGACCACTATTGATAGTACTATTAATAATAATGAATATAGTGAATTTTTGCCCTTCCCCCCCAATAAAACAAGCTATTAAGTTCTGAGGATTCATAAGAGATACAACTTACATTTCAAAATCATTGTATCAGAAAGATTTTATGTGTATTGTAATAATAATTCATTTTTTAAAAATCTTTTTTTAAAAGAAACTTTATATATCATAGGATGATATGGCTTTAGAACCACAAATATCATGTCTTGGACGATCCTTAGAACACCAGATGTCTGGGCTTCCAGGTACCATGCAAAAGGAGGGTTAGAGGTGGCTAAGAGTTTATGATACAAAATTTCTTAGCCAGGAGGTAAATCCAGCCTCTGAATGTCTCAATATGGAGTGGAAAGTCAAGCTAGAAAGATCAGATTGGTGAGAACTCACAGAACCTACATTATCTGATCCTGAAGGAAATTTCTAATCCTGAATCCAGAGCTAATTGAGTCTTCAGAAGCTGGAATGTCAGTATTGGGAAAGACTAGAAGAGATTGAGACATGTTAGAGTATGAGAATGGAAATTGTCAGAAACAGTGGGAATTTACCCCACAGAATGTCAGGCCTGGGAGTAGCCATGGAGAAGAGCATGAGCGAGTCCTAATTTGGAATGGCAAGTAAAGCTGGAATATTAGATCAGTGAGGTCATTTAGAATCTAGAACATTTGCACTCGAAAGAAATTTGAAATTCAGAATCTTTGGAGCTCTAGAAAGTGGAATGTTAAGAGTTGGGAGGGACTAGAACAGAGAAAATGAGAGATGTTCCAAGGCTTAGGATGGAAAGTGGTGGGATCTGGCCACACAGAATAACAGGACTTGGAGTAACCATGGAGAAGAGAATGAGAGAGGTAGGAGATCATTTAGAGGTAGGGTATTAGAGAGAGAAGATCTCTTAGAAAACAAAAGATAAGAACTTGGAGTCTTAAAAACTATTGCAGTCGATAGATGGAAAATCTATGACAATATAACTCCTCAGCTGTGTCTGGGGCTTTAGAATGGAAAATATAAACGGCAAGGATTTATTTTAATACGTATTCTTAGTGGTCCAAAATATTGGCCAGTTCTAGGTAATTAATAAACCCAAGAAGGTAGATATTTTCATTTGAGATTAATAATTTATTCCAATTTAATATAGCTTAGCCCACTGTTGATGCTGTTAAAAAAAAAACCTTACATTCATAATGATATAGTCCTTTTGGCAAAGGCACACTGAAAACAATGCAACTCCATGTATTTTTCCAATGACAAAGACTACTCTCAGCATTCATAATAATTGTAATGATTATAATATGTTTTTAGCAAAAATAAGGTGTCATACACACAAGTTTTAAAAGGATGCCACTTCTACTTTGCAATCTGTATCGACTAAGCACATATAAAAAGGGGGAAAACTGGCTGGTTGTAGCGGGATGAGGACTTAGAACTGTCGACCTGAAAGTTTGGTTAAAGGAGGCAAACAGTCTGGGAGATTATAAATTCATATTGTTTATTCCCTTAAAGTTAGCAGATGCCTGCTGCACAGAGCCAAAACATAAGTTCTGAGTGATTGACTGACAAAAGAATGACAAGGTTTAAGTACACTTTAGAACAATCCCAACTCCAGTCTATGGTCTCCATATCATAAGAAAGGAACTTTCTTAGTGGGATGAGTTGTAAATACAGTACAACAAGACATTTGACAAAGTAGTATCAGTTAGAGATTATGATCCCAGGATGTCTGTGCTTCTCCTGTGTAGAATTTCAAAAGAAATCCCACTGTTCTGGTTGCGGACATCCTGTCACCAATAGGAAAGATACCCCTTGTCAGTCTTATGTGGTCTTTGAAGTTGCTGACACAGAAAGAGGCATTTTTAGAGTAGAGCAAAGCAGTTTGGTTGATTAATTCAGGCTTTGGATCTTATTGGGGTTCAAATAATCTAAAAGGATTGTCAGAACATAAAACATCAGGACTGGGAGGCTTCTTAGAACATTCAGTGTCTGAGCTTTAAGCGTCCTTTTTAGAGGAGAAACGTAGAAGTGGAAGAGAATTTGGAATATAGCATGGTAGGGCTGGCAGGGCAATGCAGGTTGTGAATGTCAGATCTTAGAATGTGCTCAGAAGTCAGAATATCAGAAGTGGGAGGTCACTTAGAACAGGGATTGTCTGAGTTGGGTGGAATTTCCAGATCAAGACGGGGCACTAGAACCTGTGCTAACAGCTTTAGGAAGGACCTTAGAATACAGAAAATGAGAGATGTACAGGGGCCGAGGAAAGAAATTTCCAGAGTCAGTGGCACCCTGAGACACAGAAGGTTGAGACTAGTAGGACACATAGCACAGAGACTGGCGGAAGTAGGAGAGCACTTAGAACAAGTGGCATTAAGAGTTATCCTAGCCTTTAGAAGTTAGAATGTCAGAAGTCAGAGGGGCCTCAAAGGCAGAGAATGTCAGAGCTGGGGGTATCAAGAGATGGTAAATCGTCAGCTCTGGAACACAAAATATTGTTGCTAGAAAGGAGGTCGCTTTTTATGTGCTCAGTAGGCCAAAGTATGGGGAAGAACAAAGTAATTAAAAAAAAAAACCAAGGAGGCATTATATTTTTAGGAAGAGTTTAGTCATTCATATAAATAGATTTTATATCAAGCGTAGTCCTGTTCTTTGAATGAAAACACAGGTCTTCCAAACACTCACACAGTCTTGCAAGGTAAAAAGATTTACCTGAAAACAATAAGGTCAAAAAGCAAGAAAAGAAAAACTTGTAATATCCCATAGTCCCTATTGATCGTGTTCTTAAAGATAATGATTGTAGAGTATGGTAGGGGGTGGGGTCAGGGAAAATGTGGCTGTTAAGTCCTTGGAATTAAAAGGAATAGGGTAGGTGCTTTGAAGTCATTATAATGAATAAGGTAGAAGGGAAGTTTACTGAAATCAACAGAATTGAAAAAGTTAAAGGAATAAAAGAATCCTTTGTAGGTCCTAGGAAGTTGTGGCCTGAGAAACTAGAACTCCAGGTCTGTAAGTGTCTTTAGAACCTAACATGACTAGGCTTAAAGATGATTTGGGGGAAGAATGTTGGTGGTCACAAGATCAAATATAGACTTTCCTAATTAGGATAGAATTTGCAGCTCTGAACATCAGAACTTGAATTGGATGGAGAAGCCAGAATATCATATCTGGGAAGACACTTAACTGAGTATGTCTGAGCTTGAGGGAAATATCAAATTCAAAATCTTGAGCTGGAGGAGGCCTTAGAACCTGCAACATCAGAGCTAGGAAATACTTTAGAATAAATAAAGTAGGAGAAATTCAGAGGCTAAGAATGGAAATTGCTAGACTACAGTGGGATTTTAGCGCATAGAATGTCAGGTTTGGGAGTGGCCATATGGAATAAAATGAAAGGGAGTGGAGCCAAAATGTCAGAGAACAGGCAGGGATTCACCTGAACTCTCCCCAGAACTTCTCCAAACAACTTTAAATAATGCCTTAAAACAAATTCTGGAGTGACAGAACTCACAAAAGGATGGGGTAAAACAATTTTGCAGCCCAGGACAACCTATAAGCTCAGCTGGAAAGGTCTGTTGCATCACAGTGAAGCTCAGTCCATAATAATCAAAGTTATCTATAGTTATATGAAAAAAATGCTCTAATCAGTAATTAGAAAAATGCACATTTAAACAACTCTGAGCTACCACTCCACACCAATAAGATTGCCTAATATGACAGAAAAGGAAAATGAGAAATGTTGGAGTAGATGTGGGAAAATGGAGACACTAATCTACTGTCGGTGAAGTTGTATACTGATTCAATCATGCCGTAGAGCAATTTGGAAGTATGCCCAAAGGGCTATAAAACCATGCATGCCATTTAACCAAGCAGTACTACCACTAGGTCAGTATCCCAGAGAGATAAAAAAAAAAAAGGAAAAGGACTCCTATGTACAAAAATATTTATAGCAGCTCTTTTTGTGGTGGCCAAGAATTGGAAATTGAGGGGATGTCCATCAATTGGGGAATGGATGAACAAGTTGTTGCATATGAATGTAATGGAATACTATTGTGCTATAAGAAATGATGAGCAGGATGGCCTCAAAAAAACCTGAAAATCAGACTTATGTGAGCTGTTGCAAAGTGAGGAGAGCAGAAGCAGGATAACATTGTATATAGTAAGAGCAATATTGTATGATGATCAATTGTAAATGACTTAGCTATTCAGCAATACAATGATCCAAGTTAATCCCTAAGGACTTATGATGAAAAATGGATGCAGATCAAAGCATACTTTTTCTTTACTTTCTTTATTTTTCTTGAAGTTTTTTTGTCTGTTTTTTCCACAACTTGATTAACATGGGAATATGTTTTTCAGGACTGCACATGTATAACCTATATCAAATTGCTTGCCTTCTCAATGATGGGGGCAGGGCTGTAGGGAGAGGGTTTTTAACTCAAATTTTTTAAAAGAATGTTAAAAAATTGTTTTTACATATAATTGGGGAAAAATAAAATATTAAATGTTTTTAAAATAAGAGAATGAAAGAAGTAGGAAAGCCCTTAGAAAAAGGGATATCAGATGGAGGAGAGATGTTAGAGATGTTAGAACACAAAAAGTCATGACCTAGATTATCCTTAAAAACCACTATATGTGATAGCTGGTGGGGGATGGAAGGGGAGAGGAGAGGTGCCTGAGAACACAAATTATTAGCTCTGGAAGAGGCATTATAATGGAAAATATCATCGATGACAAAAATATACTTAAATATATACTTTTAATAGCAAACATATTGGCTAGTTCTAGTTAATTTCTAAAAGTAAGAAAGTAGACTTTTCTTTGGAGATTAATAATTTGTTACAATTTATTATAGCCTAGTGGTGATGCTTTAAAAAAAATCATGTTTTCAACCATACAACCAAAAGGGTAGGGTAACAATATTGTTTCTTTCCAACACCACCAAAATAATCCATGCATTTCCTTCTGTGGGAAAGAGTGCTATAGTTATTTCTAAGAATGGCAAAAAAGGCAGGTCTGTACAGAGGATTTAAAATGGATGCCACATATAGGAAAGCTCTTAGAACACAAAAGGTCAGAATATGGAGGGGCCTCCAAATTACCCAATGTGAGAACTGAGAGGGCTCTGAGAATGTAAAGCATCAGCTCTAAAAGGAGCCTTAGGATGGGAAATCTCATAAACGGCAAGTATCGGTTTTCGTGTATATCTTCTTAATGGACAAAAATATTGGCCAGTTCCAGTTAATTTTACAAACAAAAAGAAAATAAATCTTTTTTAATGAGATCAGTCATTTATTTTAGTTTAATTTACATTACCCAGTGGTAATGATTTTTTTAAAAAACTTCATATTCTCAACCATACAGCCAAACAGATACAGTGAAGTGCCGCCTATTTTTTGGCTAGTCAAGACAATCCCCCTATAAAGTAAAACCTTCCAATTAAACGAAATGTAATTTGATACACTTCCTTCTTTGGGAAAGGTTACTATTTTTATGAATATTAATGATGATATAAACCCTTTTACCAAAATTAAGTTGTTGCACATAGAGTATTTAAATGGCATAGTGCTTATATTGTCAAGGCAAATGTCCAATAACTTTAAAAAGTTTTAAAGAAATCTTTCAAGATCATAGCAGGACGCAGCCTAGCTCGGTATGGGGAGGCTCTGAAGAAAAGTGTGGGAGAGAAGAGTAGTATTGGGATGTCCGCCAAACTGAAGGTCTACAGGGCTGCAGTGCTGACCTTGTGGTATGCCAGTGAAACCTGGCCAGTATACCAGCACCATCCCAGAAAGCTGAATCGCTTCCATCTGAATTGTCTTAGAAAGGGTCTGAAGATCACCTGGCAAGACAAGGTATAATGAGGTTCTTTCTTGAGCTGAACTGCCAAGCATTCAAACTCTGCTGCAGAGAGTGCAACTCCAATGAGCTGGCCACATTGTTCAAATGTCTAATGTACATTTGCTTAAAAGACTATTTTACAGAGAACCCATACAAGCCAAGTGCTCACACAAAGGTCAGTAGAAGCAATACAAGGACACTCTCAAGGTCTCTCTGAAGAACTATGGACTCAATTGTTAGACTTGGGAGGCACGGGGACAGGACAGCCCAGCATGATGTTCCTACAGCAAAAAAGGTGCTGTGCTTTATGAGCAAAGCAGAATTGAAATAACTCAAAAGACATGTAAGATGCTCAGATTGAGAGACATCTCCACTCCAAATGTTCACCTAGACTATTTGTGCCCAACCTGTGGGAGAGCCTCCTAAGCTCCTATTGATCTGATCAGCCACAGTCAAATACACTGTACCTTGATCCCCAACATAGTGAAGTCATTTTGGTCATTTTTGAGCATGAAGGACAAAAAATCAACTAACCATCAGGGTGCAGCCTTAAAACAAAATATATCAGGTCTGGGAGGGTCCTTAGAACACCACATATTAGGGTAATACTTCTAAGTAACTTACGAGGCAGAATATTGGAAGTTGCTGAGAACTTAGAATTCAGAATTTCCTAGCTCAGGTTAATTCCTGCATGTGAATGTACCAATTTAAAATGGAAAGTGGAGCCAGAATTTTAGACCCAGGAGGGTATTTAAAATGTAGAATGTCTGAGCTGGAAGGAAATTTTGATTCCAAAATCCTGGGCTGGATGAGGCAGCAGAAGGTGGAATGTCAGTGCTGCGAAGGACTAAAACAGAGAGAGTGGGAGATGTTCAGAGGTAGAAAATGGAAATAGTCAGAAGCAGTGGCATTTCACCATATGAAATGTCAAGATTTGGAGTAGCTATAGGAAAGGGAATGAGAGTAACTAGAGCATTTACAAATAAAGATATTAGTGCAAGGAGATCTCTTAGAACACAAAACTTCAGAAGATGGAGTATCCTAAAAACTATTGCAGGGGATACTTGGAAATTTTCTTAACAACATAAATTCTCAGCTTTTGTAGGGTCCTTAAAATGGAAAATATCATAAATGGATAGGATTTATTTTAATATATATTCTTAGAGGGCCAAAATATTGGCAAGTTCTAGGTAAATTTTTAAAAAGAATATAGATTTTGCATGAGATTAATAATTTATTCCAATTTAATATAGCTTAGCCAACTATTGATGCTTAAAAAAATCTCACATCTGTAACTACAGAGCCAAAAGGGTATGGTAAAAGTACTGTTTATTTTTTTCTGTACTAACAAAACCCCAAAGGCACACTAAAACAATGCAATCCAAGCAAGTAAAGAAAAAATTGTAATAGTCTGCAGTCTCCTCTTCAGGTAAGATAGGTATTGATATCCCTCTTAATGATAATGATAGTGGAGTATTTGGGGGGGGGGGGCAGCGAGGGAGTGTTAAGTTCCTGGAGTTAAAAAGAAGAGGATGTGTGCTTTGATGCCATTTTAATGATAAGGCAGAAGCCGTGTACTGAAATCAATAAAAATGAAAAAGGTAGATCTATAAAAGAACCTTTGCATATCTGAGGATGTTTTGACTTCAGTAACTAGAATCGCAGGTTTAGAAGTGTCCTTGGAACACGTCTGGCCTTCAAGATGATTTTCAGGGAAGAGTATTAGAGGTCACAGAACTTTACTAGGTAGGATGGAAGTTGTGGCTCTGAATGTCAAAACTTGGAATTGCACAGAGAAGGCAGGTAAGATCTGGAAGGATACTTGGAACTGAGAATGTTTAAGTTTAATGGAAATATTAAATCCAGAATCCTGAACTGGAAGAGGCCTCAGAACCTTAATATCAGATTGAGGAGAGTCTTTAGAACTGAAAAAAACCGAGAATTCAGAGGCTGAGAATAGAAATGATCAGAAGAAATGGGATTTTAGCAAACAATGTCAGACCAGGAAGAAGCTATGGAGAAGAGAGTGAGAATGGTCAGAGAGCATTTAGAAGTAGGGCTGTCAGAGCAGGGAGAGACCTTAGAACACGAAAGGTTAGAACATGAAGTGTCCTAAAAAGGGCTCTGAGAACATAAATCATCAACCTTGGAAGGAGCTCATAACAGAAAATACCAGAAATGGCAATGATGTATTTAAATCTACATCTTAGTGGCCAAAAATATTGGCCAATTCTAATCAATTTTTTAAAATTAAGAAGAAAGTAGATTTTTCCTACAAGGTTAATAATTTATTACAATTAGTTATGGATCAGACCAGTGTTGGTGCTTTTTTTAAAAAAAATATATCTCATGTTCAACCACAAAGTCAAAAAGGTATGGTAGAAGTATTATTTTTTGGCTTGCTACATAAAAATCCCCCAAACCTAAAATACTGACACAGAAAAATGCAATTCCACAGATTTCCTTCTTTGAAACAGACTGCTATTAATATTACTATAAATAATAAAGAAGAGAGTCATTGTTGGCCACTAAATAAGGTGTCACATAAAGTAGAATTAAAAGGTACACAACATATGTTTCAAAAATCAGTGTATCCATAAGACCCATGTACATTATAATAACACAATAAAAAGTGAAAAAATTATAAAATTAAAAATTATAGCATAATGTGGTCTTAGAACCAAAAGCGTCACAACTGGGAAGTTCATAAAAATCCAATGCTTAAAAGGACTTTAAAAAATTATAAATCACAGTACAGAGTTTCTTTAGATCCAAAAATGCCATGTCTTAGAAGGTCTTTAGAACACTGAATGTCTGGACTTCCAGTTACCATTCAATGAGGAAAGTTGGAGGCAAGTGAGAGCTTAGAATACAGAATTTCCAGACTAGGTGGTTAAGTCCAACCTTTAAATGTTCCAATTGGGAGTAGAAAGTGAAGCCAGAATTTTAGATCTGGAAGAGGATTTAGAACCTAGAGCGTTTGACCTTTAAAGAAATTTTGAATCCAGAATCCTAAGCTGGATGAGGTTGTAGCAGCTGAAATGTCAGAGTTGGAAGGAAATAGAGAAATTGAGAGATGTCCAGGGAATAAGAAAGCAGATTGTCAGAAGCAGTGGATTTTTTTGTTTTGTTTTTTAAGAAGTAAACAGTTTGACTTTATTGAGTCCCTTGTAATTGGTCTTTGATGTTTACCTTATATTCCTCCTGGGTCTTATATGTCAAATTTTTGATTAAGTTGAGGTCTTTTTGTTACAAATACCTGAAAGTCTGTCAGTTCATTGAATATCCTTCTTTTTTCATTCCAGATTATATGTAACTTTGCTGGGTAAGTTATTTTTGGCTGCAACTCCAATTCTTTTGCTGTTCAAAGTATAGCGTTCCAAGACCTGCAGTCTTTTAGTGTAGAAGCTGCTAGGTCTTGTGAAACCCTAGCTGTATCTCTGCAGTATTTAAATTGTTTTTTCTTGTTGCTTGCAATATTTTCTCCTTAACCTGGGAGTTTTGAAACTTGGCTGTGATATTCCTGTAGTTTTCATCCTGAGACCTCTTTCAGGCAGTGATCGGTGGAGTTTTTCTATTTCCATTTTACCCTCTTGTTCTAGAACGTCAGGGGAATTTTCTTTAATTATTTCTTATAACATTGTATCAAAATTCTTTTTTTGATTATAACTTTCAGGTAGTACAATAATTCCTATATTTCTCTTCTCAATCCGTTTTCCACATCAGTTGTTTTTCTAATGAGATGTTTCAGATTCTCTTCTAGTGTTCATTTTTTGATTTTGTTTTGTTATTTCTTGGTGTCTTATAATGTCATTCACTTCCCCTTGCTGAATTCTAATTTTCAAGGATTTGTCTTCTTCCTTAAGATTCTGGATCTCTTTTTTCAGTTGGTTGATTTTCTTTTTGTGCTTTCTTTTTTTGTATTTGTTTAGTAAGCAGTGGGATTTTAGTACAGAGAATGTCAGACCTATGGCAGCCATGGCAGAGGGAATGAAAGGAGAGCACTTAGAAGAAGGGATATCAGAGGGAGGAGAGCCTTAAAATACAAATGATCATACTTGTAGTGTCCAAAAACTTCCATATCGGGGGTGGGGTGAGGTGGTCTGAGAACATAAACCATGTGGTGCTCCGAAAGAGGCCTTACAATCACAAATATCACAATGGGGAATCATGGATGTGGCCAAGAGCTCACAATATAGAATTTCTTAACTCTGAGGTAAGTCCCACATCTGAAAGTTCCATTTTGGAATGGAAAGTGAAGCCAGAATATCAGGTGGGGGAAGACACTTAGAACCTAAAATGTATGAGTTTGAAGGAAATTTCAAATCTGGAATCCTGAGCTGTAAGAGACTGTAGAAGCTATAAAGTCAAAACTGTGAGGGACCTAAATAAGAGAGAACTGGAGAAGTTCAGAGGCTGGGAATGGAAATTTTCAAACAGTGGAATTTTAGCACATAGAATGTCATACTTTGGAGTAGCCATGCAGAAGAGAATTTTAAAGGTAGGAGAATACTTAGAAGAGGCATCAGAGGGAGGAGACCCCTTAGAACACAAAAGGTCTGATCTTGTTGGAGTGTATGTTGTCATAGCTGGGTGGGCTCTGCATGGGTCTTGGAATGTAAAATATCATAAGTAACAAGGGTTTATTTTCACATATACTATTAATGCACTAAAAGTTTGGCCAGTTCTAAGTAAATAAAAAAAGAAGAAAATTGATTTTTATTAAATCTTTATTATGTGACTTTATTATGTGACTTTATTAAAGTCACATTAATAAAAATAATAAAGGCCTTAATAAAAAAACCAAAAAAAAGCCAAAAAAACCCAGAAAAAAATTTTTTAAAAAACTTCACACAGGAATAATGCAATCCCATGCAGTTCCTTCCTTGGTAAAGAGTTCTATTAATATTACTATTATTACTGATACGTAAAGAGGACTTATATGTGAGAGGATTTATGTTTCAAAATTGTGTAATGATAATCTGATCATAAAAAACACCTTGTAGCTCACAGGAGGGTATTTTTTAGATGTAAAAATAACGTGTTATTGTCCTTAGAACATTGAATGTCTGGGCTTTCAGGTACCATTCAAGGGGGAAAGTTGTAGGTGACCAAGAGCTTAGAGTATGGAATATCCTCGCCAGGAGTTAAGCCCTGCCTCTGAATATCCCAAATGTGAGTGGAAAGTGAAGCCAGAATATCTATGGGGAGAAGGCATTTAGAACCTAGAATGTCTGAGCTTGAAAGAAATTTCTAATCTAGAATCCTGAGATGGATGAGATTCTAGAAGCAAAACATCAGAATTGTGAGTGACTAGAACAGTCAGAGATGTTCTGAGGCAGTAGGATTTTAACACATAGAATGTCAGACCTGAGAATAGCCATGAAGAAGGCAATGAGAGGGTTAGGAGAGTACTTAGAAATGTCAAAGTGAGGAGAGCCCTTAGAACAGAAAAGGTCAGATCTTGAAATGCTTTGAAAACCACCACGTTTGATACCTGGGAGGGCTGTTGAGAGCATAAATCATCAGCACTGGAAGGGGCCTTAGAATGGAAAATCTCATAAATGGCAATTTATTCTTAGTAGGCCAAAATGTTGACAAGTGCTAGTTAATATAAAAACCAAGAAGAAAGTAGCTCTTTTGTATGAGATTAAGAACTTATTTCAATTTAATATATATTAGCCCAGCAGTGATGGGCTAAAAAAAAACTCACATCCTCAACCACAAAGCCAAAAGGATATGGTGAAAGTACTGTGTTTTTGCTAGCCTAAAAAACTCCACAAATCCAAAAAACTACACACCAAAACAAATGCAATTCTGTGCAGTTCCTTCTTTGGTAAAGGCTGTTATTGTTATTGCTTTTAATGATCATCAATATAGAGTATCTTGGACCACAAAAACAAGGTGTTACTTAGAGATGACTTATAAGAGAGAAAACATGTTTTGAAATCATTTTATCAGTAATATATACAAGTGCATTGTAACAATAATCCAAAAGCTGAAAGAAAATAAACAATTTATGATATCATAGGAGGGCATGGCCTTAGAACCAAAAATTTAATATCTTGGAAGGTCCTTAGAACATTGAATGTCTAGCACTCTAGGTATTATTCAAAGGGGGAAAATTGGAGGAGGCTGAGATTTTTGAATATGGAATTTCCTAGTTATGAGGTAAATCATCACCCCTGTGAATGTTCCAGTCTGGAGTGGAAAGCGAAGAAAGAATATTAAAACAGGGAGGGCACTTAGAACCTAGACTATCTGGGCTTGAAAGAAGTTTCAAATCCAGATTCTTCAGTGGGATGAGATTGTAAAAGCTGGAATATCTGTGTTGGGAGGGATTAGAACAGAGAGAGTGGGAGATGTTTAGGGACTGAGTATGGAAATTGTCAGTGGGATTATAGCCCACAGAATTTCAGGCTTGGGAGTAGCCATGGAGAAGAGAATGAGAGAGGGAGGAGAGCCTTTTGAACGAGGGATATCAGAACAAAGAGATCCCTTAAAATACAAAAAGTCAGAATGTGTAATGTCCTCAAAACCACCATATGTGATAGCTAGGAGGACTCTGAGAAGATAAATTATCTGCCATGGAAGGGAATGGAAGATCTCGTAAATGTCAAGGATTTAGATTCATTCATACGCACACACGTGCGTGCGCGCACACACACATTAGTTGCCCAAAGTATTGGCTAGTTCTAGTATTTTAATAAAACAAGAAGAAAGTAGTTTTTTTTTTTGGTATGACAATGTTTTATCCTAATTTAATGTAGATTAGTGCAGTGGTGATAATTTTAAAAAAATTCTCACATTCTCAACCCTAAAATCTCAAGGGTATATCTATTTTTGGGGTTAGTAAAAAAGACTGGGAAAAACCCTCCAACATCAGAATAGGAAAGATTTTAGAATAGCAAGTGGAAGAAATTCAGAGGCTGAAAATGGAAATTGCTAGAAACAATGGGACTTTAGCACACAGGATGTCAGGCCTTGAGAGTAGGCATGTAAAAGAGAATGAGAGAGACAGCGGTGACCTCTCAGAAGAAGGATCAAGAATAGCCCTTAGAATACAAAAGTCAGTCATTGTCCTCAAAGCCACCATATGTGATAGCTGGAGGATTCAGAGAACATAAATCATCAACTCTGGTAGGAGCCTTATAATGGAAAACAACGTAAATGGCAAGAATTTATTTAAATACATACTCTTAGTGGCCAAAAATATTGGGCAGTTCTAGTTAATTAAGAATAAATAAAAATAAGAAGAAATAAGAAGAAAGTGGACTTTTCCTCTGAGATTAATAATTTATTGCAATTTATTTAGATTAGCCTAGTAGTAATATGTTCATGAAAAGCTCACATCCTCACCCACACAGCCAAAAGCGTATGGTGAAAGTAATTTTTTGTTTGGCTACCAAAATAATCTCTCCATAACTAAAAAACTTCCCTTGGTTAAAATGCAAATCCATGTAGTTTCTTCTGTGGGAAAGATTGCTGTTATTTTTGCTATTAAGGATAATCAATATAAAGACTTCTTAGCAAATAAAACAGTTCTGTACAGAGGATTTAAAATGGACAACACTTAAAGGAGAAACTATTAAAAGACAAAAGGTCAGAATGTGGAGTGTTCTCACAGCCACCATATGTGTCAGCTGAGAGGCCTCTGATACTATAAATCATCTGCTTAGGAAGGAGTCTTAGATTGGAAAATTTCATAAGTGGCAAAGATTTACTTTGTGCACGTCTTCTTAGTGGGCAGAAATATTGGCCAGTTCTAGTTGATTTGAAAAATGAAAGGAAAGTATATTTTTCATATAAGATCAATCACACTGATATAAGATCACCTGATGATATATTAGCCCAGCAGTGATGTTAAACAACAAATCTTCAATTACAGCTGAAAAGGTTTAGTGAATATATTGCCAATGTTTTGGCTATCTAAAAAAATAACTAAAAACACCTGCACAACAATCCAAATGCAATTCCATGCAATTCTGTCTTTGGTTAAATCTGCTATCGATATTACTATTGATGATAATGAATATAGAGTATCTCAACCCCCAAAAACCTAATTGTTACCAAGAAGCTATAAAGGATATAATTTTTTTTTCTAAACCATTATATCTGTAAGACCCATGTACATTGTAATAATCTAGTGAAAAACAAACCCTTATAAATCTTAAGAGGGTATGACCTCAGAACAGGATTGTCAGATCTGGGAAGGACTTTAGAAGATTGAATGTTAGGGAGTAATTCCAACTACCTTCCAAGGCAGAAAATTGGAGGTGGCCAAGAGCATAGAATACAGAAAAGTCTAGTTAGGAGGTAAGTCCCAACTCTAAATGTCCCAATTTGGAATGGAAAATGAAGCCAGAATATTAGATCAGGGAAGGCCCTCAGAGCCTAGAACATCTAAGCTTGAAGGAAATTTCCAATCCAGAATCTCAGCTGGATGAGGCTGTAGAAGCTAGAGTGTCAGTGATGGGAGGGACTAGAAGAGAGAAAATGGGAGCTGTTCATGGGCTAAGAATGGGAATTGTCAGAAGCGGTGGGATTTTAAAACACTTGATGTGAGCTTTTGGAGTGGCCACAGAGAATAGAATACGAGAAGTAGGAAATCCCTTAGAAAAAGGTATATCAGAGCGAGAAGAGGCCCTATAACACAAAAGGACAAATCTTAGAGTGTCCTAAAAACCACCATGCTGTTAGAGTTGTGAGAACATAAATCTTTTGCTCTGGGAGGAGCCTTAGAATTGAAAATGCCATAAATGACAAATATTTACGTTAATATATATTCTTATTGGGCCAAAATATTGGCTAATTCTAGCTAATGCAAAAAGCAAGATTGTAGATTTTTCCTATGACATTAATAATTTATTTCAATTTAATATACATTAGAAGAGCTAGGTACTGCTGCAGTGGTTAGTGTGCCCAGACTGGAGTTAGGAAGACTCATCTCCCTGAACACAAATCTGGCCTCAGGTACTTAGTAGCTGTGTGACCTTAGGCAAGTCACTTAACTCTATTTGCCTTAGTTTCCTCATATGTGAAATGAGGAGAAGGAAATGGCAAACCACTTGGGTATCTTTGCCAAGAAAACCTCAAATGGGGTCATGAAGAGTCGGACACAATTGAAAATGACTCAACAACGATAAAAATATGTATTAGCCCAGTGGTGATGCTTAAAAAAAAAAGCTGACCTTCAACCACATAGCCAAAAGGGTATAGTAAACATACTGTCCATTTTTTTCCTAGTCGAAAAAACCTGAAAATACCTGCACATCAAAAAAAAAATCCATACAGTTCCATTTTAGGTAAAGACTGCTAATATTATTACTACTAATGATAATCAAATTAGAAAATAAGCAAGGTATATTGTACAGAGGATTTTAAAGAGATATAACATATTTAAAATCATTATATCGACAAGACACACATGTAGTATAAAATCCAAATAAATAAAAAATAAAAACCTTCTAGGCCATAGCAGAGTCCTTCAAACTGACTATGTCAGAACTGGGAAAGCTCTTAGAATCTTGAATGTTATGGAGTACTTCCCAGTATCTTTCAAAGAAGGAATACTGAAGATTGTCGAGAACTTATAATACAGAACATCCTAGCTAGGATGTAAGCCCTTCCTCTGAATGTCAGAAATTGAAATGGAAAATGAAACCAGAATTTCAGATCAGGGTTGGCACTCAGAACCTTGTATGTCTGAGCTTGAAGGGAATTTCAAATCCAGAATCCTGAGCTGAATGAGGCAGTAGAATCTGGAATGTCAGTCTAGGAACTAGAAAGGAGAGAGTGGGAGATATTCAGAGGCTGAGAATGGAAATGGTGAGAAGCAATGGGATTTCAGAACACAGAATTGCAGGCCTGGGAGTAGCCATGGAGAAGAGAATGAGAGAGGTAGGAGAGCATTTAGAAGAAGGGATATCGGAGTGAAGATGTCTTTTAGAACACAAAGGATCAGTAGTTGGAGTGTCCTAACATCTATTGTAGGTGATGCTGGGAGGGCTCTGACAACATAAATTTATAGCTCTGGGAGGGGCCTTAGAACTGAAGATACTGTAAAAGGCAATGACTTATTTT
>CM053628.1:46793722-46810589 GCA_028646595.1 Phalanger gymnotis
AGGGCTTGTCAATTTCGTCCTAGACCTAGCAGGTGTCGGCGGGGAGGTGGAAGGAAGGGAAGGAAAGTGCGTCACAGGATCCGGGGCCTGTCTATTTTGTCCTAGACCTAGCAGGTGTTGGCCGTGGAGGTGGAAGGAGGGAAGGAAAGTGCGTCACAGGATCCAGGACCTGTCAGTTTTATCCTAGACCTAGCAGCTGTCGGCGGGGAGGTGGAAGGAGAGGAAGGGAAGGAAAGTGCGTCACGGGATCCGGGGCCTGTCAGTTTTGTCCTAGATCTAGCTGGTGTTGGCCGCGGAGGTGGAAGGAGGGGAAGGGTAAGGAAAGTGCGTCATAGTGTTCCGGGACTGGTAGGTCCCTGAGGCAGCTTTATTCTAGCTAGGCCTATTTGGTGTTCATTGCGGAGGGGGGGGGGGGGGGGAAATGCTAAGTAGAATCCGAGGCCTGTCAACCCTAGAGGCAGCTTTGTTCTAGGCCTTGCCAGTGTTTGCTGCAAAGGTGGAAAACGGGGAGGAGTTTGAGTATCCTGCGGCACTAAGATCGTGGGAGGGGCTGAGTCCTCGGCCTATCCACTATTGGCTGCGAAAGGAGAAAGAGGGAGGGGAAAGAAAGTACGTCAGAGAATCCAGGGCCAAATCAAGTTGCACAGGCTGATTTGTCCTCAGCCTAGCTAGCATTTGTTGCGGAAGGTGGGAGGGGGAGGGGAAAGAGTGCGTCAAGAGAATCCGTGGCCAATCAGGTCCCAGAAGCAGCTTTGTTCTAGAACTTGACTGTATTTGCTGCAAAGGTGGAAAAGGGGAGGGGAGTTTACGTCAGAGAATCCAGGGCCAATCAGATCATGGGAGGGGCTGAGTTGTCGGCCTATTCGCTATTGGCTGCCATGGTGGAAGGAGGGCGGGGAAAGAAAGTGCGTCAGAGAATCCAGGGCCAACCAAACTCCAGAGGCAGCTTTGTCCTAGCCTTTGCTGCGAAGGTGGAAAAGGGGGCGGGGAAGTTTGCGTCAGAGAATCCAGGACCAATCGTGGGAGCCTCTGAGTCCTCTACGTTTGCTGCAAAGGTGGAAGAGGGTGGGGAAGGGGGCTGTGTCAGGGAAGGCAAGGCCAAGACGTGGGCCAATCAGAGCCCAGAGTCGGCTTTGTCATCTTTGAGGTAAAGCATCCTTCAATTGTGTGTGAGTGGGAGAAGAGAAGCTGCTCCTTTTCTTACCCCTCGGAAAGGGTCCTGGGTTGTTAACTTTTTTAATGTGCTCAGTAGGCCAAAGTATTAGTAAGGGCAGGTTAATTTAATGATCAATGACAAAATATATTTATGCTTCGATATACAGCATTCATTTCAATATGGTTATATCAGCACAGGCGTGGTGTTTTAATTAAATACAAAGCCGGATTTGGCTATAAAAACAAAAATGTAGCTCTATGGACAGCCTTAATGCGGTAAGACTATTACTCATTATTATAATGGGGAACGTTTTTGAAAAAATAAGGTATTAAATAGGATTTAAAAGGGATACTATTTGTGATTTTAAATCGTAATGTTAAGACACATCATGAGCAATATGTTAAAAATGAATAAAAAATTGAAAAGGGGGGACCCTGGGAGGTTAGAGCAGGGTGGAGTTGGGTGGTGGTGTTTTTTTTTTCCTCAATGTGCTGAGTTGGACAAGGTATTGGGATTCACACGTTAAAAATTTTTTTAAAGTGTTTTGATATGAAACAGTTATTTCAATATAATTTGTATCAGCACAGGGGTGATGCTCTGAATTAAAACCCTGTTCCAGAACTACACAGCCAAAGAGGAAAGGTGAAAATACAATGTCATATATTGCTCCCAAAAAAAAGGTAATTATTTGCACAGTCCTGATCAGGTAAGACTTAATACATACTTAATTGATAATCAATTCGTATTTATTGGGAGGGGGAAGTGTTAAGTATATGAGATTTAAATGAAATTATTTGTGCTTTTAGCAATCTGAAGGGATTATTAAGAAAAAATATTAAATATCATAAAATAAAAATAGAGTAAAAAGTACAAACATCCTAGTAGATTAAAGCTGGGTGGGACCTCAGGCAATTCCTTAGAATATGAAAGGTCTCAGCTGGAAGATGCTTTTTGAGGAATGAATGTTAGAGCTTGAAGAGAACTTGGAATACAGAATTTCAGTGCTGAGAAGGCAATTAGGATACTAAATGTCAGTATTGGAAGTAAATATAGAAACTAGAATATCAGACCCAGTTGGGCTCTTAGAACATAAAATGTCTGAGCTGAGAAGTGTTTTAGAATTTTGAGTGCCTGATCTGAAAGGTTCTTGAGAACAAGGAATATCAGAGATAGGAAGGACCTTAAAACTCAAAGTAGGAGATCATAACTAAGAAATTGGAATGACACAGCCAGTGGGACCTTAGAATAGAGAATATCAGAGGTGGGAGGGCCTTCGAATAAGTGGTATCAGCTGTAAGAAGCCTTTAGACCAGGGCTTCTTAAACTTTTTCCACTCTCGACCCTCTCAGCACTTTTTAAACTGTGGGTCTTAACCCTGTATGGGACTTAGACCACAGGATGTCAGAATTGAGGGTGTCACTCAAACCATGGAATATCAGATCTTTAAAAGCCCTCAGAACGTGGTATGTCATAAGTCAGAAGGGCCTTAGAATACACAATATTACAATCTTGCTTAGTAAGATATTGAAAGGGATAGGTTACTTTAAAAATAAAATATAAAATGTCTAAGCTGGAAGATGATTTCAGTGCTGAGAACAGGAAATATAGCAGGAAGAAAGCTGCATTTTTTAATGTGTTTAGTGAAGCAAAGTTTTAGGAATGACAATATCAAATGATATATTTGGTACAAGATGAAATACTTATTTCCGTATAATTTCTATCAACACAGAGGTGATAACTGAATTAAAACGTGTTCTGAACCACATAGTCAAAGGGCAAATTTTGGGTAGCCTTTTTTGGCTACCCAACAAACCCCAAACCTGTTAAAAACAAAATTCTATGCAGTGACTTTGCCAGGAAAGACTGCTATTATTATTTCTAAGATTTTTAAGCACATAGGATTTTAAATTACTGTATTGGTAAGACATACGTAACTTAATAAAAATAAAAATGAGTATGTGAATTAAAAGTTTAAAAAAAATCCTAGAATATCAGAGGAGTGAGGAGGGGCTTAAGACCACAGGGCTGGGAGATTCTTTAGAACATGAAATGTCTGACTTGAAGAGATGCCTTTCAAGAGAATGTATTGGAGGTTGGCTATAGTTTAGAATAGCAAGTTTTAGAGGTACGAGTGATCTAAGAATCACAGAATATCAGGGTGGGGAGCGCCCTTAAAACACAGATTATCAGATCTGGGAAGGACCTTCCAATGTACAGTATCATAGCTAGGAAGAAGCTTTTTTTTTTAATCTCCTCAATGGGCCAACATATTGGAAAGGACAGCGGGCAGAGGTATTGGGTGTGACAGGTAAATTTTTAAAAAGTTAAAATGTATATTTATGCTATGAGATGCGACATGTATTTCAATATAATTTATTTCTGCACAATTTTGACGCTCTGAATTAAAAGTCAGGTCCTGAACTACATCGCTAAAGTGGAAAGGTGAACATACAGTACCTTATTTGGATACTCTCCTCCCCCCCAAAAAAAAACATTCTAAGCACGGATCAGGTAAGATTGCTGTGGATGTTAATATTGTATGATGCAGTGCGTAAAATGCTGGACCTGGAATCAGGAAGACCTGAGTTCAAATTTGGCCTCAGACGCTTACTTGCTGTGTGACCCAGGACATGATTTGGTTGTATTTTTTGAAAAATATAAATGTTAAATATATAAAACGTAAAAAGGACACCATTTGTGCTTTTAAATCACTGTATTGCTAAGCATATGCAATGTAATAAATAAAAATGAATAAATTAAAAGGAAAAAAGAATCCTAAAATATCAGAGAAGGAACAGGGCTGTAAAGTTCTTTAGAATATGGAATGTCTAATTTGAAGGTACCTTTCAAGACAATATACTGAAGGTTGCATATAGCTTAGAATAGTGAATTTCAGAGGTGGGAGTGACCTAGGAATCACAGAATGTCAATGGGGAGGGCCCTTAAAACAGAATGTCGGAGCTGGGAAGAAGGTTTTTTTAATGTGTTCAGAGGGCCAATGCATTGGAAGGGACAGATAAATTTTTAAAAGAGTATTATGTATATGTATAGTATGAGATAGAACATTTATTTTGCTATAATTTATTTCTGCATGATTTTAATGCTCTGAATTAAAAGTCAGGTCCTGAACTACACTGCCAAAATGGAAAGGTGAACATATAATGCCTTACCTGGATACAAAAAAAAATTGTAAGCATGGATCAGGTAAGATTGCTATTGGATATTAATGTTATGTGATATAAAGCATAGAGTGCTTGACCTGAAATCAGGAAAACTTAAGTTCAGATCTGGCCTCAGACATTTTAACTTTCTGTGTGACCCAGGACATGAATTGGTTTTATTGAAAAATATGAATGTTAAATATACGAGACTTTTAAAGGACACCATTTGTGCTTTAACATCATTGTAAACATATGCGATGTCATAAAATAAAAATAAATAAAGGAAAAGAAAAATAGTCTAGAAGGTCAGAGTGAGGTTGGGCCATAGTCCAAAATACGGTGAGGTTGAGGGAGTGGGGTAGGAGTTGTCTTTTAAAGTAGAATGATGGAGGTGGGAGGTAGCTTTAGCCAACAGATTTTCACAAGTAGTAGGTTAGGCTGAACGCTGTAGGTCAGAACTGAAAGTGGACACAAGCCAGGATACCAAACCTGGGATGAGACTTAGAATATGGAATGTACAAGCTGAGAGGCATCTTAGCATCCAGAAGGCCTGAAGTGAGTAAAATATCCCAGTTTGGAGGGATCTTCTAAAACAGGAAGTAGGACATGGTCAAGAGTCCAAGAACCCAAACAGTCAGAGCCCATGAGACCTTAGGACATAAAATGTCAGGTGGGCTAAAATACTGGGAATGACTGGTTAATTTAGGAAACAAAATAACAAAGCATATTTATGATAGGAGATGCAACATGTACTTCAACATAATTTACGCCAGCTCAGTTTTGATGCTCTGAACTTAAAAGTCAGGTCCTGAACCACAGACACAAAGAAGACCAGTAATAATATGGTACCTTATCTGGCTACCAGAAAAGAATGTAATTCCCTGTATGGCCTTGATCAGGTAAGACTGCTATTGATAACCGTTGTTATTAGGAATGGATTGGCTGGATTTATCGAAGGAAATAAAGTGCTGAGTATTCAAGATTCAAAAGTGACACCATTTGTGTTTTTAAATAATTAAATGAAAACAAGACCTTTGAAGATCAGAGTTGGGTGACACATAGACCATTAGGCCCAGGAGGTCCTTAGCGATGGAATGGCTGTATTGGATGTGTCTTTTGAAGTGTGAATGTTAGAGCTGAATGTCAGTGGCCTTAGAGCCAAAATATCTAACCTGGGAGGGCACTTAGAACATAAAAGGTCTGAGTCTGGAGCCCTCTTAGAATCAAGAATAGCTGAGCTGAAAGGATCTTGAAAAGAGGGAATATCAGCAGCAGAAGGGACCTTAAAGCTCATCCAGTGGGAAATGATCGTGGGACATCTAAAAACCCAGAACGACCAAGCTGCTGGGGCCTTCGAATATGAATCTCCTAGCTTGGTAGGTCCAGTAGGCCATTTAACAAAAGGATGCCAGAATCATGGAGGATGTCAGAGGTAGAGTTGGGGCTCAAATCACAGACTTTGAAGAGCAGGGGGGCCCTCAGAATATTGAATGCTAGAGTTAGGGGGTCCTGAGAACACAGAATGTCACAGCTTGGATGGAAGGTTGTTTGTTTTGGCTTTTTTTGTTTGTTTGTTCCTTTGTTTTGTTTTGTTTTTGCTCACTGGGCCAAGATACTGGAAGTGCCTGGTTAATTAAACGAAGACTAATGAAGTATACTTACAGTATAAATTACACCATTCATTTCAATGTAATTTATATCAACACTATCGATGCTCAGAATTTTAAAAGTCAGGTCTTGAACTGCCCAGAGATAAAGAGAGGCAAAACACAGAGCATCATTGGGGTACAAAATAAAAATTATTTCTGTTCACTGCTTGGATTGGATAAGAATAAAATTAATGTTAATGTTGTTGATAATTAATTGGTTGTGTTAAGTATGCAGTGTTCAAAAGCACCACTATTTGTGCTTTTAAATCACTGTATTGCTGAGAAACATAAGCAGTGTCATTAAAAAAAATGAAAAGAAAAATCCCTGGGAGGTCAGAATCGCACGAGGCCTCAAAATATAGAATGTCTGGTTTAGAAGGTCCTTAGAACATAGAATCACCTGACCAAAGTCAAAATTTGAAAATACAGTTGCTTACCAGGCTAAATAAAAAAAGACAACTAAGTCATGCAGTATCTTGGTCACATAAGACTGCTGTTGATATTACAGTATGGTAAAGAATAAGGAGTATTTATTTTTTTTTTTTTAAAAAAAAGGTGTTAACTGCACAGGATCTAAAAGAGATATTTTTAGTCTTTAAATAGTATCGCTGAGACCCATATGCAGCGTAACAATAAAAGAAATGAAAAAGGGGGGAAAATCTCCAGTGTCATCCTGGGACCAAGGATATTAGGGTCCTTAGAACACAGAATGTGTGGGTGCATAGGTGCCTTTCAAGGGAATATGTTTGAGAGGCAGGAGAGAGCTTAGAATGCAGAGTTTCAGAGTTTGGACTGAAAGAACTGGGAATTGATATAGATAGAAGAATGACTATCAGACCTGGGAGGGACCTTAGAACACAGTGTTTCTGAGCAAGGTAACATCTTAGAATCAAGAAAGCCTGAGCTGGATGGGTCTCTAGAACATGGAACACCAGATGTGGAAAGGACCTTACAATACACAAAAGTGGGAGATGTGCAGGACCAGAGACCAAATTGGCAAGAGCCTGGGATACTTTAGCACACAGAATGTGAGGTCTGGGAGTAGATATAGAGAAGGGATAACAGGAGAGCCCTTCCAACACAGAACGTTAGAACTAGGAGCGGCTATAAAACCAGAAAATTTCAGGGATGGGACTGCTCTTAGAGCTTAAAATCCAGAGGTAAGTAGGATCTTTAAAATACATGATAGCAAAGGTAAGAAGGCATTATGTTTTGTTCTAATCTCATCGGGCCAAGGTATAGTCACATTGATTTTTTTTAAAAAGCAGTGATAGAAATGATAAATAATTAAATAAAATTTATATCAATAAAATGATGTTTCAAATTAAAACTTGGGTCCCTAACTACACAACCAAAGGGGAAAATACAGTGCCTTATTTGCCCACCCCCCCCCCCAAGAATACAGAAAAAGTGATTCCATACAATGCCTTAAAGGACACTCAGAACACAAATTATCAAAGCTTAGAAGGGGCCTTAGAATACATATCATAGCTGGGAAGGATTTTTGTTTTATGTGCTCCACATAGTCCAAGGAATTGGGAGGGACAGGTTAATTAAGCAATAATAATAAAGCACATTTGTGGTATAATATACATTTATTTCGATATAATATCAGGATAGTTCTGATGAATTAAAATTAAATTTAATTAAAATTAAAAAACATTCAAAGAGGAAAAATAAAGAGCCTTATCTGGCTGCCAGGAAGAAGTACTATCATGCAGGTCCTTGACCAGGTAAGACTTAAGATAAATAATATTTGTAATTAACTGACTATATTTATTGAAGAAATAAAGTGTTTAAGGGTGTGTTTGTAAATGTTTAACAATGGGCTCGAGGGGATGGGGATTGACACAACACTTTTACATTTAATCTGCTTTAATAACATTTTTTCTATCACTCTAAGTCTAGACAACAAACAAAACAAATCAAGCCCTAATTTTTAGCTTTCGTTGATTTTCAAGTTCTACACAAAATTTTTGACATTAGGGTTTCACAATCTAGGATGAGCTGGCTAGACCACACCACTGTTAAGCATGTAGGATATAAAAGGAACGTGTTTTATGCTTTTATGTCATTGGATGACTAAGGGCTATATTCAATGTCATAAAATAAAAAATGAGTAAATAGGAAAAAAATCCCAGCTTGGTGGGGCCTGAGAACACAGAAAGTGAGGACTGGAGGTGTCTTTCAAAATAGATGTGGAAAAGAGCCAGAGAACCCAGAATCTTGGATTCAGTGGACCAAGTGGGACCTAGAAAACAGAACGCCAAGCCTGGGCATAGCTTTAAATAGGTGAATGTCAGAGCTGGGAGGGCAGGTCAAACGAGTTAACATTTAGAAGTGGCCTTAACACAGATTATCAGAGCTAGGAGGGCCCTTAGAACATTAGACAGTCAAAGCTGGAGGGGGCTTTAGAAGACAATACCGTAGCTGGGAAGGAGTTCTGTTTATATACAGATAAATACGATATACAGATATATACAATATAGTATTGGGAAGGGTGGGTTGGATTTTTTTAATATGATTATAGATAATGCGACATTTATCAGTATGATTTATATCACCATAGTTCTGATTCTCCGAGTTAAAACTCAGGTCTTGCATCACATAAAGAGAGGTAAAAATAAAGAGCTTCCTCAGAGTACCCAACAAAAATTTATTCACTACCTTGATTGGTCTGACGGCTGTTGAGTTTCCATTTTATTGGTAGCAAATTTGCTATATCTGTTGGGAAAAGTACACTATTTATCAGGGCCCCCATTTGTGATTTTAAATCATTGCAGAATTTTTAAAATGCAAAGGACAACTGCATTTGGAAAATGTTGGATCTTAGAATTTTCCAAGCTAGGATGGCATTCCAGAGATAACTGAACACCCAAGCCAAAGTATCAGAATTGAGAGGCTATTTAGAACACCGAATCTATGAGCTAGGAGGCATCTTACACTCCAGATTGTGTAAGCTGAAAGGGGGCCTATAGGAATGTCAGTGAGAGAAAGTGCAAAAACAAGGTGGAAGTGGTCATATCAATTGTCAGAATGCTTTGGACCTTAAAATACAGACTGTCCAAACTGGAAGGCCCCTTAGGTATGCTTGAGCTAAATGGGGCCCTAGAAACTGAAATGTCAGGTACCAGAGACCTTGTATCAAGAAATGGGAGATGATCAGAGTTTGAGAGCAAAAATTGTCAGTGGGATCCAGGCACATGGAATGTCAGGCCTGGGAATAGCCCTCCAGAAGAGAATGTCAGAGGGGCACTTGGAACAGGGATACTGGACTATAGGAGAGCCCTTTCCACACAAATTCTGGAGCAGGAGTGGCCTTAAAACTACAATGGCTGCACTGGGAGAGACTTGAGAATATAGACTATCTTAGCTGGGGAGGGGGATGTTTTAAAAATTTGCTCAGTGAGCCAAAATACGTTTTTGAAGAAAGTATTGTTTATATCAGCATGGTGGTGATTCTCTGAATTAAAATTCAGGTCTTGAACCACACAGCCAAAGAGGAGAAAATGAAGTGTCTTACAGAGCTTAAAAACAACAAACTTCAACTAGAAAAATAATTCCATGCTGTACCTTGTTGGGAAAGAGTAGTAGTAGTCTCACTTCTGGGATTGTCACTGATAACAAAGGGACCTTAGAACACAGGCAGTGAGAGAGTTGGAAGGAAACAATTTATTTCGCAGTTGCCATGTGCCAGGTACTGTGCTAAGCCTTTAACAAATACCTCATTTGATTTAGTCCCTGGCCCATGATGGATAGTTTTTGTGCTGACCTAAAATGTCCCCATGGGACCTTGGCATAACAGATTATTCTACTCAGGCATAACCCTAGACAGGAGAATGTCGGATTTAGGAGTTACCTTAAAGCCACAGAATGTCAGAGCAGGATGGGCTCTTAGAACATAAGAACTGGGAAGAATCTAAGCACATACAGTATTAGAGTTGGGAAGGAGTCTTTTTTCTTCTCAATTTTCTCAGTGGTCTAAAGTATTGGGAGGAATTGCTTAATAGGGTGTATGGGATGACACACATTTCAATTTAGTTTGTATCATCACAGTGTTCATACTCTGAATTATAACAAGTATGGACCACACAGGACACAGGAGAGGAAAAGTAAAAGCAGTGTATATATATACTGGTGGCTAATCTTAAGTTCTTGCGCTGCCTTAATCAGGTAAGAGGTGCTATTGAGATTGTTATTGGTAGTGAAGTTACTGTATAGGGAGGGACATGGGATTTAAAAGAACTATTGTGATGTTAAAACATTGGATTACTAAAAAAAACACATACTGTCATAAATTTAAATGAATGAAAAGGACAAAAACAGGAGTAGATCTGAACTAGATGGTGCATTGGAACAAACAACGTCAGCCCTGGAAGGTTCTTTAGAGTATAAAATGTCTGACTGGGATGTGACTACCAAGGGAAAATGTTGGGGGTGGGAGAGTACAGAATATGGAAATTGAAAGCCAGGAGTACAGTCTGGATTTGGAAGGTCAGAATTGGGAGTAAACATGGAAGCCAGAATAGTAGACTTTAGCACTTAGACCACAGTTTTTCTGAGTTGGGACATGTCATAGAATTAAAAATGGCTAACTTTGATGACACCCTATATTCAGAACTTGGAATATCAGAAGTGGGAAGGGAGGACCTTATAAAACAGTGAGAGCCTGAGAAAACATTGGGAAAAGTCAGTGGGACTTGAAAACACAGAATATTGAGCCTAGGAGTAGCCATAGAGAGGAGACTGTCAGGGCTGGGAGGCCACATAAAAGAAGGGATATCAGAGCTTGGAAAAAGCCTTAGAATGATGTCAGAAGTACAAGTACCCTCAAAATCACTGATTATCATTGATGAAAGACTTTACAACTTGTAGAGCTATGAACCTTAAAATACACATTATAACTGAGGAGGATTTTTCACCTGTGTTTAGTTGGTAAAGGTAATCGGAATAGGTTAATTTTAAAATAATAAAGTGTATGGTATGTGATACAACATTTATTTCAATGTAATTTATGACAGCATCCTAGTGATGGCTCTGAATTAACACTCAGGTCCTGAGCTTTACAGCCACAAAGAAAATACAGTACCTTATGTAGCTCAGACAAAAAAGTAATCAGATAAGATGCTGTTGATATTACTTTTGGTAATGAATGGGGAGCATTTTTGGAAAAAGAGGTATTCTGTACATAGGATTTAAAAGGAACATTTGTGCTTTTAAAATACTGTATTACTAATGCAAGAAAATAATTCCTAGAAGACCAGAGTAGGTTGGACCCTGATACAGAGAATGTCTGGGCTGGGAGGTGCCTTTCAAAGAAGAAAGCTGAAGTTGGGAGAAAGTTTATTCTACAATATTTCCCAGCTGGAAGGGCACTTAGAACGTGGGACGTTGGTGCTAGGAAAGCTCTCAGAATGACAAATGCCCAAAGTAGGAGTGACCTTAAAAGCAGAGAATGCCACAGATGGGAAAGGTATTAGAACTCGGGTGGTCAGAGCTGGAGACATAGAACAGCATAGTTGGGAAGAGATCTTTTGAAATTGCTGCTTTTGATAAGTATTTCTGCAACATTTTTTTACGGAATTTATATCAGCACATTGGGGATGCACTGAATAAAAACTTAGTTCCTTAACCACACTGCCAGAAAGGAAAAGAAAGCGTGTGGTACCTTTTCTGCTCAAAAACAATAAACAAATTAGTAATTTCCAGGCAGTCTCCTAGTTTGGGGAAACTGCTAATGATATTGTTATTACAGGCAATGAAGAAGCAATATTTATTGGTTAAAAAATAAGGTGTTAAATGCACAGGACATTAAAAGGACACTATTAAGTCACTTCACTGCTAAGAAAATTCGGTGTAAAAAATGATTGACAGAAAAAAAATACACCGTTGGAGCAAGATTGGAACTTAGAAAATAAAATGTCAAGCTGGAGAGGGCCCTTAGATTATTAAAACTGAGGCAACTAGATGCAATCTGGAAGGCCTGAGTTCAAATCCAGTCTCACATACTTCCTAGCTGTGTGACCCTAGGCAAGTCATAATATGTGCCTCAGTTTCCTCCGCATGATTAATAATAGCACCTACCTCGCTGTGCTGTGAAATCAAATAGAATTAAGTGAGAAATTATTTGTCAAGCATTTGGCAGAGTGACTGACACATAGTAGATATTTAATAAATGCTTGTACCCTTCCTTAGAACCAAGAAAGACTGGGCTGGGAGGAACGTTTCAAGAGAATGTTGGAGGGAGGAAAAGACTTACACGTAGAGTTTGAGAGTCCCATCTAGGCACCTAACGTCAGAACAGGGAGTGGATAAAGAAGCCAGAATATCAGACCTGGGAAGGTACTTAAAATAGGAAATGTTTGAGAATCAAGAATTTGCATGATGGGTAGGGCCCTAGAAACTGAAATGCCAGAGGTAGGAGGGAAGTTAGAACATGAAATGTGAGATGCTTAGAGTCTGAGAACACACATTGTCTAACTGGGCAGCTTAGATCATAGAATTTAAGTCTTAGGTTTGGCCAGAAAGAAGAGAATGTCAGATAATGTTCTCCGAACTAGGATATCAGAGCTAGGAGAGCTCCTAGACCACAATGTCAGAGCTGTGAGAAACCTTAGAATGTAGATCCTCAAACTTGGGAGGTGTTTTAGGGTAGTGGTGTATCAAACTCAAATAAAAATGAATCCCTCCTGACCACATAGTGACCTAGTGACGTTTGAATTGTGTCTGTGCTCCAAAATTTTGCTGGCCTGAGTTTGACACCTCTGCTTTAGAACACACTTTCCACAGCTGGAAAGGGAGTTTTTTGTTTTGTTTTATTTGGGGGGGGGGTCAAGGGGTGAAAATAATGGAATAATCAGGTTAATTTGTAAAATAAAATGTACACGGTACATTATGCAACTAAATGTTGTTTCAATATCATTTATATCAGCAAAGGGTGATGCTCTGAATTAAGATCAGGTACTGAACTACAAAGCCAAAGAAAAAAGGTGAAAGTATGCCACCTTATATGATAAAAACAAAACATGCTACAAAAATAATTCCATGCAATGCTTGGAACCAATAAGATTTCTATTGATACTGTTAATGATGGTGGAGAGTATTTATTTTAAAAAAAAGTACATAGGACATAAAAGGGACATAATTTGCCTTTTAAATCGTTTTTAAAGATATATATGTGTTGTGATAGAATAAAATTAAATTTAAAAATTTCCGGAAGGGCAGAACAGAACTCTTGGAAGATAAAATATCAGGATTAGAAAGTCTACTTAAAACACAGAATGCCTGGGCCAAGAGGTGCCTTTCAATAGAAAATGTTGGATTTGGGAAGCGATTTGAAATACGGAATTTCAGAGCTGGGAGTTCATTTGGGATGCTAAATATTAGAAGGGAAATTTGAAATACAAGTTGAAATATCAGACTTACCAGATCACTTAGAACAAGGCTTTTCTGAGCTCTGAGTTGTCTAAGAATAAAATACTTCTGAGTTGGAGAATATGGAAAATGGGAGAGGTCTTAGAAGATAGTGGGAGATAGACTGAGCTGGTGGGACTGGCCCACAGGTGATGAGGCCTGGGAGTGGGCAATGTAGGAGGATATTGGGGTTCAGAGGGCTCTTAGATTAAAGATATGCAGATTTGTGAATGCCATTAAGTCAGCCAATACTAGAGCTGAGAGAAGGTTTTTGTTTTGTTTTTTAATGTATTTAGTTAAGGCATTGGGAAGCACAAGTAAATCTAAAAGCCAAAAATATATTAATGGTATGATATGTAAGATTAATTTCCATATAATTCCTGCACCATGATGACATTATATATATAATATATGTATATATATGTGTGTGTGTGTGTATGTATGTATGTATGTATTAAAACTGAGATCCTGAACCAACAAAACCAAATGGGATTAGGGAAAATGCAGTGCATTATTTGGCTCCAAAAGAAGAAAAGGGAACAAAAAACAGACAAAAATAATTACATGTACTTCCTTGATCTGGCAAGATATTACTGTCACTGATAAGAAAGTACAAGTCCACTGAAAACAATAGGTGTTAAGTACATGGGTTTTAAAGGGGGCGCCAGTTGTGCTTTTAAAATATTGTATTACTAGGACACATATGCAGTGCACTAAAATAAATATTAAGAAATGAAAAGGAAAAATCCCTAGGATGTCTAGACATCTGGGCTGGAGGAGCCTTTCAAAGGAAAATGGTAAAGATAGGAGAGAGATTAGAATAGATAATTTGAGAGCTGGAAGGCAGTCCTGAGTCCGAATGGCAAGCTGTACTAGGAGCACACAGAGAAACCAGAATAGCAGAACCTGGAGAGCATTTAGAAGGAAGTGTATGAGCTGGGAGGCGCGTTTGAATCCACAGTGTCTCAGTTGGGTGGGGCCCTAGAGGCTGAAATATCAGAGCTGGGCCATCAGGGAACTAGCCTATAATACAGAAAGTGTGAGATGGTCAGAGCCTAGGAAAATGTCAGTTAGAAGGACACATAGAACAGAGAATGGCAGAAGCCTTAAAATAACAGAATAACAGTGATGGAATGAACCTGAGAGTACAGAACTTCTGACCTGTCAGGGGCTTTAAAAGAAACAATGCTAAAAAAAAAAAAAGAAACAATGCTATAATGGAAGAGGATATTTTTCTTTTTAATGTGCTACGTGGATCAGTGTATTGAGACCAACAAGTAAATTTAAAAAACAACTACAAAGTATGTTTATGGTAAATATTCAACATTAATTTTCAATATAATTTATTTCAGTGAGGTGGTGCAGCTCTGTATTAAAACTCAGGGACCGAACTAACAGCCAAAAGGGATTGGTGAAAATGTAGTGCCTTATTTGGCTCCATAAAAGAAAAAAAAACGGGCAAAAAAGTAATCCATTCAGTGCCTTGAACTGGTAAGACTGCTGTTCATATTACTATTACTGGTAATGAATGACAAGCCTTTGTTGAGAATAATAAAGTGTTCAGTACATAAATTTTAAAAGGGACACCATGTATGCTTTTAAAATACTGTATTGATAAGACAGTTGGATGTCTGGTAGACATCTTAAATTCACATATCCAAAACTGAACTGATAATCCTTTGCCCTAACTCCTCTTCCTCCCACCTTCCCTATTGCTGTAGAGGGCAATGTCATTCTCAGCAT
This sequence comes from Phalanger gymnotis, assembly GCA_028646595.1. Lineage (NCBI taxonomy): Eukaryota > Metazoa > Chordata > Mammalia > Diprotodontia > Phalangeridae > Phalanger > Phalanger gymnotis. The sequence goes on from CM053628.1 coordinate 46,808,845, forward strand.
ACCCTTGGAGTCATCCTGGACTCTTCCTTCTCTCTTACCCCCCCCCCCCAAATCCAATTCATTGCCAAAGCCTAGCAATTTCACTTTTGTAATATCTCTCAAATACTTGCCCTTCTCTCCACTGGCTCTGCCACCACCCCGGTGTAGACCCTCATCCCCTCATGCCTGGACTATAACAATAGCTTGATGGTTGATCTGGCTGCCTCAAGTCCCTCCCCACTCCAAACCATCATCCATTCAGCTACCAAAAGTAGCTGTGGTAAAGTTCAGGTACCACCATGTCACTCCCCTGCTTGATAAACTCCACTGGGTCCCTGTCACCTCCAGAATCAAACACAAAATCCTGTTTGGTATCCAAAGTCCTTCATAATCTCCCCACCCCCTCCCCCCTATGCCTTGGTCTCCAGCACACGTTCTTCAATCCGGTGACACTGGCTTACTTGTAGTTTCATGAACGAGACATGGCTCTGAGCATTTTCTCCCACTATGGCTGTCTCTTATCCCTGGAATGCTTTCTATTCCTTTAAGTCCCAATTAAAATCCTGTCTTCTACAGGAAGCCTTTCATAGCCTCTCTTAATTCCAGTGCTTTACCTCACTTAATAATTTCCTCTTTATTCTGTACAGGGTTGTTTGTACATATCAGATTGATTATTGTCTACCACAGTTAGACTGTGAATTGCTTGAGGGAACTGTTTTTTGCCTCTTTTGTGTCCCCAGCCCTTTAGCGCTACCTGGCACATAGTGTAGTAGGCACTTGATAAATATTTATTGACTGACAACATGTAGTGTAATAAAATAAATATTAAGAAATGAAAAGACAAAGTTCCTAACATGTCAGAGGAGGTAAGACCTCACTGTCTGAGCTGGTAGTCCAGGCTCCAGAATGTTAGAAGTGGAAGAGAGTTGTGAACAGTGAGGGAAGTCCTGACCCTGAACAGCAGACTGGGAAAGGGCCAGAGAAACTGGAATAGCAGGCCCAGCTGAGCATTTAGGACCTGGGAGGCATTTTAGAATCCAGAACACCTAAAGCTGAATGTCACGGGTAGGGTATGGGATACATTCCAACATAGACAGTGGGAGATGGTGTGAATCTTAGAACACAGAGCCTTGGAGAGCTTAGCACACAGAATGTCAGGCCCAAGTATACTCATAGAGAGGAGAATGTTTGAGCTAGAAGAGCTGGTCAGAAGTAGGGATGGCTTGAAAATCACGGACATGGGGCAGCCTTAGAACATAGATCTTCTGACCTGAGGGGCTATTCTAAAGAACACTCAGTATGGTAGTGGAGAAAGTACTTCTGTTTTGTTTTTTAATGTGCTCAGTGGGTTAAGGTATTGGGAAGCAGCAGTAAATTTATAAACAATAAGAAGGTGAAATTATGCCATGATATGTAACGTTAATTTCCATATACTTCATTTCAGCTCTGTGGTGAACCTTTGAATTAAAACTCAGGTACTAAACCAATACAGCCAAAGAGAAAAAGGGGGAAATTCTGTGCCTTTTATGGCTCTAAAATAAGGAAAACCAGGCAAAAAATAATCCCATGCAGTGCCTTGTTTCTGGTAAGTCTGCAATTGAAATGACCATTATTGGATAATGAATGAGGAATCTTTGTTGAAAACAATAAGGCATTAAGTTTTAAAAGCAATGCTGTGTTGTTAAGAAACATAGGCAGCATGATATAATGATATCAAGGAAGGAAAAGGAAAAATGCCTAGGATGTCAGAGGAGGCTAGGATGCTA
>CM053628.1:46811089-46866369 GCA_028646595.1 Phalanger gymnotis
CCATTATTGGATAATGAATGAGGAATCTTTGTTGAAAACAATAAGGCATTAAGTTTTAAAAGCAATGCTGTGTTGTTAAGAAACATAGGCAGCATGATATAATGATATCAAGGAAGGAAAAGGAAAAATGCCTAGGATGTCAGAGGAGGCTAGGATGCTAGCTGCTAGATTGGGAGCTGTTGTTGAGAGGAGAATGTTGGGGTGGGAAAGAGGGCAGTCCTGGCCCTGAATGGGAGGGGGCACCCAGAGAGGTCAGAATAGCAGAGCTGGTAGAACATTCAGAAGGAAGCATCTGGGAGCTGGGTTTGAATCCAGAATATCTGAGCTGGGTGGGGACCTAGAACCTGCAATATCAGAGCTGGCCATTCAGGGGACCCTATACTACAGAAAATGGGAGATGATGAGAGTCTGAGAACACAAACTGTCAGAATCTAGGGACCTTAGCACAGAGAATGTCTAGTGGATAGAGAGGAGACTGTAAGACCTTGGGGAACCCTTAGAAAAGAGAATTTCAGATATAGGAGTGTCCTTAAAATCTGAGAATGTAAGAGATGGGCAGCCTTTAAAACATAAATCTTCTGACCTGTAAAGAGCTCTAGAACAAACAATATCTTATTGGAGGAAGAGTTACTTTTTAATGTGCACGTGGGGTTGAGGTATCAAGAAGCAGGAAATTTTAAAAAAATGAGAAAGTGAAATTTTACCAAGATATACAACATTACTTTCTGTATAATTTCTTTCAGCTCTGTGGTGATCCTTTGAATTAAAACTCAGGTACTAAAACCAATACAGCCAACAGGAAAGGGAAATACAGTGCCTTCTCAGGCTCCATAAATAGGAAACAAAACGGGTATTAAAATTATTTCCATACAGTGCCTTGATTTGGTAAGACTGCCATTATTAATATTGCATGACCTTACATGTATAATTGATATCATGCTTGCCTACTTAATGGAGAGGTGGAAGGGAGGGAGAAAATTTGCAACTCACATCTTAAAATATAAATGTCAAAAATAAGTGAAAAATTTTAAAAAAAACAATGCCTGAGCTGGGTGGGGCCAAAGGATCTGGAATGTCCGAGGTAGAGAAACTGAGTTGACCCTTATGACAAAGAAAGTAGGAGATGAGAACCCAGGAAATCTTAGCACTCTGAATGTCAGTCCTGATTGTTGCATAGAAAGGAGAATGTCAGAACTTCTAGGATACTTTGAACAAGAGACATTAGAGCCAGGAGAACCTTAGAACACAGAACATCAGAAATAAGATTGGCATTAATATCAAAGAATGTCAGAGATAGGTTAGTCCTTAGAACATAGATCTACTGACCTCTAGAACACAGATAAACATATTGGGGAAAGGAGTTTGTTTTTTTTTTAATGTGCGAAGTGGGTTAAGGTATGGGGAAGCAGCAGTAAATTTATAAACAATAAGAAAGTAAAATTATGCCATGATATGTAACGTTAATTTCCATATAATTCATTTCAGCTCTGTGGTGAACCTTTGAATTAAAACTCAGGTATTAAACCAATACAGCCAAAGAGGAAAGGGGGAAATACAGTGCCTTCTCTGGCTCCATAAACAGGAAACAAAACGGGTATTAAACTATTTCCATGCAGTGCCTTGACTTGGTAAGACAGCTATTATTGCTTTTGCTACTATGGGAACTGCTTAATGAAAGAAAAATAAAGTCTTTAGTATTTAAGATTTAAAAGAGACAGCATTGATTCTTTTAGATCAGGCCTGCACAACCTCTGGCCTGTAGGCCAGCAGGCCCCTTGGCACACCAAAGGATTTTGGGTGGCCAATGAAAAATGTAGAGGACATTCAGGCTGCAGGTTGTGCAGGCCTTTGTAAGATCATTGTCTTGCTAAGTCCCATGTGCAGTGGAACATAATAAAAATAAATGGAGAAAAGAAACCCACCTCAGTAATTAGAAAAGAGTGAGACCTCAGAACAAAGAATGGTAGTGCTTGGAGGGCCCTTAGAACCTCAGATGTCTAGGCTGGGGGGTGCCTTTCAACACAAAACTTTAAATGTGGGAGAAGTTTTAGAATAGAGAATTTGTGTGCTGGGAGAGCTCCGAGCTTTGAATGGCAAAATAGGCAACAGCCATAGAAGCCAGAATATCAGATCTGAACCCAAGAAACTCAAATATCAGAGGTGAGGGTTGGGGAGGGGGCATATTCCTAGCCCATGCATGTGTACATAAAGGGGCAGCTAGGTGGCACAGTGGATAGAGCTCCAGGCATGTAATCAGGAAGACCTGAGTTAATATCCAGCCTCAAACAGGTACTAGCTGTGTGACCCTGGGCAAAAGTCATTTCACCCTGTTTCCTTTAGTTCCTCAGCTGTAAAATGAGCTAGAGAAGGAAATGGCAAATAACTCTAGTATCTTGTCCAAGAAAACCCCAAAAGGGGTCACAAAGAGTCAGACACAACTGAAACGACTGAACCCCAAAAACCCCAACATTATTCAGAAAGTGGGAGGTGCTCAAGGTCTGAGAATACAAATTATCAGACCTTAGGGGACCTTAGTACAGAGGAATGATAGGCCTGCAAGTTGCATAGAGAAGAGAATGCGAGAGGTAAGAGGGTACTTAGAACAAGGAATAGTGGTATGAGGTGAGCCCTTAGAACACAGAATACCAGAAGTAGGAGTGATCTTACAACAAAAGAATATCATCAGGACCACCCTTAGAAGATAGATCTTCTGACAACAGAATATCCTATTGGGGAATAACTTTTTTTTAATGTACTTAGTGGGATAGGGTATTGGGAAGTACAGGTAAATTAAAAATAATTAGGAAGTATAATCATACAGTGATATGTAATGTTAATTTCCATATAATTCATTTCAGCTCAGTGGTGAACCTTTGAATTAAACCTCAGGTATTACTCCAATACAACTAAAGAGCGAAGAGGGAAATGCTGTGCCTTCTATGTCTCTAAAATAAGGACAAAACAGGCTAAAACATAATCGCATGCAGTTCCTTTATCTGGTAAGAATGTTAATGATATTAGTAGTAGTAGTAGTAGTAATGAAAAAGGAGCTGAAAATCAATCAGTAAACATTCATTAAGTGCCTGCTATATATTAAGCACTGTGTTAAGCCCTGAGAATAAAAAAAAGAGGAAAAGACAGTCCCTGCCCTCAAGAAGTTTTAAATCTATTGAGGGAGACAACATGAAAACATATGTACAGAGCAAGCTTTATGCAGGCTAACTAGGAAATAATGACCAGAGGGAAGGTACTGGAATGAAGAGGGGGTGGGGAAGCTTCCTGTGGAAGGGGGAATTTTAGTTGTGACTTATAGGAAGCCAGGGAGGTCAGAAGTGAGAGCACAGGAGGGAAAGCATTCCAGGCAGGGGGAGCAGCCAGAGAGAATGTCTAGAGACTAGAGATGGTGGGTCTTGTTCCTGGAACAGCCAGGAGACCAGGGCTGGTTCAAAGAGTACAGGTTTAAGAAGATTTGAAATGTAGGACGGGGCTGGTGATGAAGTGCTTCAAATGCCGGAGCATTTTGCATTTGGTCCTTAAAAATAAAATTTTGTAAATGTGAGTTTTGAAGAGGATACCAGTTGTGCTTGTAAAATAGTGTATTACTAAGACACATGCAGTGTACTAAAATAAATACTAAGAAACGAAAAGGAAAAATCCCTACGATGTAACACCAGGGAAGATTCTAGATGTCTAGCCTGGAGGTGCCTTTCAGAAGAGAATGTTGGAGATGAGAGAGAGCTTAGAATAGAGAATGGGAGAGCTAGAGGGCAGTCCTGCCTCTGAATGGCAGTATATGCAGGAGGGCACCCAGAGAGGACAGACTAGCAGAGGAAGCACCTAGGACCAGGGAGCCAGGTTTGAATGCAGAATGTCTGAGCTGAGTGGGGCCCTAGAACCCGCAGTATCAAAGGTGGGTCTTCAGGGAACCCTATAACACAGAAAGTGTTAGGGAAATAGAACTTGTGAGCACAAATTGTCAGGGCACCTTGGCTTAGAAATGTCATGCTTGGGAGTAGATGTGAAAGAGTGTCAGAGATAGGAAGGTACTTAGAACAAGGGATTTCAGAGCAAGGTGAGCCCTTAGAACACGGAATAATATCAGTGCTGAGACAGCCATACATAGATCTTCAGACCTGCGAGGGGCTGTAGAACAAACAATATATCGGGGAAGTTTTTATATGCTCTGTGTGTTAAAGTCTTAGGAAACAACAGTAAATTGAAAAACAGTAAGGCAGTGGTGTCATGATATATACCATTAATTTCTGTATAATTTCTTTCAGCTCAGTGGTGATCCTTTGAATTAAAACTCAGGTATTAAACCAATTCAGCCAAAGAGGAAAGGGGGAAATGCAGTGCCTTCTCAGGCTCCATAAAAAGGAAACAAAACGGGTATTAAAATTATTTCCATGCAGCGCCTTGATTTGGTAAGACTGCCATTACTGATACTGCTACTATGGGGGCGGGGCTGTTTAATGAAAAAAAAAATTAGGTGTTTAGTACATAGGATTTAAAAGGGACCTCATTTGTGCTTTCACATCATTGTCTTGCTAAGTCCCGTGTGTGGTGGAACATAAAAATAAATGAAAAAGAAAAGCTTTGGATATCAGAAATGAATGGGGCCTCAGAACAGAATCACAGTGCTGGGAGGGTCCTTAGAACCTTGGATGTCTAGGCGTGGAGGTGCCTGTCAACACAAAATATTAAATGTGGGAGAGAGCTTAGAATGGAGAATCTGTGTGCTAGGAGAGTTTTAGGCTCTGAATGGTAGAACAGACAGTAGCCATAGAAGCCAGAATATCAGATCTGAGAGAGCATTTAGAACATAGCTCTTCTGATCTGGAAGGTATCTTAGAATCCAGAATGCTAGGGCTGGATCGGGCCCTAGAAACCTGGAATTTTGGGGTGGGGGGACACTGAGGGGCCCTTAAAACAAAGAAAGTAGGAGATGGTCAGAGCGTGAGAATACAAATTGTCAGAGTGCAGGTGACCTTAGCACTCCAAAGAGAGGAGAATGTTAGAACCTCTAGGACACTTTGAAGAAGGGATCTCAGAGCTAAGAAAGCCCTTAAAATATAGAATGTCAGAGATAAGATGGCCTTTACAACATAGATCTTCAGAACTGTGATGAGCTTTAGAAAACAATATCATAGCAGGGAAGAAGTTTTTGTAATGTGGTCTATGGGTCTATGTATTGGGAAGTACAAGTAAAATTTTAAAATAACAAAACATTATATTTGTGGTATCATCTGCAAAATGAATTTTCATATAATTTATTTCAGCGCAGTGGTGCAGCTCTGTATTAAAACTCAGGAACTGAACCAATACAGCCAAAGGGGATTGGTGAAAATGAAGTGCCTTATTTTGTTCCACAAAAAGAAAAAAAACGGGCAAAAAAGTAATTGCAGAAGTGCCTTGATCTGGTAAGACTGCGATTAATATTACTATTATTGGTAATGAATGACAAGTCTTTGTTGATAACGATAAGGTGTTAAGTACATAGGTTTTTAAAGGGAAGCCATTTGTCTTTTTAAATGACTGTGTTGCTAAAACATATATATGTATATATATATACACATACATATATATATAATGTAATAAACTAAATATTAAGAAATTAATAGAAAAAAATTCCTAGGATATAGGACCTTAGATCATAGATGCCTGGGCTGAGATGTGTGTTTCCAAAGAGAAGGTTAAAAGTGAGAGAGAGCTTAGTGAATGGGAGAGCTGGAGGACAATCCTGCCTCTAAATGGCAGTATATGCAGGGGGCACGCAGAAAGGCCAGAATAGCAGAGCTAGGAGAGCATTCAGAAGGAAGCATCTGGGAGCTGGGAGCCGGGTTCGAATCCAGAATGTCTGAGTTGGGCGGGACCCTAGAACCTGCAATATCAGAGCTGGCCATTCAGGGGACCCTATAACACAGAAAGTAGGAGTTGATGAGAGTCTGAGAACACAAATTTCAGAGTCTAAGGACCTTAACACAGAGAATGTCAGGCTTGGTAGCTGGATAGAAAGAACATCAGAATCAGTAGGGCATGGAGAAGGAGGGAAACCAGAGCTAGCAGCACAGAGGATGTTAAAAGTAAGAGTGGCCTAGACATCACAGAATGTCACAGATGAGATGGCTTTTAAAACATACATCTTCAGACCTCCAAGGCCCCACAGTACCATAGCTGGGATGGAGAGTTTTTTTTTTTAATGTGCTCAGTGGACCTAGTTATTGAGAAAGAACAGGTTAAATTTTAAAATACTGACAAACTGTATTAAAACACAGAATGTCAGAAGTAGAAGTGGCCTCAAAAATCACAGAAGGCCTAGACTGGCTTGAAATTTAAAACATAGCTCTTCTGAGCTGAGAGGCACCTTAGCACACAATAGAGCTGTGAAGGAGGTGTTTTTTGTCCTCAGTGACCAAAGGTAGGCGGGATGGACAGGTTAATTTATAAAAGAATATCAAAGTTTATTTATGTTATAAAATGGAATATTTATTTAAACATAATTTATATTAGGATGGAGGTGGTGCATTGAATTAAAACTCAGATCTTGAACCAGAGAGCTAAAAAGGAATGATGAAAATTCAGTCTTATGTGGCTTGAAAGTAAAGGCAAAAAAATGATTACATGCAATTTTTGATGCGGTAAGATTGTGATTGAAATGACTACTTTTCATAATGAATGGGGAATATTTAATGATTTCCATAATGTGTTAAGTACTATGTACTTAAAGCTAAAAGAATTGCTTTTACATAATCCCACTGCCAAGATATTTAGACTGCAATAGGATAAAAATAAATTCAAAAATGAAAAGAAAGAAATCCTAATTTGAGAGGAAGAGGATGATATAGAACATGGATTGTCAGGACCAGGAGGGTCATTATGACATAGATTATCTTGCCTGGGAGGTGTCATTCAAGGAAAACCGTTGGTGGTGGAGAAGACATTAGAATCCAGATTCTTAGAGCTGGCTAAGCAGATCTGGGAGTGAAAAATGAAGCCAAGATAGCTGATAGATGGAGAAGGGTAAGTGGTTTAGAGACTATCCAAGCTGGAGGAGGCACTATGGGCTGGCTTCTTTAAGGTGGGAGGGGCCTCAGAACCCAGAAAGTGGGAGATGGTGAAAAGCTGTTGTGGTCAATGAGAGCATAACAAACAGACTTATCAAATTAGGGAGGAGCCAAAGAAGGCAGAATGTCTCAAATGGGAGGTGCCTTTAAAATAACAAAAATGTTGGAGGTGAGAGAGGGCTTTAGTACCAGGAGTAGAAATCTCAATGTAACCTTTGAGAAGATAAGTTTTTTGATGGCTTTAGAAGGCCAAGGAATGGAGAGACAGCTGGGTGGAAAACCCAGTAACAAAGGATATTTGCGGCTTAAATGCAATGCTTATTTCCGAATAACTTATATCATTACAGTGGTAATTGTCAGAATTAAAATTTAGGTCTGAGACCACAGAGCCAAAGGTATAAGTTTAAAATCTTGGAGCCTTATGTGGCTCCAAGAAATAAAAATCCCCTGATAAGAGAAGTGCTACGGCCTCGATCAGGTAATATTGTTATACTCATTTAAAAAGGGGGAGGGCATTGATTTGATTAAATGCAGTTCCTTAATTACTTAATACTGCTATTGGTAATAGGCATATTTAATATTTAATAGTGAAATAGTAATTATGAAATGTAGTGTATTTAAAAGACCCAACATTAGAGCTTTTCAATCATCATATTGTTAAGACACGTTTGTAGTATGAAAAGACAAAAACAGATGAAAGAAGACCTCAAATTTTAGAGCAGGGTGGGACATAGAACATAGGATGTCAGGACTGTTAGGGTTCTTAACACACAGAATGTCATAGCCTTTCAAAGGAGAATAGTGGAGGGGGCAGAAAAGAAGATTCAGAAAAGGGAAGGCAGTCTGAACCTTGAATGTCACAAATAGGAGAAGATATCGAAGACAAAATATCAGATCAGAGAGCGTATCATAATATGAAATACCTAAGCTCGAAAGACGTTTATAATCCGGACTGCCAGATCTCCATAGGGACCAAGAACCTGTATTAGGAGAGGCAGAAGGGACTTTAGAAGAAAGAGAGTGGGACATGGACAGAGCCAGTCAATGGGGTCTGAATTTCTGTTGTGAGAGGGCTCTGAAAGAACAAAGCTTACATAGAACCGAGATTTTCACAGCTGTAAGGTATCTAAGAACTTTCAATGGATTTCTTGAGAAGATCAGTTTATGTTCTCAGGAGGTCGAGGAATAGAGAGAGACAGGGTAATTGGAACTCCAGTAAGAGCTTGGAAGAGATTTAGAATCCAGACTACGGAAAATGGATGAGCCCTGGAACTGGTATATAGGAGGTAGGAAGGACTTTAGAAAACAAAAAGGGAAAGATGGACGGAGCCATAGAAAAGAAAATAGTGTGAGCCAGTGGGACCTTAGTAGGTAGACAAGGGGATCTAAGAGTAGCCATAGAGAAGGGAATGTGAGAGCCAGAGGGCACCCTAAAACAAAGGATATCATATCAGGATAGTACATGAAATGTTGAATTTCTGCTTTGGAACTATTCTAAAAGACCAGAGCTACAAGGTACCATAGAACTTAGATTTTATGAACTGGAAGGGACCATGGAACACTACATCACAGCCTTGAGAACATGGGTCATTTTATGTTCTCTGGATGACAAGGCATGGAGAGAGACAGGGTAATTGAAATCCTAATAAGAAATTATATTTGTGGCTTGAAATGCTGCCTTTATTTCCATATCCATATCCAGAGAGTGGTGATGATATGAAGGAAAGCTCAGGTCCTGAAGAGCAGTGCAGCCAAAGGTATGAATTTATAATGTAGTACCTTATGTGGCTCTAAGAAATAAAAACAATGCCCCAGGACAAGTGATTCTTTGTAGTACACTAATCAGGTTAGACAAACAAAAACAAATGGTCATCAATTGGATTTCTTTCAGTTTCTTGATTAATTAAGACTACAAATGGAAATGACTAGAGAATCTTTATTGCCCATAATAACTTCTGAAGGACAGTGAATTAAAACAGAGCACATTGACTACTGAATGTCTGATCTCTGAAGGGAGTGAAACTAGAGAGCTAAGGGGGTGACAGATTACATTTTCAGAGGCAGTATGGGCCATAAAACCTTCAGTGTCTTTCTTGAGAACATGTTTTCGTTTGTTTTATTTTTGTTTTGTTTTGTTTTATTCTCAGCTGACCAATGGATAGAGAGAGAGACAGGTTAGTAAAAATTCCAGTGAGATCTTGGAAGAAATTTATAATCCAGACTACGGAAAATGGATGAGCTCTAGAACCATGAAAATGTGAAGGAGGAAAAAATTTCAAAGACAGAAAGTGGGGAGATGGACAGTGCCCGGGACCTAAAATACTTTGGGCCAATGGGATCTTAGTACATAGACTCTGGTACCTGAGGGAAGACACAGATGGCAGAATATGAAAGGCAATGGGGGAGAGGGAGATTAAAGGAGGATGGGGACCTAAAACAAGAGATAACATCAGGAGAACCCAGAGAATTCTGAATTTCTAGTTTGGAACTGTTCTGAAAGAACAGAGCTAGGAAGTGCCATCGAACCTAGATTTTCAGAGCTGAGATGGACTTCAGAACTCTCAATGGCATCTTTGAGAACATGGGTTTTTTACATCCGCAGGCTACCAAAACATTCTGAGATACAGATTAATTGAAACTCTAGTATCAAAGGACATTTTTGGCTTAAAATGCTACCTTTATTTCCATATAATTTATATCAGGAGAGTGGTGATTGTCTTAATAAAACTCAGGTCCTAAACAACACACCAAAGGTATAAGTTTATAATCAAGTACCTTATATGGCTCCAAGAAGTAAAAAATTAATCCCACAAGAGAAGTGATTACTTTTTGTGTATTGATCAGATTAGACTTCTATTAATATTCCTGTTATTCAGGATGGAACAAGATCATTTACTTGCTAACAGAAGGTTTTAAGTACAAAGTAGTATTTCAGAGACAATATATGCTGTCACTTTACAGTTAAGACCATGGGCAATGCAATAAGAGAAAAACAAACCTTTAAATGCGCGTCATTGGAGGGGGGTTACCTTGTAACATACAGTGACAGAACTATGAGGGTCCTTAGCACACAGAAAGACTGGACTGAGAGGTGCCATTCGTAGCAGAATTTTCCAGGGAGAAGAGAGCTTAGAGAACAAGAGCTGGGAGGGCAGAATGGCATCTTAAAAAAAAACAAAATCAAACCCACAAAATAAAAGTCAACAATTTTACTCCATGTAGATTGTTAATTCCTCAGTCCTGCTATTGGCAATGTCTAGGGAACATTTATTGCCTATGATACATTTTAAAATATAGTTCATTTAAAAAGGAACACGTCAGATGCTGAATATAGGAGGTGTCTGTAATTTGAGAGGTAAGAGGGGACAATGGGAGTTAGCAAGAATGGGCCTGAGAAATCTTAATTTCACCCTTGAGAAGATGTGTATTTTTATGTTCTCAGAAGGCCAAAGAATGGAGAGATTAATTGGAACTCCATTAAGATCCTGGAAGAAATGTGGAATCTGGATGACCTGTGGAATCTGGAGTATGAGAGTTAGGGAACGTCACTGAAAGAAAGTGGCAGGAGAACAGAGCCATAGAACAAAAATAGTTTGAGCCAGTGGGGCCTTAGTAGGTAGACTCTGAAAGCTGAGCATAGCCATAGAGAAGAGAATGTGAGAGATAGGAAGGTACTAAAAGGAATATATCTCTCTGAGCAAGAAAACCCAGAGAATGTTGAATTTCTTGCTTGGAACTGTTCTGAAAGAACAGAGCTAGGAGGTGCCATAGAACCTAGATTTTCAGAGCTAAGAGGAGCCTTAGAATGCTCAGTAACATCCTTGAGAACATGGGTTATTTTATGTTCCCAAGTCAACAAGGCATGGACAGAGACAAGATAATTGAAACCCTAGTAAAAAAATGATATTTGTGACTTGAAATGTACATTTATTTCAATATAATTTATATCAGGAGAGTAGTGATTGTCTGAATAAAAACTTAAATCCTGAACAACACAGCCAAGGTTTAAGTTTATAATAGAGTACTTTATATAGCTCTAAGAAATAAAAATAAGTGATTCCTTATAGTACACTCAGTAAACAAAAAAGGTTTAAAATCAAAAATTTGATTCCTTTGAGATCCTTGGTTACTTAAGGCTCCTAATGGTAATGACTAGGGAATATTTATTACCTACAATAACTTTTGAGGAATAGTGCTTTTCAAAGGGAGCACATAGAATGCCGAATGTCTGATCTCCGAGGGGAATGAAATTAGAAAAAAGGGGCAATAGAACTTGTGTTTTCAGAGGCAGGATGGGCCATAGAACTCTAAATATCATCCTTGAGATCATAGGGTTTTTAAAAAATTATTCTCAGCTGGCCAATGAATAGAGACAGGTTAATAGACATTCCAGTGAGCTCTTAGAAGGAATTTAGAATCCAGTCTGTGGAATCTAGATGAGATCTAGAACAGGTGGGGAACCTGCGGCTTCAAGCCCACATGTGGCCCTCCAGGTCCTCAAGTGCAGCTCTTTGACTGAATCCAAACTTCACAGAACAAATCTCCTTAATAAAAGGATTTGTTTTGTATAACTTGGACTTAGTCAAACGACCGCACCCAAGGAGCTAGAAGACCACAGGTTCTCCACCCCTGATCTAGAACCTGGAATATGAGAGGGAAGAAAGATTTTTGAAGATAGAAAGTAGAAGATGGACAGTGCTAGGGAACTAAAATAGTTTGAGTCAATGGGATCTTAGTATGTTACAATGTTGAATTTGGGGTTTGGAACTAGGAGGTGGCATAGAACCTACATTTTCAGAGCTAGAAGGAGCTTTAGAATAATCAATAACATCTTTGAGAATGAGTTACTTTATGTTCTCAGGTCAAGGCATGGAGAGAGACAAAATAATTGGAACCTTAGAGATTATATTTGCAGCTTGAAATGCTGTCATTATTTTGGTAGAACATATCTCAGGAATATAGTGATTTTTTGAATTGAAATGCGGATATCAGATCCCACAGCTAAATGCGTAAGTTTATCATTGAAGACCTTATGGGTCTCCCAGAAGTAAACACGATCTTCCAACAAGATAAGAGATTCTTTGTAGTGCCCCGATCAGGTCAGACTTCTAATGATACATCTAATGCTATTTCAGTTATAGCGATATTCCTGGGCATGGATCAAGCATGTGGACTCAATTCCATAAGGTATTAAGTAAAAGAATTTCAAAGAGAGACCATTTGTGCTGCAATTTTTTGACTAAGGCCTATGGGCAGTGCAATAAGAGAAAAATAAACCAATAAATAGAATATCATAGGAGGATCTGCTCTTAGAATATAAAGTGTCAAGAGGGATCCTCTGGGGATTCTTAGCTCATCAAAAATCTAGTCTGGGAAGTGGAATTTTCCAGGAAGAAGAGAGTACAGAATACAAGAGTATAGACTGTTGTGGGAGGGCAGACTTGCACAATATTAAATAAATAAAAAACAAAAACCAAATCCAAACAGTCATCAATTTGATTCCCTGCAGATCCTTGATTCCTTAGGATTGCTATTGGGAATGACTGGGAGCTATTTTACATAATAACTTTTGAATAAGAGAACATTTAAAAAGGAGCACAAATTCAAGAGCTCAGGAGATTGAGGAGCCTTAGATTTTCAAAGGTATTGGGCCAAAGAACTCTCCATTTCATCGTTGAGAAAATGAGTTACTTTATATTCTCAGGGCACCAAGGCATGGAGAGAGACAGATTAAATGAAACCCTACTAACAAAGGATATTTGTGGCTTAAAATGCTACTTATTCCATATAATTTATATCAGGAGAGTGGTAGTTGTCTAAATTAAAACTCAGATCCCAAGTCACAAAGTGAAAGGTATAAGCTTATCATCGAGTATCTTATATGGTTCCAAGTAATAAAACAATCCTTTGACAAGACAAGTAATTCCTTGTGGTGCCCTATTAATATTTCTGTACTGAATGTAAGGCATTTCAAAGAGAAACCATTTGTACTGTCACTTTATGATGAAGACCTGTGGGCAGTGCAACAAGCGAAAAATAAACAAATAGAATATCAAAGAAGGGTTTGCCCTTTGAAATACAAAGATCTTTAGCACATAGAAAGGCTTGCTTGTGAGATACCATTTGTTGGCAAATTTTCCAGGGAATAGAGAACTTATAGTACAGACTGTTAAAGATGAGAGAGCAGAACCACATCATATTAAAAAAATCAAAAACACAAAATGATGGTCATCAATTTCATTCTATGTAGATCCTTAATTACTCAATTCTTCTATTGTTAATGAGTAGGGAATACTTACTGCCTACAATAAATTTTCAAATATAGTGCATTTAAGTGGGAATTCTAGAATGCTGATGTAAGAACAGTATGATCTTTAAGAGGAAAGAGGGGCAACAGAACTTAGATTTTCAGAGCCAGCAGTAGCCTTAGAAATCTCAGCGTCAGCATTAACAAGATCATTTTTTATGTTGTAGCCAAGGAATAGAGAGACAGATTAAGTCTCCAATAAGATCATAGAAAAAAATTTAGAATCTAGACTGCAGGTTCTAAATGACTGGTAAAACTTGAAATATGAAAGGTACGAAATAATTTCACCAAAAGAAAGTGGAAGAAGGGCAGAACCATAGAATAAAAATAGTCTGAGCCAGTGGGTTCTTAGTACATAAACTATAAGAGCAGAGAGAAGATAATATTGGACCTGGGAGTACACATAAAACAAGGGAGAGCCCATAGAATGTTGAATTTCTGGTTTGGAACTGTACTGAAAGAACAGAGCTAGGAGGTAGATAGAACCTAGATTTTAAGAGCTGGAAGGGACCTTAGAACACTCAATGACATCCTTGAGAACATGGGTTATTTTATGTTCTTAGGCTGACAAGGCATGGAGAGAGACAGAATAGTTGAAACTTAGTAAGAAATTATATTTGTAGCTTGGAATGCTACCTTTATTTCCGTACAATTTATATGAGGAGAGTTGTGATTATCTGAATTAAAACTTAGCTTCTAAACCACAGAGCCCGAGGTAGAAGTTATAATTGAATACCTTATTTGTGTCCATAAAGTATAAACAATTCCTCAAGACAAATGTTTCCTCATAGCCTACAATCAGATTAGACTTCTGTTGATATTCCTCATGTTGGAAATGGTTTTAAGTACAAAGCATTTCAAAGAGAGACCATTCGTGTTATCACTTTATGACTAACACAATAAAAGAAAAATATACAAATCAATTAAATGGATGGAACATCACAGGAAGAGTTGCCCTCAGGCTATATGGTGTCAGACTGTGAGAGTCCTCAGCACTTAGACTAGTTCAAGAGCTGCCATCCAAGGCAGAATATTCCTGGCACAAGAAAGCTTAGAGTAGAGTCTTAGATCTAGGAGGGCAGAACTGCACCATTTAAAGAAAAAAATCAAAAAGATGGTCACCAATTTTATTCCATGCAGATCCTTAATTACTCAATACTCCATTTGGGACTAACTAGGTAGTATTTGGTACCTTCAATAACTTTTGAAGAATAGTGCATTTAAAAGGAAGTGCAGGGTATACTGACTTGTCTTATCTTGGAGGGCAATGAATGATTCTGGAGAGGTAAGAGAGGCAATAGAACTTGTATTTTCTGAGGCACTATGGGTAATAGAACTCTCACTGTCATTCTTGAGAGCATGGAGTGTTTTTGTTGTTTTTAGCTGGCCAAATAATTGAGACAGGTTAATTGAAATTCCGGTGAGTTCTTGAAAGAAATTTATGATCCAGACTGTGGAATCCAGATAAGCCATAGTAACTGGAATGTGAGAGTTAGGAGGGATTTTTGAAAACAGAAAGTGGGAAGATGGACAGTACTAGAGAACCAGAATAATTTGATCCAGTGGGAACTTCATAACATAGACTGTGGGACCTGAGAGTAGATGTAGATAAAAGAATTTGAGATTGTCAGCGGGAGAAGGGGTAGTGCACGTAGAACAAGGGATATCAAAGCAGCAGAGCCTACTCCAATGTTGCATTTCTAGTTTAGACCTGTTCTGAAAGGACAGAACTAACAGGTGTGACAGAACCTAGATTT
Source organism: Phalanger gymnotis (assembly GCA_028646595.1). Classification (NCBI taxonomy): domain Eukaryota; kingdom Metazoa; phylum Chordata; class Mammalia; order Diprotodontia; family Phalangeridae; genus Phalanger; species Phalanger gymnotis. The sequence goes on from CM053628.1 coordinate 46,826,218, forward strand.
TTAGAGCTAAAAGGGAACTTAGAACACTCAATGGCATCCTTAAGAACATGGGTTAGTTTATGTTCTCAGGTCGAAAAGTCTTGGAGAGAGACAGAATGGTTTAAAGCCTTGTAAGAAATAATATGTGACTTGAAATGCTACCATTATTTCATATATAGATACCTATATAGATCTATCTATCTATCTATCTGTCTATCTATCTAGATCTATCTCAGAAGAATGTCAGTTATCCACATGAAAATCAGGGTAGCAGATCACATAGCCAAACGTATAAATTTATCTTCAAGAGCCTTATTATGTCACTAAGAAGTAAAAGCAGTCCCCAGCAGGACAAGTGATTCCTTGCTGTGCCCTGATCAGGTTGGATTTCTGTTGATATTTCTGTTACTTGAAATGGATCAAGAATATTTACTCACTACCATAAGGTTTTATGTACAAGTCTTGTCAAAAAGAGCATTCGTTGCTGTCACTTTATGACTAAGACCTATGGGCAGTGCAAGAAGAGAGAAATACACATAACGCTAAATGGAAGGAGTATCATAGGAGGGTTAGCCCTTAGAAGAGAAAAAAGGTTTTTTGGGAGTGCCGTTCGTGAGAGAATTTTCCAGACAGAAGACAACTTAGAGTAGAGACTGTTAGAGCTGGTAGCGCAGAGCTGCACAATGGAAAAATAGCAAAATGAAACAAAAGCAAATGATCATCAGTTTGTTTCTTTGCAAATCCTTGATTACATAAGAGTGCTGTTGGTAATGACTAGGGAGTGTTTGTTGTGCACAGTAACTTTTGAAGTGCAGTGCCTTTCAAAAGGAGCACCTGGAATGCTGAATGTCTGATCTTGGAGGGGTGTGAAGTTAGGGAGGTAAGAGGAGCTATAGAACTTGGATTGTCCGAGGTATTGTGGGCCATAGAACTCTCCATTTCATCCATGAGAAGATGGGCTGTTTTATGTTCTCAGGGCACCAGAGCCTGGAGAGAGGTTAAATGAAACCCTAGTAACAAAGGAAATTTGTAGTTTGAAATGCTGCCATTGTTCCCATACAATTTATGTCAGTAGAATGGCAATTGTCTGAACTAAAACCCAGATCCTGGACCACAGAGCCAAAGGTATCAATTCATCATTGAGGGACTTATGTGGCCCCAAGTAATAAAAACAACAAGATATATCCCTCAACAAGATATGTGATTCCTCTGAGTATCCTGATCAGGTAAAACTGCTATTTATATTCCTATTATTGGGAATGGACAGAGATGTGATACCAAAAGGTAGTAAGTCCAAGGCATTTCAAAGAATATTTTTGCTGTCACTTTACCACTAAGGCCTTTTCAATAAGAGAAAAATAAATTGATAGAATATCATAGGGTGGGTCTGCCCTTAGAAGATAATGTCATAGATATGAGCATCCTTAGCACAAAGAAAGCCTTGACTGCCATTCAAGGGAGAATATTCTAGCGATAATTTTATAGGCATGAGAGAAATTTATAGGTGGAAGGCCAAAAGTGCATAGAAAATGCCCATCAATTGGATTCCTTTCAGTTTCCTTAATTACTAGGGAGCGTTTATGGCCTACAATAATTTTGAAGTTGTTGTTCGTTCAGTCATTTCAGTTGTGTCTGACTTTTTGTGACTCCATTTGAGGTTTTCTTGGCAAAGCCATTTCTTTCTCCACCTCATTTTACAGATGGAGAAACTGAGGCAAACAGGGGTAAGTGACTTGTCCAGGATCATACAGATAGTAAGTGTCCGAGAGTGAATGAGTCTTGCTGACACCAGGCCCCATGTGCTATCCACTGTAGTGTCTCATATCTTTAAAGGGAGCACATAGATTGATAAATATCTAATGTAAGAGAAGTCTGAAATTAGAGACATAAAAGGGACAATAGAACTTAGATTTTCAGAGCTAGCATGAGGCCTTAAAAGTCTCAATGTCATCTCTTTGAGACAATGAGGTTTCTGTTTTGTTTTACAGGGTCAAGGAATATAGTGAGACAGATTAATTGAAACTCCATTAAGATCAAATTTAGTAGCTAGACTACAGGTTATGGATGAGCCTTAGAACCTAGACTGCAAGAGGTAGGAGACAGTTTCGAAGAAAGAAAGTGGGAGAAGAATAGAGCCATAAAACAATAGTTGTCTGAGCTAATGGAACCTTAGTACATAAACTATGGGACCTGAAAGAAGCCATAGAGAAGGAATGTTAGTTCTGGGAGTGCACCTAGAATAGGGGATATCAGAACACTAGGCGACATCAAATGTTGAATTTCTGGTTTGGAATAGAACTAAGTGTTGGAGAACCTAGATTTCAGAGTTGGAAAGGTCCTTAGAATTCTCAGTGCCATCCTTGAGAATATGTGTTATTTTATGTTCTTAAGTCGATAAGGCATGGAGAGAGACAGAATAGTTGAAAACCTCATAAAAATTATATTTGTGGCTTGAAATGCTACCTTTACTTCCATATAATTTATATCAGAAGAGTGGTGATTATCTGAATTAAAATTTAGCTCCTGAACCACAGAACCCAAGGTAGAAGTTTATAATTGAATACTTTATTGGTCTCTATAAAGTATAAACAATCCCCCAAGACAAATGTATCCCAACTCTCAGGTTAGACTTCTATTGATATTCCTCTTAGTGGGAATGGATGGAGAGTATTTACTCAGTACCATAATATTTTAAGTGCAAGGTATTTCAGAGAGTGTTGTCTCTTTACTACTAAGATGCATGGGCAGTGCAATAAGAGAAAAATAAACTAATACATCAACAGAATATCATAGGAATGTTTGCCCTTAGAAGACAATGTGTCAGAGCTTTGAGGATCCTGATTATGAAGTGTCATTTATGGAGGAATTTTGCAGGGAGAAAAAGCATAGAGAGTATAGACTATTAAAGCTTGGGAGGGTAGAACTGCATTATATAAAAAAATTAAAAAAAACTTACAATGATGATCATTGATTTTGTCCTATGCAGCTCCTTAATTAGTACTATGACTGATATTGACTAGTAATTGCTTATAGCCTACAATAAAATTTGAAGTACAGTGCCTTTAAGTGGTACCACATCAAATGCTGAGTATGTGATATTGGTGGGGTCTGAATGAAATTAGAGAAGTAAAGGGGGCAAGAGAACTTGCATTTTCAGAGGCAGTATGGGCCATAGAACTCTCAATGTCTTTCTCGAGAAATGAGGTTGGGTTTTTTTTTGTTTGTTTTGTTTTGTTCTCAGCTATCCAAAGGGGGGAGGGAAGGAGGGAGGGAGGGAGGGAGGGAGAGAGAGAGAGAGAGAGAGAGAGAGAGAGAGAGAGAGAGAGAGAGAGAGAAGACAGGTTAATAGACATTCCAGTGAGATCTTGAAAGAAATTTAGAATCCAGATTGTGGGATCTAGATGAGCCCTAGAACCTGGAATATGAGAGGGAAGAAGTACTTTTGAGGATAGAAAATGTGAAATACTGTCATTATTTCCATATTAGGAGAGTGGAGATTGTCTGAATTAAAACTCAGGTCCCAAACCACACAGCTAAAGGTATATGTTTATAATAGAGTACCTTATTTGTCTCTAAGAAATTAAAACATTCCTCAAAGAAAAGTGCTACCTTGTAGTGTTTTGAGCATGTTGGATTTCTTTTAATTTAACTTAATTTTTCTCATTTACATGTAATTTTTTTAACATTTCTCTTTTAAAATTTTGAGTTCCAAATTCTGTCCCTCCTTCCATCCTCCTTGAGAAGGAAAGCAATTTGACATAGATTATACACGTAAAGTAATGCAAAACATATTTCCATATTAGTTATGTTGCAAAAGAAAATACAGACCAAAAATAAAGACAAGGAAAAAGAGAAATTTGTTTTTAAAAAAGTATGCTTCAATCTTCATTCAGACTTAGTTCTTTCTCTGGAGGTGGATAACATTTTTCATCATACATCCTTTGGAATTGTCTTAGATCATTGTAAGGCTCAGAACTGCTAAGTCAATCACAGTTGATCATCATACAATGTTGCTGTTATTGTGTATGATGTTCTTCTAGTTCTCACTTCACTTTGCATCAGTTCATATAAATCTTTGCAGGTTTTTCTGAAACCATCCTGCTCATCATTTCTTATTGCGCAATAGTATTCCATCACAATCATACCACAATTTGTTCAGCCGTTCCCTGATTGATGGGCATCTTCTCCATTTCCTGTTCCTTGCCACAGAAAGAGCTTTTCCTTTTTCTTTGATCTCTTTTGAATACAGACTAGTAGTGGTATTGCTGGGTCAAAAGCATAGTTTTATAGTCCTTTGGGCATAGTTCAAAATTGCTCTCCGGAATGGTTGGACCAGTTTACAACTCCACCAACAGTGCATCAGTGTCTCAATTTTTCCATATCCCCTCCAACATTTGTCATTTTCCTTTTATGTCATATTAGCCCATCTGATAGGTGTGAGGTGATGCTTCAGAGTTGTTTTAGTTTGCATTTCTCTAATCAACACTGATTTGGAATTTTTTTCATATGACTATACAGAAAGCTTTGATTTCTTCTTCTGAAAACTGCCTATTCATCTCCTTTGGCCATTTACCAATTGGAGAATGATGCGTATTCTTATAAATTTGATTCAGTTCTCAATATGTTTGAGAAAAGAAACTTTTATCAGAAAAACTTGCTGTGCAATTTTTTTTCCCAGTTTCTACTTCTCTTCTAATCTTGTCTGCATTGGTTTTGTTTATGTAAAACCTTTTTAATTTAATGTAATCAAAATTAATTGCTTTTCATCCCATCATGCTCTCTATTTCTTGTTTGGTCATAATTTTTTCCCCTTATTTATAGATATGACAGGTATAATTTTCCATGCTCTCCTAATTGCTTATTATATCACCCTTTACATCTAAATCATGTACCCATTTTGACCTTATCTCAGCATGCAGTCTGTGTAGTCTCTGCCAAACTTCTTTGCAGTTTTCCCAGCAATTTTTGTTAAATAGTGAATTCTTGTCCCAGAAGCTGGGATCTTTGAGTTTATCAAACACTAGATTACTATGGTAATTTACTACTGTGTATTATGTACCTAATCTATTTCGCTGATCCACCACTCTTATTTCTTAGCTAGTATCAGATTGTTTTGATGATTACCACTGTGTAATACAGTCTGAGATCTAATATGCTAGGCCACCTTCCTTCATGTTTTTTAATTAGGTAGAATTGTCATTTTTATTATATCGGCTTGGCTTACTCATGAGCAAGTTAATATTTTCCCAGTTGTGTATATCTGACTTTATTTGTGTGAAAAGTGTTTTATAATTATGTTCATGTAGTTCCTGGGTTTATCTTGGCAGGTAGACTCCCGAGTATTTTATATTGTCTGTAGTTATTTTAAATAATGGAATTTCTCTTTCTATCACTTCCTGTTGGACTTTATTGGTTTTATATGTATGTATATATATATAATATATAATTGCTAATGATTTATGGTTTGTATTAAATCCTGCAACTTTGCTGAAGTTGTTAATTATTTCAACAAGTTTTTTTAGTTGATTCTCTAGGATTCTCTAAGTATGCCATCCTATCATCTACAAAGAGTAATAGTTTTGTTTCCTCATTGCCTATTCTAATTCTTTTGATTTTTTTCTTGTCTTATTGCTATGAACTAGCATTTCTAGGACAGTACTGAATAATAGCTGTGATAATGGGTATTCTTGCTTCACCCATGATCTTACTGGGAAGGCTTCTAGCTTATCTCCATCATAGATAATGCTTGCTGATGGTTTTAGGTAGATACTACTCATCATTTTAAAGAAAACTCCATTTATTCCTATGCTTTCTAGTGTTTTAATAGGAATGAGTATTGTATTTTATCAAAAGCTTTATTCCTTCTGTTGAGATAATCACGTAATTTTTGTTAGTTTTGTTATTGATATAGTCAATTATGCTGATAGTTTTCCTAATCTTGAACCAGCCCTGTATTCTTGGTATAAATCCCACTGGTCATAATGTATGATCTTTATGACATATTGCTTTAATCAATTTGCAAGTATTTTATTTAAACATTTTGCATCAGTATTCATTAGGGAAATTTGTCTATGGTTTTCTTTCTCTGTTTTTGCTCTTCCTGGTTTAAGCATCAGCCCATCTTTGCGTCATAAAAAGAATGTGGCAGGATTCCTTCTTTGCTTGTTTTTCCAAATTGTTTATATAGTACTGGAATTAATTGTTCTTTAAATGTTTCATGGAATTCACTTGTGAATCTATCTGGTCCTGGAGATTTTTCTTAGGGAGATTATTGATGGCTTGTTCAATTTCTTTTTTTAAGAGACAGCATTAAATATTAGGTATTCTATTTTCTCTTCTCTTACTCTGGGCAATTTATATTTTTGTAAATATTCATCTGTTTCACTTAGACTGTTACGTTTATTGGCATGTAATTGGGCAAAACAGCTCCTAATAATTGTGTTAATTTCCTTTTCATTGGCAATCCTTTTCATTTTTGATACTGGTAAATTTTCTTTCTTATTTTTAATCACATTAACAAATAGTTTATTTTATTGGTTTTTCCTAAAACCAGCTCCTAGTTTTATTTATTAGTCCAATGTTTTTCTTAAATCAGTGTTTCAGGATTTCCAATTTGGTGTTTAATTAAGGATTTTTAAGTTGGTCTTTTTTCTAGTTTTTTTTTTAGTTGCATGCCCAACCAGGTTAGATTTCTAATGATATGCCTGTTTTTGGAACAGATCTAGATTATTTACTCTCTACCATAAGTTTATAAGTATAAAACGCATTTCAAAGAGTGGCTACTTGGGCTGTCACTTTAAGACTAAGAACTATAGGCAGTGTAATAAGAGAAAAATTAACAAACAAATAAATGGTTAGAATATCATAATCAAGTGTCCCTTAGAAGAGAATGTGTCAGAGCCATGAGGGTTCTCAGTACATAGAAAGGCTTGGTTGGAAGGTTCAATTTACAGGAGAGTCTTCCAGGTAGCAGAGAGATTCATGTAGAGAATATTAGAGTTGAGAGGGCAGAACTGCATGATATGAAAAAGAAAAAGGTCATCAGTTTGATTTTTGCAGATCTTTGATTACTTCTTTTGGTAATCACTAGAGAGCATTTATCACCCACATTTCAAAGGGAACACCTAGAATGCTGAATGTCTGATCTGGAAAGGGTCTGAAATTAGAAAGGGAAAGGCGGGGGTGTGGGGGGTAATAGAACTTCAATTTTCACAGGCAATATGGGCTGTCAGACCATCCAGTTACGGCCTTGTATTCTCAGGGCACCAGGGCATGGAGAAAGATAGGTTACATGAAACCCTACTAACAAAAGATTTGTAGCTTGAAATGTTTCCTCTGTTTCCATATAATTTATATCCAGAGAGTGGTTGTTGTCTGAACTAAAACTCAGATCCCAGACCACATAGCAAAAGGTGTAAGTTTGTCATTAAGATTTGATACAGCTCCAAGTAACAATCTGCCAACAAAACACATGATTCCTTTTGGTGCCGTGATTGGTTAAGGCTGCTGTTGATATTCCTGTAATTGGGAATGGATGGAGAATATTGACTCGCTACTATAAAGTACTAAGTATAAAACTCAAAAAGAGACCATTTGTACTGTTCCTTTAGAACTAAGACCTATGGGCAGTGTACTAAGAAAAAAATAAACCACTAAATGGATATAATATCACAGAACAGTTAGCATGAGAGCTAGGAGGATCCTTAGCACATAGAAAATCTTTACTGGGAGGTGCCATTCAAGGGAGAATATTCTAGGTATATTTGGGCTTAGAGTAAAGACTATTAGAGCTGAGAAGAAAGAAATGCAAAATAATAAAAAAAATAAAAAAGGTCATCGATTTGATTTCTTGCTGACTCTTGATTATTCAATATTGCTAATTACTGGCAATGACTATGGCTACTTATTGCCTCTAATAGCTTTTGAAGAACAGTACACTTAAAAGGGAGCACATAGAATGCTGAACGTCCAATCTCAGAGGAAAATAAAATTAGAGAGATAATAAGGATGATACTACTTGGATTTTCAGAGGCAGTATAAGGCATAGAACTCTCCATTTCATCCTTGAGAAGAATTATTTTATGTTTTCAAGGGCCCCAGAGCACAGAGAGAGACAGATTATATGAAGCTCATAACAATGTACGTTTTTGAACTGAAATTCTACCCTTATTCCCATATAATTTATATAAGGAGAGTCGTGATTGTCTGAATTAAAATTCAGGTCACAGACCACAGAGCGAAAGGTATAAGTTTAACATCTTGAGCCTTATATAGCTCCCGGAATTAAAAAAATCCCTTCACAAGACAAGTGATTCCTTGTAGTACCCTGAACAGAGAAGGCTGCTATTGCTATTTCTATTACTGGGAATGGGTAGAGAATATTTATTGCCTACAGTAGCTTTTGAAGAACAGTAAATTTAAAAGGGAACTAATACATTGCTAAATGTCTGCTGTAAGAGGGGTTTGAAATTACAGAAATGAGAGGGGTAATAGAACTTAATTTTTCAGAACTATAGAAATCCCAGTGTCATCCCTGGGAAGATAGGTTTTATTTTTATGTTCTCAGGTGGTGAAGGAAGAGAGACAGAGACAGAGAGAAAAAGAGAGACTCCAGAGAGAACTTGGAAGAAATTTAGAATCTAGACTGCAGGATCTAGATGAGCCCTGGAACCTGGAATAAGAGAGGTAGGAAGGAATTTCACCAAAAAGAATATGAGAGGACAGAGACATAGAACAAAATAGTCTGAGCCAGTGGGACTTAGTACACAGACTATTCGACCAGAGGGTAGCTTTAGAGAAGTGAATGTAAACGCTGGGAAGGCTCCTAGGATATGGGCTGATATCAGAGCAGGAGAGCCTGTAGAGTGTTGAATTTCCGTTTTGAAACTGTTCTGAAAGAACAGAGCCAGAGGTTCAATAGAACCAAGATTTTCAGAGCTAGAAGGAACATTAAAATGCTCAATGGCATTCTTTAGAACTTCTTTTTCTATTTGGAGAGTGTGATTGTCTGAGTTAAAACTCAGATGCCAGACCTCACAGCCAGATGTTTAAGTTTGTTATTGAGGCCATTATGGTCTCCATGAAGTAAAAACAATCCCCTGACAAGACAAGTGATCCCTTGTAGTTACCCAATCATGTTGGACTTCATTCATTTTCCTCTTATTCTGAATGTATCCAGAATATTTACTCACTACCATAAGGTTTAAATGCAAGACATTTCATGGAGAGATCATTTGTCCTATCACTTTATGACTAAGATGCATGGGCAGTGCAGTAAGAAAAAAAATAAGCCAGTAAGTAGATAGACTATCATAGGTGTTTTCCTTTAGAACATATAGTGTCAGACCTATGAGGATCCTTAACACATAGGAAGTCTTTTGCCTCCAATAACTTTTGAAGAATAATCCTTAAAGGGAGCCCACAGAATGCTAACTATCTGATGTAATGGTGCTCTCAAATTAGAGAGGTCACAGGGACGATAGAGCTTAAATTTGCTTTGAGAAGACAAGGGTTTTATGTTAGTGGGTAGCCAAGAAATAGCAAAAGACATATTAACTGAAATTCAGTTAAGGTCCTTAAAGTGATCTGAAATCCAGACTATCTGATCTGGATGAGCCTTAGAACCTGGAATATAAGACAGAGGAAAGAGTTTTCAAGACAGGAAGTGGAAGAAAGGCATAGAGACTAAAAACAATAGTATGAGCCAGTGGGACTTGAGAGCAGCCATAAGGAAGAGAATGTGACCTCTCAGTGGCCATCCAGGACAAGGGATATCAGAGTAGGAAAGCTTCTTGAATGTTCAAATTCTGGTTTGGAAATGTTCTGAAAAAACAGAGGCAGGAGGTGTTATAGAATCTAGATTTTCAGAGCTGGAATGGGTAGAAATCCCAATGGTATTCTTGAAAACATGGTTTTCTTTATGTTCTCAGGCCATCAAGGCATGAAGAGAGACAGGATAACTGAAACCCTAGTAACAAAGGATAGTTTGGGCTCAAAATGCTACCTTTATAACCATATATAGAATTTAAATCAGGAGAGAAGTGATTGTCTGACACGGGGTCCAAACCACCAGCCAACGGTATAAGTTTATAATCAAGTATCTCATATGGCCTGAACAAGGAAAAACAATCCCTTTCCAAAAGGTGATTCCTTATAGTACCCTGATCAGATAAGATTGCTATTGATATTCTCCTTATTGGGAATGGATAGAGAGCATTTACTCCCTACCATAATCTTTTAAGTACAAGTCATGTCAAAGAGAACAATTGTACTGTCACTTTACAGCTAAGACTTACAGGCAGTGCAAAACGTGAAAACTAAACAAAGCATAAAATGAATAAAATATCATAGGAGGGTCTGCTCTTAGAAGAGGGTGCTAAGGAGGGTCCTTAGCACATAAAAAGACTTGATTGGGAGGCACAATTCATGGGAGAATTTTCCTAAGAGAAGAGAGCTTTGAGTACAGAATATTTGGGGAGGGGTGTAGAACTGCACACTATTAAAAAAGAAAAAGGTCATTAATTTGATTCTTTGCAGATCCTCAATTACTAATGACTGCTATTAGTAATGACTAGGAGCATTTATTGCCCACAGTAACTTTTAAAGAACAGTACATTTAAAAGGGAGCCATAGAATGCTCAATGTCTGATCTTGGAGGGGTCTGAGATTAGAGACATAAAAGGAGCAATAGAACTTGGATCTTCAGAGGCATTGTGGGCCATAGAGTTCTCCATGTCATTCTTGAGAAGAGGGGCTATTTTATCTTTTCATGGCACTGGGGCAGGAAGATAAACTGGTTAAATCACACCCTAGTAACAAAGGATATTCCTGTCTTGAACTGCTACTTTTATTTCCACAAATTTATATCAGGAAAGTGGTAATCGTCTGAATTAAAACTAAGGTCTTAGACAAAAGAGCCAAATGTATACATTTCTCACTGAGGACCTTATATTGGCTCCAAGTAATAAAAACAATCCCCCAACAGTGCCCAGATCCGGTAACATTGTTATTGATATTCCCATTATTGAGAATGGAAGGGAGAGTACTGACTCACTATCATATGGTATTAAGTACAAGGAATTTCAAAGAGAGACTATTTGAGCTGTGATTTTACTACTAAGACCTATGGGCATGAATTAAGAGAAAAATAAATGAATAAATGAATAGCAGTCACCCCTTAGGAAAAATGTGATAGAGCTCTGAGGGCTCTTAGCATATAGAAAGTCTTAACCAGGAGGTGCCATTCAGGCAGAACTTTCCAGGGAGAAGAGAGCTTCAAGCACAGACTATTAGAGCTGGGAGGGCAGAACTGCATCATATAAATATAGGATAAAATATGGTCATCAATATGATTCCTTTCAATTCCTTGATTACAGAAGACTGCTATTGGTATTGACTAGGGAATAATTTCTGAAGAACAGTGCATTTAAAAGTTAGCTCATATTATTCTGGAAGTCTGATATAAGAGGGGTCTTAAATTAGAGAGCTAGGAGGGGCAATCAGACTTAGATTTTGAGAGTCAACGTAGGCCATGGAAATACCAATGTCATCCTTGAGAAGATGGGTTTGGTTTTTTTAATGTTTTCAGTGGGGCAAGGAGTAGAGAGAGAATGGTTAAACTCCAGTACGAGCATGGAAGAAATTTAGAATCCAGACTGTCTGATGGCAGCAAGTTCTAGAATCTGGAATGTGAGAGGCAGGAGGCAATCTTTTAGAATGAAATTGGGAGGACAAAGCCATAGAACAAAAATGGTCTAAGCCAGTGGAACTTTAGTATGTAGACTATCGGACCTGAGAAAAGCCATAGAGAAAAGAATGTGAAAACTGAAAGGTCTTCTGGAACAAGGGATATCGGAGCATGAGAGCCCACAGGATGCTGGATTTCTTATTTGGAACTGTTCGGGAAGAACAGACCTAAGAAGTGAGATAGAACCTTGATTTTCAGAGCTTGAAGGGACCTTAGTACACTCAATAGCATCCTTGAGAACCTGGGTTTCTCTATGTTCTCAGCACTAAGGCATGGTTAAATGAAACCGAACTAAAGAGAAATATTTGTAACTTGAAATGCTATATTTATTTCCACATAATTTATATCAAGAGAATAGTGATTGCATCAAAACTCACGTTGCAGAACAGAAAATCATATATATATATATATATATATATCTACAATAATAATTAAAAACAATCCCCTGACAAGACTAGTCATACCTTGTAGTGCCCTGATCAGATAATGCTGCTGTTCATATTCCTATTATTGGGAATGGATGGAGAGTATTTACTCACTACCATAAGGATTAAGTGCAGTTCACTGTCACTTTATGACTAAGCACCATGGGTAGTTCAGTAAGAGAAATAAAATTTAATTTATTTTTATTTTTAGTTTACAAGACTTTGTTCCACAAGTTTTGGGGTTCCAAATTTTCTCCCCCTCCCCACCCCAAGATGGCCTGTAATCCGATATTGATTCTACATATACCTTCATATTAAACTTATTTACGCAATATTCAAGTTGTAAAGAAGAATTATAACCAATGGAATGTATCATGAGAAAGAAGAAACCAAACCAAAAAAAGGGAGGGAAAAGAGAGAGTAAATAGTTTGCCTCAGTCTGCATTCAGATGCCATGATTCTTTCTCTGGATGTGGATAGCTTTTTCCATCATGAGTCTTTTAGAGCTGTATTTGAGAAAAAAAAATTAGAAAGATAAATGGATAGAACATCATAGGATGGTTTGCCCTTACAACATAGAAAGTCAAGGATGAGAGTCCTTAGCACAAAGAAAGGCTTGTTTAGGAGCCAAGGAGAAGATATAAGTTAAATAAAACTCCAGTTAGAAGTGGACGAAATTTAGAGACCTGACTACTGGATCTGGATTAGCCGTAATCCTGGAGTATGATATTTGGAGAGACTTTGAAAGAAAAAAGTTGAGATATAGACAGAACCAAGGGATATAAGATAGTTGGAGCCAGGGGGGATGAGTATATAGAACTTGGGCCATGAGAATAGCTAGGGAGGAGAAAACATGAGAGCCTGGAAGACACCAAGAACAAGGGATATCAGAGGAAGGGAGCACATAGAATGCAGAATTTCTGGTGTGAGAGGGTTCTAAAAGCACAGAGCTATGAGGTACTATAGAACCTATATTTTCTGACCTGGAAGTCACCTTTAGAACTCCCAATGGCATCCTTCAGAAGATGGATTTGGTTTGTGTTCTCAGGACACCAAGGCATGTAAAGATACAGGTTAATTGAAAGCCTAGAATCAAAGAATATTTGTGGCTTGAAATGTTACCATGTTTTCCATATAATTTATATCAGGAGAGTGTGATTGTCTGAATTAAAATTCAGGTACCAGACCACACAACCAAAATTATAAGTTTGTCATTGAGAGCCTTATTTGACTCTTAAGAAGTAAAAACAATCTACTGATGCAAGTGATTCCTTGTACTGTCCAACCCTGATCAAGTTAGACTTCTATTAATATTCCCATTATTCAGAGTGGGTCACGATATTGACTCACTAACATACAGTTTTAAGTACAAGATATTTCAGAAAGACCATTTGTGCTGTCGCCTTATAATGAACACCCATGGGCAGTGCAGTAAGAGAAAAAGAAACCGATAAATGGACAGACTATCATTGGAGGGTCTGCCTTTACAGCATATGGTGTCTGAGCTGTGAGGCTTCTCAGCACATAGAAAAGCTTGACTAGTTTGTCATTCAAGGGAGAATTCTCCAGATACAAGAGCTTAAAGACTATTAGAGTTGGCAGAACACAACTGCATGATAGAAAAATAAAAAAAGCCTCCCTTCCTCTCATCAAGTGGTCATCAATTTGCTTCCTTTCAGTTCCTTGATTACTTAAGACTGATATTATTTATCAAGGAGTATCTATTACCTGCAATAACTTTTGAAGAATTGTGCCTTTTTAAAAAGCAGAACATTAAATGAAATTTAGAATCTAGACTGTCAGATATGGACAAGCCTTAGAACCTGGAATATGAGAGGTAGGAGGGAGTTTCAAAGACAGAAAATGGGAGAAGGACATATCCACAGAACAAAAATAGTGTGGGCCAGTTAGTATGTAGAGTATGCATTCTGAGAGTAGCCATAGGAAAGAATTTTAGAATTGGGAGGGCACCTAGAACTAGGGCTATCAGAGCGGGAGAACACATAGAATGTTGAATTTCTGGTTTGGAACTGTTCAGAAGGAACAGAGGTAGGAGGTGATAGAGAACCTAAATTTTCAGAGCTAGAAAGAGCCTTAGAATTCTCAATGGCATCCTTGAAAACATGGGTTATTTTATGTTCTCAGGTTGAAAAGGCATGGAGAGAGACAGATTAATTGAAACCTTTGTTAGAAATGACATTTGTGGCTTGAAATGCTACCTTTATTTCCACACAATATATATTGGGAGAGTGATAATTTTCTACATTAAAACTCAGGTACCAGACCACACAGGCCAATGTATAAATTTATCAAGAGCCTTATATGTTTCTAAGAAATAAAAATAATCTACCAATACAACAAAATTCCTTATAGTGCCCTAATCAGATTAGACTTAAATTGGTTTTCCTATGACTAGAAATGGATCAAAAGTATTTCATTTCCACCATAAAGCATCAATGATAAGGCATTTCAAAATGAGACTGTGCTGTCACTTTATGACTAATTCCCATGATCAGTGCAGTAAAAGAAAAATAAATCAATAAATGGATAAAATATGGGACAGTTTGCCCTTAGAACAGATAGTGTCAGACTATGAGGTTCCTTAGCACCTAGAAAAGCTGGACACCAAGAGGTGCCATTCAAGGCAGAATATTTCAGGTAGAAGAGAGATTAGAATACATATCATTAGAGTTGGGAGGGCAAAACTGCATCATATCAAAATAGGAAAAATATTGGTAATCAATCTTATTGGATTGACTAATCAATCATGGTCCTTGCAGATTCTTGATTACTTCTGACTGCAGTGGGTAATGATCAGGGAGTAGTTGCCTGTGATAACTACCGAAGTACATTGCATTTAGAAGGGTATATACATAATATGTTAATTGTATGATGTAGAAGGTAAGAGGGCAATAGAATGTTGATTTTCAGAGCCATTATAGGTCAGAGAAATCTCATCATCCTTGACAAGATGGTTATTTTTTATGTTCTTAGCTGGCCAATAGAGACAGGTTAATTGAAACTCCAAGTAGAGCTGGACAAAATTTAAAGTGTAGACTACTGAATCTAGAGGAACCTAACCTGGAGTATCAGAGATAGGAGTGACTTTGGAAGACAAAAATTAAGAGATGGACAAAGCCAGAGGACAAAAAATCACCTGATGTACTGGTCATAAGTACACTGAGCATCAACCTTAAGAGTAGCCAAAGAGGAGAAAATGTGAGAGCTGAGAGGATATCTAGAACAAGAGATACCAGAGCAAAGGAGCACATAGAAAGTAGACTTCCTGGAGTGGAAGAGTGCCAAAAGGAGAGAGCTAACATGATAGAACCTTCATTTGTTGTTAATTTGTTTCTGTTGTGTCAGACTCTTTGAGACCCCATTTGGGGTTTTCTTGGTAGAGATATTGGAGTAGTTGCCATTTTCTTCTCCAGTTCATTTTACAGCTGAGGAAACTGAGGCAAACAGGGTTAAGTGACTTGCCCACAGTCAGACAGCATTGTCTAAGGTTAGATTTGAACTCAGGAAGGTGATTCTTCCTGACTCCTGGCCTGGCACCCCATTCACTGCTGCGCCACCTAGCTACCGATATAGATAGAACCTACATTGTCAGAGCTAGAAGGTACCTTAGAACTCTAAATGGCATCCTTTAGAAACAGGATTTTTTAAAAAAAATGTTTTCAGGGCACCAAAGCATGGAGAGAGACAGATTAATTGAAACCCTAGGAACAAAGGATATTTATAGCTTGAAATGCTACCTTTATTACCTTATAATTTATATCAGGAGAGTAGTAATTGCCTGAATTAAAACTCAAGTCTCCAACCACACAGCCAAATCTATATGTTTATAACCTAGTACCTTAGTATGCCTCCAAAAAATAAAAACAGTCTTCTAAGACAAATAACTCCTGGAAGTATAATGATCAGGTTAGACTTCTATTGATATTTCTGGTATTGGGAATTAATCAGTAGTATTTACTCACTACCATAAGGTTTTAAGTCCAAGATATGTCAAAGAGAGACCATTTGTACTGTCATTTTACTACTAAGACCTATAGGCAGTGCAGTAAGAAAAAAAAAACAAACTGATAAATAGATAGAATATGATAGCCCGGGGGCTTTTACTACATAGACTTTGGGACCTCAAGAGTATCCATAGAGAAGAGAATGTGAGAGCTAGGAGGACACCTAAAACAAGGGATGTTAGAGGAAGAGAAAACAGAACAGGGAATTTCTTGTGTGGGAAGATTCTGTAAGAACAGAGCTAGGAGGTGTGATAGAACCAAATTTTCAGAGCTGAAGGGGCTTTAGAACTCTCATTTTCAAGATTTAGAAAGATCATGGAACATATGGAAAGAAAAAAAGATCACTGGATTATTGAAGGAAGGGGAGGGCTACAGGAGGAAAGTTGAGGTGCTGTAAGAATAAAATGTACCAAAAATTATTTAAAAGATAAAAAAAGCTCTCATTTTCATCCTTAATAATATGGGTTATTTTTTTAAGTTCTCAGGGTACCAAGGCATGCAGAGAGACAGGTTAAGTGATAACCTAAAAATGAAAGACATTTGTGGCTTGAATTGGTACATACATTAAAACTGAAGTCTCAGACCACAGGGCCAAATATATATATATATGTTTATAATAAAGAACTCCGCATTATAAAAAACACAAACATGAAAAGATGATCATCATTTTCATTCTATGCAGATACTTGATTATTAAGTACTGCTAGTGGTAATGTCTAGGAAGCATTTATTGCCCACAATAACTTTTGAGGTACTGTTCCTTTAAAAGGGAGCACATTGACTGCTGAATGTCTGAAATTAGAGAGGTAAGACAGTAGAATTTAGATTCTTTTCAGAGCATACTTGGGCCATAGAAATCTCAATGTCATCCTTGAGAAGATGGGCTTTTATATTCTTAGGGTGCCAAGGAATAGAGGGAGATGGGTTGATTGAAGCTCCAGTTAGAGCTGGACAAAATTTAGAAGGTAAACTTAGATCTAGATGAGCTCTAAACCTGGACTATCAAAGTCAGGAGGGACAGAGCCAGAAAATGAAAAATAGCATGAGCTTGTGAGCATAAGTATATATAGAACATGGGCCATGAGACTAGCCAGAAAGGAGAAAAAGTGAGAGCTGGGAGGGTACCTAGAATGCAGGATATCAGTGATAGGTAAGACTGCTCTTGAAATTCCTGTTATTGGGAAGTGATTGAGAGTATTTGTTCACTACCATAACTTAACAGATGGGCAGTGCAATAAGAGAAAAACAACCTATGAAATGGATAGAATTTCATGTATATGTTTGCCTTTAAAACATCCTATGTCAGAACTAGGACAATCCTTAGCACATAAATAGTCTGGACTGGGAGGTCCCATTCATGGGAGAATATTCCAGGGATAGATTGAATCAGAACTACCCAGTCCTAGAACCTGGAATGAGAGATAGGAGGGACTTTAAAACACAGAAAGTGGTAGCTAGATGGAGCCATAGTACAAAAATAGTCTGAACCAAGGGGACCTTACTACTTAGAGTATGGCACCTGAGAGTAGCCATAGAAAAGAGAATGTGAAAGCTAGAACAAGGGGTATCAGAGCCAGAGAGCACATGGAACATGGAATTTCTGGTGTGGGTGGGTTCTGTAAGAACAGAGCTAGGAGGTGTGATAGAACCTAGATTTTCAGAGTTAGTGAGGGGTCTTATACCTCTCAATGGCACCCATGAGAAGGTTTTAAAAAAAAATTTTTAAAAATATTTTTAGGGCACCAAGACATAGAGCGGGACAGGATATTTGAAATCCTACTACCAAAGGAAATTTGAGACTTGAAATGCTATATTTATTTCCAAATAGTTTATATCAGGAGAGTGGTGACTATAAGAATTAAAAATCAAGTCCCAGACCACAGAATCAAAGGTATAAGTTTATAATCTAGTACCTCATATGACTCCACAAAATAAAAATAGGCCCCGAGAAAAGAGATAATTCTTTGTAGTGTCTTGATCATGTAAAACTACTAATGAATTCCTGTTTGGAGGTATGGGTGGAGAGTCTTTACTGTCTACCATAAGCTTTTAAGTCTAAAGCATTTCAAAGAGCGACTATTTGTACTGTCATTTTATAACTAAGATCCATGAACAGTGCAATAAGAGAAAACTAACCCAACAAATGGATAGAATATCATAGCAGGGCTTGCCCTTGGAACACATATTGTCAGAGCCATGAGGACCCTAAGCATATAAAAAGACTTGGTTGGAAGGTGCCATTCAATGGAGAATTTTCCAAGTAGTAGAGAGCTTAGAGTACTATCATTATTAGAGTGAGGACAGAATTCTCCATGGCATCCTTGAGAACATGGGTTATTTCATATTCTTGGGGAACCAAGGAATGAAGAGAGACAGGTTAATTGAAATTCTAGTGACAAAGTATATTTGTGACTTCAAAAGCTACATTTGTTGTTGCTGTTTAGTCCTGTCCCACTCTTTGTGACCCCATGGACCATAATATGTTAATACTGTCCATGGGGTTTTCTTAGCAGAGATATTGGAGTGGTTTGCCATTTCCTTCTCTGGTGGATTAAGGCAAACAAGATTTAGTGACTTTCCCAGAGTCACCCAGCTAGTAAACGTGTGAGGCTGGATTTGAACTCAGGTCTTCCTGTCTCCAGGCCCAGCACTGTCTATCCACTGAGCCACCTAGCTGCCTCTAATTTAGCACATAGAATGTCTTGGTTAGGTAGTGCCATTCAAGGGAGAATGTTCCAGGTAGAAAAGAAATTAGATTATGGAATGTTAGACCTCAGTTGGAAGAACTGTACAATATCAAAAAAACAAATTATTATATAATGCATTATTCAGTGCATTTCCTTGATTACTTAATACTGCTCTTGATCATGCCTATGGGCATTCATTGCCTCCAATAATCTTTGAAGAATAGTCCATGTAAAAGGCAGCTCACAGAATGCTAAATGTCCCATGTAGGAGGCATCAGAAATCACAGAGGTAAGAGGGCCCAGGGAACTTAGGTTTTCAGAGCCAGTAGGAGTAGCAGAACTCTCCATGTCATCACCTTTGAGAAGTTGGGGATTTTTCCCTCAGGGTGCCAAGGCATGGGGATAAATAGGTTCATTGAAACCCCAGAAACAAAAAAAGATTTGTCGTTTGAAGTGAAAGGTTTATTTCCATTTAATTTATATCGGGAGTGTGGCGTTTGTTTGAATTAAAACTCGTGTCATGCATCACAACAGTAAAAGTATAAGTTTAAAAAATACAATGCCTTATATGGCTTAATTTTTTTTAAAATAAACCTCCCAACTAAACAAATGACTCATTATAGAGCCTTGATCAGGTAAGATTGATATTAACATTACTACTGTTGGGAATAGACAGAGAGTATTAATTGATTGCCATAAGGTACTAAGTATAGTGCATTTTAAAGGGAGATTTTTTGCGCTGTCACTTTATTACTAGGACCCAGGGACAGTGCGAGAAGAGAAAAATAAACCAGTAAATGAATAGAACACATCACAGGAAGATTTGTCCTTGGAATATAAGATATCAGAAGATGCAGGTCCTTGGCACATTGGGAAGTGCCATTCAAGGGATAATATTCCAGGCAGAACAGAGCTAGGAGGGCAAAAGGACATGAGAGAAAAAAACAAAAATTCCCCCAAATGGTTATCAATTTTATTCCATGCAGATCTTTGATGACTTGAGATTGCCATTGGTAATGAATAGCCAGTATTTTTTGCCTAACAATAACTTTTCAAGGGAGTATATTTAAAAGAGACATTAGTTTTTTGAATCATTATATTACTAACAAACATTTGCAGTCTTCTAAAACAAATAAATAAAAAGATAAAAAGGCCTAGATTTTAGAGCAGGGTGGGGCATAGAATATTAAGGCTGTTAGAGTACTTAGCACACAGAATGTCATGGCTAGAAAGTTCCTTCCTATGGAGAATGGTAGAGAGGGGAGGGAAGGTAGTATAGAAAATTTCAGAACAGGGATAGGCATAATGTCCCAAATAGGAGTGGACACTGAAGGCAGAATGTCAACTAGAGAGAGTATGTAAAAAATAGAATATCTGAGCTTGGCTGAAATGTAAAATCCAGATTTCCAGATCCGGATTGGGCCTTAGATCCTGGAATAGGAGGAGGAAGAGTAACTTCAGAAGACAGAAGGTGGGAGAGAAAGCCAGAGAGTAAAGATGTTCTGAGCCACTGGGACCTTTGCACACAGACTATGGATCCTGAATACAGCCAGAGAGAAGAGGATGTGAGAGCTGGAAGGGCACCTAGAACAAGGAATAGCAAAGCAAGAGAGCACACTGGATGTTGATTTTCTGGTGTAGGAGGATTATGTAACAACAGAGCTAGGAGGTGCGGTAGAATCTGGATTTTCAGAGTTGGAAAGCGCCTCAGAACTCTCAAGGGCATCCTTGGGAACATGGGTTTTGTCATGTTTTGAGAGTGCCAAGGCATGGAGAGAGATAGCTTAATGGAAATTCTTGTAACAAAGGATGTTTGTGGCTTGAAATGCTATATTTATTTCTACGCAAGTCATATTATGAGAGTGGTGATTGTCTGAATTAAAACTCAGATCCTGGCCCAGATGGCCCAGGGTATAAGTTTATATTTGAGTGCCTTATGGCTCCAAGAAATAAAAAACAGTCCCTGACAAGTCAAGTAATTCCTTGGAGTACTGTGATCAGGTAAGACTACTATTTATATTCCTGTTATTGAGAACGGATGGAGAGTATCTGGTATAAGGTATTAGAAGTGCATTTTAAAGGGAGACCATTTGTGCTGTTACTTTTTGACCAAGACCCATGGGCAACGCAATAAGAGAAAAATAAACAAACCGATAAATCTATGGAATATCCTCAGAGACTTGGCCCTTAGGCCAAAATATTTAAGGGCTCTTAGAGTCTTGGTTAGGCAGTGCCATTTAAGGGAGAAAGTTTGAGGGAGAGGAGAGCTTAGATATTAGAATATTTGGGTTCAAAGGGCAGAACTGCGTAGCAAATCGAATGAAATCAAATCAAAGAAACAAATGGGCATCAATTTGATTTGATCGAGTTTCCTGAATGCTTAGGACTGCTGCTGGTAAAAAAAATAGGGAGTATTTCTTGACTATAATAAGGTGTAAAGGACAATGTATTTAAAAGCAACAATATTGATGCTTTTAAATCATCATTTCTAGGATACATTGTGTTATTAGATAAAAATAAATAAATAGATGAAAAGAAAAAAGAACAAAGATTCTAAAGCAGGGAAGGGCCTTAGAACATAGTATGTCAGAGCTGTTAGAATCCTTCAAATATAGAACGTCTTGGCCAGAAAGCACCTTTCAAGGGATTGTCAATTTTACAATAAAGAAGGTAGTCTGGGCCTTGAATTTCAAAACTGGGAGTAGACATCGAAGGCAGAATATGAGACCTGGGACAGTATGTAACAATAGGATATCTGAGTTTGGAGGAAATTTAGAATCCAGAATGCCTGATCTGGATGGGGCCCTAGACCCTGACATAGCAGAGGTAGAAAAGACACTAGAAGACAGAAAGTGAGAGATGGACAGAGCCAGAGAAGAAAAATGGCCTGTGCCATTGGCACCTTAGCACACAGACGAGGAAGCCTGAGAGTAGCCACCAAGAAGAGAATGTCAGACCTGGGAGGGCACTTAAAAAGAGGCTATCAGAGCTAAGAGATCACATAGAATGCTGAATGTCAGCTTTAGGGGTGGCCTGAAAACCACATAATGTTCAAGCTGAGAGAGGACTTAGAACACTGATTTTCAGACTTGGCATGGGCCTTAAAATTCGCAGGATCACAGCTGAGAAGGACTTCATTTTTATGTGCTCAGTGGACAGTACATGGGGAACATACGGGTAATTAAAAACAATATCATAGTTTATTTATGGTAAGAATTGTGGCAGTTATTTCAGTATGATTTAGATTAACACAATGGTGATGCTATGAATTACAATTCAGTTTCCCACCCATCTCAGGAAGGTGGAATAGTTAAGATATAGGGTCTTATCTGTCTCAAAAATTAGAAAAAAAAATTTGATTCCTTTACATGAGAATCCTGCTAGTGCTAAAGTATGAGGAATAGAAAGACCTGTGGTCTATGAGCCAAGCAGAATTGGGGTTACTCAAAAGAAATGTAAGATGCACCAATTTGGAGACATCTCCCTCCTAAATGGTCATACAGACTATGTGTGCCTGACCTGTGGTAGAGCCTTCCAAGCATGTATTAGTCTGATCAGCCACAGCCACACATACTGTACAGACACAGTGATGTCATTTTGGTCCTCTTTGAGCATGAAGGATAAACAATACCATTAAATTTAAAAGACATAGTATTTCCACTTTTAAATCAGTTTCTTACAGAGACATATAAAGTTCACTAAGACAAAAAGAAATACAGAAACAAAAAGAAAAACGTAGAATTTCAGAGTAGGCGTTGCCTTAGACCATTGGTGTCAAACTCACATATTAATGGGAGCCATAAAACTGTACATAAGGCTCCCTGTGGGCTGCAATCTTGACTTAGTTTTAAAATATAATGTTATTTAGGTTTTATTGTATTTTATTTATTTTGTTAAATATTCATATTTTTACATATTTTCAAATTTCCACATTTACATTTTAATCTGATTTGGTTGCACTTCAAATACTGTGGGCCTGATATGGGGAATCATAGAACAGAGATCTTCAGAGCTGGGAGGTGCCTTAGAACTCAACATTATTGTTGAGAAGATAGGTTTTCGTAATATATTCAGTAGCCCAAGCCATGGAGAGGGACAGTCTAATAGAAAACTCAATAACAAAAGATATTTTTGGTTTGAAATGGAAAATGCATTTCCATATAATTTATATCAGGTAAGTGGTGACTGTCTGATATACTTGGCCATACACTGAATTAATTAACCTCTTAATTAGTTAATTAATCTCAGTTTCTTCAACTGTAAAATGCTGATAACAACAGCACTTACATCATAAGTTGTTGTGAGAATAAAAATAATATATTTAATGCACTTGCACAGTGCCTGGAATGTAGTAGGCACCACATAAATGATTATTCCTCTCCCTTTCCCCTCTCTTTTAAAGTCATTGTATTGCTGAGGCATAATCATTTTAATAAGATAAAATTAAATACATAGGTGAAAAGAAAATTCTAGAATTTTAGGATAGGGTGTTGCCTTTGACCGTAAACTATCAGAGTTATTAGTCTTGGCCTTGAAGTGTTATTGAAAGAAAAATGGTATAGCTAGAAGAGAGCTTAGAATACAGAGTATTAGAGCTGGCTAAGCAGAACTGAGAATGAACACTGAAGCCAGATGAGACCTGGCAGTGTATGTGGTACACAGTATTTGAGCTGGCAAGAAATTGAGAATGAAAAATGCCTGTGCTGAAGGGAGATCTGGAACCTGTAATATCAGACATGGAAGGTGCCTTAGAGCACAGAAGGTAGGAGATGGTGAGAACTTAGGAACAGAGACAGTGGGATCTTAACACAGGCCTGAGAGTAGCCATAGAACTCACAATGTCTGACCCAGGAGATGTCTTAAAAACCAACAACAGAATATCGGAGCTGAGGCTGGGTCATAGAATGTGGATCTTCAGAGCTGAGAAGAGCCTTAGAACTCTCAATATAATTACTAAGAAGATGGGTTTTGTATGTACTCAGTGGGCTAAGACATGGAGAGGGACAATTTAATTGAAAACCCTGTGACAATAGATATTTGTGGTTTGAAATGGAATATTTATTTCCATATAATTTGTTAGGATAGTGGCGATGGTTTAAATTAAGGAATCAGGAAGACTTGAATTCCAATTCGGCCTCAGACACTTAACTATTTCTTTGGTCCTTGGCAAGTCACTTAACCTCACCTTGACTCAGTTTCCTAATTTTAAAATGGGGATAATAATAGCACCTACCTCAATTTTTTTGAAGATCAAATGAGATAGTATTTGTAAAAGTATTAACACAATGTCTGGCACATAGTAGACACTATATAAATGCTTATTCCCTTATGAAACTCAAAAAACCAAAATCAACTTCCAAAAAAACTAATTCCTTGATCAGTTAAAACTATATTGAGATTACTCCTATTGATAATAGATGGAGAGTATTTATTGACTACTATAAGGTATTAAGTTCAGTCCATTTCAAAGAGAAACCATTTGTATTGTCACTTATTGTCTTACACATGCAGTGTAATCAGAGAAAAACAAAACTTATAGAAGGATGGGAACTTAGAACGGAGAATGTCAGAGCTGGAAGAGACCTTAGAACAGGGAATGTCAGAGTTCAGTATGACAAGGCTGGGATGGGTCTTAGAATAAAGACTGTCAAAGCTGGGAGGGGCCTTAGCACAGAGAAGGTCTTGGTACTTTTCAAGGAAGACAGACTAGAGAAGGCAGTCTGGACCTTGAATGTCACAATTGTGAGTAGACAATGAAGTCAAAATATCAGACCTGGGAAAGTATGTGATACATAGAATATCTGAGCTTGGAGGAAATTGGGAATCCAGACTGCCTTATCTGGGTGGGGCCTTAGAGCCTGGAACATGGGAGGTAGAAGGGACTTTAGAAGACAGAAAATGGGAGATGGGCTAAGCCTGAGAATATAAATGGTCTGAGGCAGTAGGACCATAGTACAGTGGAAGAAGCCATAGGAAAGAGGACATGAGAGCTGGGATGGCATCTAAAGCAAGGGATAGCAAAGCAGGAGAGCACATAGAATGTTGAATATTTGACTTAGGGGGAGCCTTAAAAAACCAAATTTCAGAGCTGAGGGGCTGAGAGGTCATAGTAGATTTTCAGAGCTGGGTGGTGCCTTACACCTCAATGTCATCCTTGAGATTTGTTTGTTTTTTTTTTAGTGATCAGTTGGCCAAGGCATGCAACATTTATTTCCATATAATTTATATCAGACAGTGTTGATGATCTGAATTAAAACTCAGGTTCTGGACCACAGAGCTTAAAGGTATAAATTTAAAATCCAGCCCTATATGTGGCTCCAGAAATAAAAACAATTCCTGACAAGACACACGGTTCCTCATAGTGCCCTGATCAGGTAAGACTGCTAGTGATATTATTGTTATTATGATTATTATGATTATTATTACTAAGAGCTGAAGAATATTTATTGACTGCTATAAGATATTAAATACAGTGTATTTTAAAAGGAGACCATTTGTACTATCAGTTTTTTTTTGCCAAGACCCATATGCAGTGTAATTAGAGAAAAATAAATAAGTAAATCAAAAACCCTAACATGTTATAAGAGGTGTGGGCCTTAGAACTTAAAATGTTAGGGCCGGGAGGATACTTAATACATAAAACATCTCGGCTTGGATATTCCTTTCAGGGGAGATTGATTTAGAAGAGAATTTGGAATAGAGAATATTAGTTTGGAGAACAGTCTTGGCTCTGAATGTCTGAACTTTTAGTGGGTGTGGAAGACATTCTCTCAGTTCTGGAAGGGTTCATACAATATCCAAGCTCGTAGCAACTTTAGAATCAAGAATGCCTATGCTAGTTGGGCCGCCCAAGCTTGGGTATCAAATGTGAGGGGATCCATGGAACATGGACAGCAAAACATGGGTAAACCTGAGAATATAAGTTGTCCTATTCATTGTGACCTTAGCACACAGAATGGCAGGCTTGGGAGTAGCTGTAGAGAAGAGAATGTCAGAGGTGCTTGGATCCTTAGAACAAGTAATCTCAGAGGTAGGCAAGCTCTTGGACACAGAATGTCAGAACCAGCAATACCCTTAAAACCACAAAATGGCAGAGCTGGGAAGGGCCTTAGGAGACACAATATCATATACGGAAAGGAAGTATAGTTTGGTTTTTTAAATGTTCTCAGTGACCAAGGTATTATGAGAGAGAGGTAAAATTTAAAAATGAAGTTTATGGTATAAGATGCAATATATAGTTCAGTATAATTTATATTAGCAAAATGATGATGTCCTGAATGAAAACTTAGGTCCCAAAGCATTCAAAGAGGAAAGGCAAACATACAGAGCCTATTCTGGCTCCTCCCTAACCCAAAAAATGTAAGAAATAAAAGGAAAAAAAGTAATTCCATGCAGAAATGGGGAAAGATTGCTATGATTATTACTATCATTATAAATGAATAAATAGTATTTATTGAAAAATAAGGTAAGTACACAGGATATAAAAGGTTTAAAAGGTACATACCATTTGTGATTTTCAATCATTCTACCGTTAAGACACTTAAGTGATGTAATAAAACCAAATAGCTAAATGAAAAAGGGGAAGAAATCTCAAATATCAGAGGAGGATAGGGCCTTAGAATATTGAATGTCAGTGCTAGATCGACCTTTAGAATATAGGAAAGCCTTAAGAACGCGAGGCCAGGAGGAACATCCTTAAACCACAGGATCTGAGCTGGGAGGGCTCTCAGGACATAGATTATCTGAGCTGGGCTCATCCTTAGAATACGCATCGTCATCGATGGGAAGGAGGTTTTGGTGGTTTTGTTTTAAAAGATGCTCAGTGGTCAAGATATTAGGAGGGACAGGTAAATTTTTAAAATGATTAAGTATCTTTATGGCATGAGATGCAACATTTATTTGAATATAATCTATATCAGCACAATAGTGATGCTCTGAATTAAAACTCAGGTCGTGAACCACACAAAGAGGAAACGTGAACATACTGTGCCTAATCTGGCTCCCCCCCTAAAAAAAAAAAGAAAAGAAAAAAACCCGACAAAAAAGTAATCCCATGCAGTGCCTTGAAGGGTAAGACAGCTGTCGCTATTCCTATTATTCTTAATGAATGGGGAGTATTTATTGAAAAAAAATAAGGTAAGTTCACAGGATTTAAGTGGGACAATATTTGGGATTTTAAATAATTTATTTTTAAGACTTGTATCTAAAGTTATAAAACTGAACCAATGAATTAAAGGGGGATAAACCCTTGACTATCAAAAAAAGGGAGGAGACTTAGAACCTAAAATGTCAGGGCTGGGAGGGTCTTTAGAATGTGGGATATCTGGCCTTTCAAGAGAACATATTGGCAGCTGGATAGGGCTCAGAGTAGAAAATTTCATCACTGGGATAGTGGTCATCACTCTGAATGCTGGAGGTTTGAATAGAAGCCAGACTATCCAACCTGGGAGGGTACTGAGACTATAATGTTGGAGGTTTATATAGAAGGCAGAATATCCAACCTGGGAGGGCACTGAGACTATCTCAGCTTGAAGGTGATTTTAAATTGAGTGCCTGACCTAGAATGGGCCTCCAATCTGGAATATGGAAGGGGGAAGGAGTTTAGAATTCAAATTGTCTGACTCATTGGGATCTGAGCCTATGGAATGGCAAGCCTGGGAGTAGCACGTCAGAGCAGGTAGTGCTCTTGGGGATATCTGAGCCAGGAGATACTTTCCAACACCGAGTCACCAAGCGGCGTGAGTGGCCGAGCTGAGAGGAGGGGCTCTTAGAGCACAGATTAGCAGATTGGAAATGGGCCTGAGAACACACAGTATCATCCCTGGGAAGGAGTTTTCTTGATGTTCTCAGGAGTCCAAGATACTTGGGGTCACAGGTAAATTTATAAGACAACAACAATGCTCTTTATGATATGAGATGCACATTTATTTCAGTATAATTTCTAGCAGCACAGCGGTGACACTCTGAAATAAAACTCAGGTCCTGGTGTACCTATTCAAAGAGGAAAGGTGACAATATGGTGCCTTTAACAGCCCTTCCCCCCACTCCCACCCCCACCAAACAGTCCTGAAAAAAATAATTTATGCACTGCCTTGCTCTGGTTAGGCTGCCAGTGAACGGAGAGTATTTATTGGAAAAAAATAAGGTAAGTATGCAAAATTTGAAAGCGACACCATTTGGGATTTTAAATTATTGTATTGTTAAGATACATATAATGTAGTAAAATAAAACTTAACAAATAAGTTAGAAGTAAAAATACCCCAAAATATGAGTGGAGGGAGGACCTTGAGAACATAGAATGTCTGGCAATGGATGTGCCTTTGAAGAAGATAAACTGGAGGTGGGAGAAAGTTTTGAACATAGAATTCTATAACTAGAGTGGCAGCCCAGACTCTAAATGTCAAAATGGGTTGTTGCTGGGAAAGCCAGAACATTAGGCCTGGGAGAGAATGTAGAATATAGAATGAATGAGCTCGGAGGAGACTTAAAACCAAGAAGGCCTGAGCTAGATGGAAATCTGGAACCTAGAACATCAGCCATGGAGGGGTACTCTAAAACATAGAAGGTGAGAGATCATTGGAGCGTAAGAATAAGACTGTCTGATTCTGAGGGAGCAAAGTACCAGATGTCAGGTTTGGGAGAAGGAGCAGAGAAGATGTCTGAGCCAGCAGGGCACATAGAATAAGGCACATGAGACTCAGGAAGGCCATTAGGAAACAGAAGGTCAGAGCTAGGAGTAGGTGGCCTTCACGTCACAGAAGGGCAAGGCTTGGAAGGCTCTTAGAACAGAGACTGGCAAAGTTGAAATGGTCCTGGGTTTTGTTGATGTACTCAGGGGCCTGAGCTAGAGGATGGGGCAGGTAAATTTAAACAATAATAAAGTATATATTATGAGATGCAACATGTTTCAATATAATTTATATCAGCAAATGATGATGCTCCAAATTAGAATTCTGATCCTCATTCACATTGTCAAAGGGAAAAGGACATTCATTGCCTTATCTTATTTAGGGAAGAAAACCATTGAAAAAGCCTTCACAGAAATAGTAATTCCAATATACTGCCTTAATCTGGTAGGGAGTGTTTATTGAAACAAGGCGGTAAGTGCATAGGATTTAAAAGGCACAACATTTTCTCTTTTAAATCATTATGTTGACAAGACTCATGTGCAGTGTAATAAAATAAAAAGAAATAGATAATAGAAAAGGAAAAAAATCCTGAAATATCATAGCCAATTGTGGCCATTAAACATAGAATTCCAGGCCTGGAAGGGAGAAGCCTTAGCGTGCCTGGGTTTATGAGACCAGAGAGTGTAGAATGGAGAATTTCAGAGCTGAGAGGGCAGTCAGGGCTCAGAATGATAGGCCTGGCCAGGGTACTTAGAACATAGAATTTCAGAAGTTGGAGAGAATCAAGAATGCCTGGACTAGATGAGACCCTGAAACCTGCAGTATCCAAGCTGGGAGGGCCTTTAGGCCAAAGATGTCAAACACTGGGCACGCCCACAAAACTCCCCAGTGCTTTCCTAACTAGATTAAAATGAAATTGGGAACTACTTAACAAAATCAATAAAAATACAATAAAACATAGATAACATTGCATTTAAAATCAAGTCAGTATGTGGCTCTTAGGGATCCTTATGTGTGGACTAGTGGCCCTCATTTCTATTGAGTTTGGCACCACTGCTTTAGACCACAGAAAGTGGGAGATGGTCAGAACCTGTCCAAGTTGTTAGGATCATAGCAAACCTAATACCAGAGTTGACAGTAGTCATATAGTCATAGAGATATAAATTTCAGAGCTAGGAAGGTCCTTAGAAGAAGAGAATTTTAAAGTCAGAAGAGTCATTCTCATACAGAATGTCAGTACTAAGAGCTTCCTTAAAACCAGAGCTGGCAGAGCTCATAGAAAAGAGATTTCGAGACATGAAAAGGGACTTAGAACACATAATGTCATGTGGGAAGGAGGGTGGTTGTGTGTGTTTTTTTTTTAATTTACCCTATGACATAGGTATTGGGAGGGACAGGTAAATTTATTTTTAAAAATACAAAGTATATTTATGGTTCAATATCATTTCTATCAGCACAATTGTGATACTCTGAATTAAAACTCAGGTCCTGAACCACACAGCCAAAGAAGAAAGTTGAACATACAATGCCTAATCTGGCTAAAAAAAAAGAAAAGAAAAAAAAATGAAAAAAAAAAGTAATTACATGCATTGCCATGATGGGGTAAGACTGCTGTTGATGTTACTCTTATTGTTTAATAAATGTGGAATATTTATTGAAAAATAAGGTAAGTACACAGGATTTTAAAGAAACATCATTTGAGATTTTAAATCATTGTATTGCTAAGACAGATATGTAATATGATAACACTGAATTAGTAAGTGATAAGATTAAAACCCTTAGACTATCAGAGAAGGAGGGTCTTCAGAAGCCAGAATAGCTGAGCTTGGAGCTGCCTTTGAGGATAAGACATTGGGTAGAACATAGTGACTTTCAGCCCTACGAAGGTAGTCTGGGTCTGAACGTCAGAACTGGGTACTAACAAAGAGCATGGACTGTCTGAGCTAGGAGGCAGTTTAGAATCAGACATGCTTGAGCTGGATGGGGCCAGGCAACCTGGAATTTCAGAGGTGGAAGGGAGCCTCAAATACAGAAAGTGAGAGATGGCTAGTGTCTGGGAACACATATTGTAAGAGTCCTCATTTATATAAGTGCAGCGATGTTGTTCTGAATTAAAACTCCTGAACCATATACCCAAAAAGGAAAGGTAAAATATAGTACTTCATCTGGTTTAAAAAAAATTAACTCCATGATCTGTCTTGTTCTGGTAGGACTGCTATTGACATTTGTATTATTGGTAATGAATGGGGAGTGTTTTTGAAACAAATAAGGTAGGTGTTAAGTACAGAGTATTTAAAAG
The DNA here is from genome assembly GCA_028646595.1 of Phalanger gymnotis. Lineage (NCBI taxonomy): Eukaryota > Metazoa > Chordata > Mammalia > Diprotodontia > Phalangeridae > Phalanger > Phalanger gymnotis. The sequence continues at coordinate 46,857,008 of CM053628.1, forward strand.
GGACCCCATTTTTGCTTTTAAATCATTATATTGATAAGAGACATTCAGTATTATAAAATAAAAGGAAATGAAAGTGAGAAGAAAAAATGTTAGACTATCATACTAGGGAGCGGCCTTATAGCATAGAATTTCAGAGCTTTGAGGGCCATCAGAACATACAGTATCTGGACTGGAATATGCCTCTCAAGATGAAATACAGGGGCTGCTGGAGATCTTGAAAGGCATTCAGGGTTCTATATGACAAAAATTGAAGTTGACAACATAGAAGCCAATATCAGACCAGGGAGGTCACTTAGAACATAGAATGGCCCACCTTGGAGGAAATTTAGAAACAACAGTGCCTGAACTTGATGGGGGCCTAGAGCCTGGACTGTCAGAGGTTGGAGAGACCTTAGACCCCAGAAAGTAAGAGATGATCTGAACTTGAGAACACACAGTATGCAAATCAGTGAGATATTAGTCAAGAAACTATCAGGCCTGGGAGAAGCCATAGAGAAGAGATTGTCAGGGCTGGTAAGGGCCTTAGACAGAATATCAAAACAGGGAAGGAATTTGCTTTGTTAAATTTAGGTGCTCAGTGGGCCAGGTGTTTAGAGTGAAAGGTATCCAAATTAAAGAAAATAATAAATAGCAAAGCATACTTAGAGAATTAAATAGAACACATATTTCAATGTAACTTATACCAGCACAGTGGTAATGCTGGAAATTATAACTCAAGTCCTGAACCTCACAAAGAGCTAAGGTGAATACGCTAGGCCTGATCAGGCTTAAAAACAAAACCAGAAAAGTAAAGTAAAAACAATCAACAAAGAAGTAATTCCATACAGTGACTTGGTGGAGTAAAACTGCTGCTGATATTACTATTTTATTGTTAATGAATGGGAACTTTTTATTGTTTAAAAAAAACTAAGGTAAGTACACAGGATTCAAAAGGACGTCATTCATGATTTTAAATCATTATTTTGCTAAGACATATGTAACATAATGTAATAAAACCAAATGAACAATGAAAAAAATCCTAGATTGTGAGAGGAAGGAGCAGCCTTAGAACATAAAATATTCATAGACTGTCTAGTCTTGGTGGTACCTTTCAAGAAAATATATTGGAGGTTGGCTAGAGTTTAGAATAGAGAATTTCAGCACTGAGATAGCAGATCCAGGCCTGAATATCAGAAGTAGGAGCTCACACAGAAGCCAGAATATAAGACCTGGGAGGCCACACTAAACATAATATATCTGAGCTTGCGGGAAATCTAGAATGCTGAATGAAGCCCTAGAACCTGGAATACCAGAGGCAGAAGAGACTTTAGAATTTCAAATGGAAGTTGGACAGAGCCTGAGAACTCGGATTGTTTGAGTCAGTAGGATCTTAGCACACAGAATATCAAACCTGAGATTAACTATAGAATATATGAGAACTGGGAAGGCACATAGAACAAGGGATGCCAGAGCTAAGCAAACTATAATTTGTATCAGCACAATGGTGATACTCGAAAATTCATGGCTCCAAACTCAGCCAGTGAGGAAAGGTTAACTTACAGTGTCCAAAACAAAACAGTGAAAAGAAAAAAAATAACAGACCAAAAAAGTAATTTCATGCAGTGTTTTCAAGGGGCAAGGCCACTGTAGAGACAATTTTATTTTTAATGAACAGAGAGTATTTATTGAAAAAAGTTAACAATTCTAAAGGGATAGAATTTTAAATTTTAAATCATTGTGCTGATACCTATATTTAATTTAATGTAATAAAAGGCAAAAAAACAGAAGGGAGGGGTTTTGAACATGAAAAGGCAGGGGTGGGAAGATCTTTACAAAATAGAATGTCTGACTTGGCCAAGGTTGACTAGAGCTAAGAATAGAGACTTTATGCCCTGGGAAGGCAATTTGGGCTCTAAATGTCAAAACTGGACATTGACATAGGAGTCAGAATATCAGACTTGTGAGGCCATGAAGAAGATAAAATATCTGAGCTTAAAGGCAATTTAGGATCAAGAGCGCCTGAGCTGCATTGGTGTTCAGAATTATCAAGAGTGGGAGGGACTTTAGAACACAGGAGGCGAAAAGAGGCCAGGGCTTGAGAACACCAATTGTTTAATTCAGTGGGATCTGGGCATGTAGAAGATCAGATGTGGGAGATGGGAGAAACCACAAAGAAGAGAATAGCCTAGCCCTCAGGAAAGATTAAACAAGGGATATCAGAGGCAGGAAAACCCATCAAACATACAATGTCAGGACTAGGAGTGGCCCTAAAAGCAAAGATTGTCAGTGCTGGGAGAACCTTAGAACAGATTGTCAGAGCTGGGATGGTACTAAGAATATAAACCATCATCGCTGGCAAATAGTTTGGTTTTTGTGCTCCAGGGGAGGGACAGGTATATTTTTAAAATTATATTTAGGGTGTAAGATGCAACATATGTTTCATGATGATGCTCTGAATTAGAATTCACATACTGAATCACAAAACTAAAGTGGAAAGGTGACCATACGGTGCCTAATCTGACTCCAAAAGACAACAAAGAAAAGGAAAAAAAAACAACAAAAAAGTAATTGCATGCAGTCTCTTGAAGGCTAAAGGTTGCTGTAAATACCACTCTTATTGTTAATGAAAGGGCTGTATGTATTGAAAAAATAAGGTAAGTACACAATATTGAAAAGGGAAACAATTGTGATTTTAAAGAATTATATTGCTAAGACACATATAATTGGATAAACAAGTAAAAAAGAAAAAAAGACCCTAGAGTATCTGAGGAGGGAGGGTCTTTGAAAATAAAATCACAAGTCTGGGAAGGTTTATAGAACACCATTTTTTTACTTGGAGGCACATTTCAAGAACATATATTGGAGGTTATTGAGAGCTTAGAACAGAGCATTTCACTGTGGGACAACAGTCTAGGCTCCGAATGTCAAAACATGGAAGATAGAATATCAGACCTTGAAAAATATGTCAAATATTGAATCATAAAATGAATGAACTTGAAGGCAAGTTAGAATCAAAAGTACCTGAGCTAGATTGGACCCTGGAACCTGAAATATCAAACCTGGGAAGGACTTTAGAACAAAAAAAGTGAGAGATGAACAGAGACAGAAAACAAAAATTGACTAACTCCATGGGACGCTGAGTATGTAGAATGTAAGGCCTGGGAGAAGCCACAGAGAAGAAAGGGTCAGAGCTGACGTTAATAACAAGGGATACCTGTCTAGGAAAGCCCCTAAAACATACCATTTCAGGACTAGTTATGGCCATATCAGCCAGTCAGAGCTGAGAGGGCTCTTGGAACCTATATTATTAGAGTTGAGATGGTCCCGAGAACACACATTGTCATCACTGGCAAAGAGTTTTATTTATGTACTCAGGTTGTAAACTATGAGGAGGGAGAGGTAATGTCAAAAACAATGACTCAGGCTATTTTTAATAGGAGGTACAACACATTTCAATGTAATTTATAAAAGAACAATGGTGATGCTCTGAATTAAAACTTCTTGAAACACAAACAAATTGGATAGTTAAAAACAGATTGCCTTAGCTGACTCAAAACAAACCTATCAGACAAGCTAACTCCATGCAAAAAAAATGTTCTGGTAAGACTACAATTCATATTGCTTTAATTGGTAATGAATAAGGACTGTTTTATTGAAACAAACTGTTTCAATAAAAACCCACTTTGAAAAATAGGACACCATTTGTGGATTTAAATCATCGTATTGCTAAGACATGTAATTTGCTATAACAGAATAAGTGAAAAGAAAAAAACCCTCGAATGTCACAGAAACAAGGAGTCTTTGAACATAAAATGACAGCTGGGAGAGTGTTTAGGACATAAAATGTCTGATATAGAAGTGCATTTCAAGAGAATATATTGGAATTTGGAAAGAGTTTAGAGTATAAAATTTCAGTCCTAGTGGGGGGTGGGGAGCAAGTAGGACATAGAATGTCTGAACTTGGAGGAAAGTTAAAATCAAGAATGCCTAATATGAATGGTGCCCTGAAGGCTAGAATAGTAAAATTAAGAGACACCTTAGAACCCAGATACTGTGAGATGTTCAGCTTGAAAAGGGAACTTGTCTGATTCCATGGGATGTGAGCACGTGGAATGTCAGTCCTGGGAGAAGCCATAGAAAAGGGAATAATATCAGAGCTGTTTGTAAAGCACTTTAGCATAGTGCCTACCACACAGTAGGCACTATATAAATGTTAGATTAGCTACTAGGAAAGCCTTTAGAATATACAGTTTCAAGATTATAAGTCTCTTTAAAAACTGAGAGGGTCAGAGCTGACAGGCCTCTTAGAACACAAATTCTCAGAGCTGAGAAAGTCCTAAGAACACAGTATAATTACTGATAAGGGGTCTTCTGGTGGTGCTCTGAAGGGTGCTCTGAGGTACAAGTCATGCAGAGGGACAAGAAAAATTTTTAAATAAGAGTGTATTTATGGTATGTAGTATAATATATATTTCAATATAATCTAATATCAGCACAGTAGTGATGCCCTGAATTAAAACTCATGTCCTACAACTCACAGAGTAAAGGTGATCATACAATGCCTAATCTTGCTCCAGTTACAAAAAGGAAAAACAATCATTGAAAGTACAGTAATTGCATGCAGTATCTTAAAGGGTTAAGGCTGCAATGGATATCACTATTACTGTTAATGGTCAGTATTTACTGAAAAAATTAAGTACAGGCTCTGAATGACAAAGCTGGTAGTTGACAAGGAAGCCAGAATATAAGAGCTCAGGATATATAGAACATAAAATGTCATTAAATTAATGAACTTGGAGGAAATTTAGAATCAAGAACTAAAAGGGACCCTTGTACCTGGAATGTCAAAGGTAGGAGTACCTTAGATCATAGAAAGTGATAGAAGTCAGAGCTAGATCAGAAATTGTCTGATTCCATAGGATGTGTGTATACAGAGTATTAGATCTGAGAGAAGCTAAAGAGAAGAGAATGTCAGAGCAGTCAGAAAACTTAGAAAAAAGATATCGAAGCCAGGAAAGTCCTTATAACATACAATGTAAGGAATAGGAGTGGCTTTAAAACATCAGAGTGTCAGAGCTAAGGAAACTTAGAACAAAGCTCTTATAGAGCTCAGATGGTCTTGAGAACACACAATACCATTGCTTAGGGTTCTTATTTATAGGGAGGGACAGGTAAAAGTTAAAAAACAGTAAGAAACAATTTTTAAGGTTTGACATGCAGCGTAAGTTTCAATATGACATCAGCACAATTTCTGATGCTGTAGTTTCAAAGTCAGGTCCTGAAACACAGTCAATAAAGAAAGGTAAAATATGTTTATTACCATATTTGGCTGAAAATCCAAAATAATTTTTAAAAAAAACATTACATGCTCTGCCTTAATCAGGCAAGAGTGCTACAGATAATCTATTGATATTGGTAGTAAATGGGGAGTGTTAACCAATAAGATGTTAAGTGCCCAGTTTTAAAAGGAACACCATTCGTAATTTTAAATAATTGCATTGCTAAGACATATATGTAATACGGTATACTAAAACTGACTAAATATGTGAAAAGTGGGAGAGGGAAGCTTAACTATCACCACAGTGAGGGAACTCTGAACAAAAAATAAGTCTTTAGAACATAGATTGTATGATTTGGAGAGACATTGTAAGAAAATGTATTGGAGGCTGGATAGAGATTAGAATGGAGAACCTCTGCACTGGGATGACAGGCCAGGCTCAGAAGCCAGGATATCATACCTGAGAAGGCTTGTGGAATAGAATAGAATGACTGAACTTAGAGGCAATTTATTAAAAGTACCTGAACTAGATGGGGCCCTCCTAACCTTGATGTCAGAGGAGTGAGAGACCTAAAAACACATCACGTGGGAGATAATAGCCAGAAAACAAATTGTCTTATTCAGTACAATCTGAGCACACAGTAGGTAAGATTCAGGAGAATCCAGAAAGAAGGGAATGGAAGAGCTGGAAAGCACTTAGAAAGAGGGGCTATCAGAGCTCCGAAAGCTCTTAAAACATACAATATCAGGACTAGTTTTGGCTAAAAAAAGCACACACTATCAGAGCTCAGCTGGCTTTTAGAACATAGATTAACAGGCTCTGATGATCATCCAGAGAAAACATGATACCATTGCTGGGAAGGAATCTTATCCAAGTTATAGGGAAGAAAAAGTAAATTTAGAAAACATTCAAAAGTATATTTATGGTATGAAATGCAACACATTTCAATATATCTCTAAGCACAATGGTGATCCTCAATTAAAACTCACGTCCTGAATCAGATAGCCAAAGGAGAAATTTTAATATAAAATGCCTAACCTGGAAGAAAAGGAAAACAGTAAAATGAAAAACAAATTAACTGAGAAAGTAAAAAGCATACAGTGCATTAAAGGGAGTAAGGCTGCTGTAGAAATACAATTATTAACGAATGGGCCGAATGTATTGAAAAGAGAAAAAGGTAAGTACCCAGGATTCCCAAGGGAAGCAATCTGTGATCTTAAATATTTAATATACTAAAACTGATAAAATGAGTGAAAAGGGAAAAATTGTAGAATATCAGAAGACAGGCTTTTGAACATAAAATAATTAGGAGAGATTTTAGAAACTATGATATCTAACTTGGAGGTGCCTTCCAAGAGAACACTGGAGAATGGATAGAGGATAGAAGGGAGGATTTCAAGGCTGGGACAGCATTCCAGGTTCTGAAAATCAGAACTGGGAGCCCACATAGAAGCCAGAATATGAGGCTTGAGAAGGTATGCCCAACATAGAACGTCTGAGTATGGAGACAATTTAGAAACAATGTAGCTCCCCAACCTAGAATGGCAAGCTCAGTAGTGAGCTGAGAACTCAGAAAGGGAGAGGTGGTCAGAGCCACAGAAGTAAAATTGTCTGATACCCCGAGATGTGAGCACACAGTATGTCGAGACTGTCAGAGCTGGCCAGGCAGGTAGGAGAAAAGATATCAAAGTTCAAAAAAGCCCCAACAGCCTCAAATCTCAGGACTAGCTTTGGCCATAAAACCTCATAACGTCAGGGCTGGAAGGGCTCTTACGGATTATCAGCACTCAAAATAAGTTTTGTTTCTGTGCTCAGAGGTCGAATGGGAAAATGTAAACAACAATGATAATTAGAATATAAGTTAGAACATAACAATATAATTTATATCAGCACAAAGTTGATCTGAATTAAAACATACTCTACTTCACAGAATCAGAAAGAGGAAGGGTAAGCATACTGTGCCAAACCTGGTTCCATTTTTTTAAAGGTAAAAATAGTTGCATATAGTAGCTTCAAGAATTAAGGCTACTTTAGATGTCCTATTATTATTAACGAATGATCAATATTTACCGAAAAAATAAAACCAAAAAATTTGTGCTCTCAAATAATTGTATTGCTAATGTATACATATATATGTAATTTAATATAGTAAAACAATAAGTGAAAAGGAAAATAACCCTGGAGAAAAGGTAGAAGGCAAGTTTAACAATAAAATAGCAGAGTTGCAGTGGTTCTTAGAGAATAGTATCTGACTTGGAGGTGTCTTTCAAGAGAATATTGTGGAGACTGGATGGAGCTTAGAATGGAGAGTGTCAGTGCTGAGCTGACTGTCCAGACTTGAATATCAGAAACAAACACTGACAAAGAAGTCAGAATATGAGATGAGAGGTTGTGCCCAACATACAATGTCTGAACTTGGAGGCAGTTTAGAATCAATGGGACAGGAGCTAGATGGGACACTCAGAATTTTAAATTTCGGAGACACTTAAGATCAAAGAAAGTGAGAGATGGGCAGAGCCAGAGAACTGTTGCTTGATTCAGTAGGATCTAGACATGCAGAACATCAGGCCTGGGAGAATCCATAAAGAAGAGAATGTCAGAGCTGGGAAGACAGAACAAGTAAGAGGGCATAGAATGTCAGGACTAGAAGTAGCTGGGGGAACTTAAAACAGATGGTCTTGAGAACATACAGTACCATTTCAGGGAAGGAGTTTTGTTTCTTTGCTCAGAGTTCTAACTCATAAAAAGTATATTTAGTGTAAGAGCTATATCATATTTCAGTATAATTTGTATCAGCATAATGAATAGTTTCAAGACTGAGATGCCAGTTCAGGCTCTGAATATTATAATTGGGAGTTGGCATAGAAGCCAAAATATGAGACTTGAGAGAGTATGTCCAAAACAGAACATCTGAGCTGGAGGAAATTTAAAATCAGTGGAGTCCTCCAACCTAGAATATCAAACTTGGGAAGGACTTTAGAACACAGAGTGAGATGTGACCAGAGTCAGAGAACAGAAATCGTCTCCATGGGATGTGAGCATAGAGTGTGACAAGCCTGGGAGAAGCAAGAAATAAGAAAAGACCAGCAGGGAAGACCTGTAGAACAAGTGGTAACAGCCACCAAAGTCTGTAGAACATAAATTTGGAACAACCTTGGGCCATAACACCACACAGTGCCACAGCTGGAAAGCCTCTTAGAACGTGGATTATCAAAGCTCAGATGGTCTTGAGAACAAACAAGATCATTGCTGGGAACAAGTTTTGCTTCTCTGTTCAGAGCTGCAAGTTACAATGAATATTGGTAACTTTTAAATGAAAATGATAAAAGTTTATTTAGGGTATGAAATGCAATAGATAATTTATGTCAGCATAGTGGTGAGCCTGTGAATTAACTCTCATGGGTCCTGCATCACACAGCTAAAGACGTGAGACTAACATACTAATCTGGTCCAACAAAAAGAAATGCAAACACTGACGACATAGTAATCACATGAGGTTCTTTAAGTGTTAAAATGCTATAGATATCACTGGTTAATGAATGGTCACTATTTTAAAAAAATCAAGTACTCAAAATTCAAAAGACACACTTTGGGCTCTTAAATAATTACATTGCTAATACATATATGTAATTTAATATACTAAAACAAGTCAGTGAAAAGAAAAAACCTGAGAATAGCGGGAGGTAGGGGACTTTGGCCGTAAAATGACATGTCAGGGATGATCTTTAGAAAATAGAAAGAATGTCTAGTTTGCCAAAAGACTACATTGGAGGTTGAATAGAACTTAGAATTTCAGGACTTGGATAATAGGCTGGGCTCTGCGTATCAGAAAAGAGCGTGGACTCAGAAGCCTGAATATCAGACCTAGGAGAGAATGTAGAACATAAGATGAATGAGCTTGGAAGCAATTTAGAATCAAGAATGCCTGAGCTAGATAGGGGCAGGGAATCTGGACTATCCAATGTGTGAGGGACTCTTCTACAGAAAGGGCCTTCATGGGTTGTGAGCCCAGGAGAAGCCAAGGGGAAAGAACAGCAAAGATGGCAAGGCAAGGAACAAATGATAGAACCAAGGAAGATCATTCAGCACCATCACTGGGGGAGC
>CM053628.1:46866869-46897818 GCA_028646595.1 Phalanger gymnotis
TTAAGGCAAGGAAAAAATATCTGACAATATGGTAGTTAGCTGCAGTGATTTTTAGTGTTAAGGCTGATGTAGATATCACTATTCTTGTGAAGGATTAATCAGTATATATTGAAAAAAAAATCACAGAATTCAAAAGAAAACCAATTTATGCTCTCAAAAGGCTATCAAACTTAATGAACAAAACTAAAGAAATCAATGAAAAAAACCCTAAAAATGACAGGGCTCTGAGAATCTTTATTGGGAGGAGGGGAGGAGAGGACAGGATGAGCTGAGTCGCCCAACTGGAACTGGCTAGGTCCCCATTCAGGTAGCTCAGACTACTCACAGATTGTAGTTTTTCCTTCATTTTTTAAGAGGACCATGACATCAGGGAGATGATGACATGACTTGAAATTTACTTCGATTTAAGTATATCTGAGTTGGAACTATCTTCCAAGAGAATGTATTGGAGGATGGATAGAGCTTAGAATGAAGAACATCAGCTGAGATGGCAGTCTAGACTCTATCAGAAGTGGGACAGTAAGAATATGAGACTTGGGAAGGTATGTGGAACATAGAATGTATGAGCTTGGTGGCAATTTTGAATCAAATGGGACCAGAGCTAGATGGGGCTCTCCAACCTAGAATATCAAACTTGGGAGGGATTTTAGGTCACAGAAAGTGAGAAATGATTAGAGCCAGAGAACTGATTCCATGGGGTCTGAGCACACAATGTCAGGTCTTGGAGAAGCCATAGAGAGGGGGGTGTCAGAACTATCAAAGCAGGTAGAAGAAGTGATGTCAGAGCTAGTAAAGCCTGTAGAAGATACTATCTCAGGACTAGTTGTTGCCATGAATTCACATGGTACCAGAGCTAGGAGTATCAATCCTCAAATGGTCCTGAGAATACACAGTATCGTTGCTGGGAGCAAGTTTTGTTTCTGCATTCAGAGTTACAACTATAGAGAAGGACAGTAAAATGTAAGCAACAATAATGCTACATATTTAGTGTATGGGATATAACATAACATGGTATAATTTATGTCAGCACCATGGTGATCCTCTGAATGAAAACATGTCCTGCACAGAAAGGTGAGCACACCGGGCCTTATTAGCTTCTGCCCACCCCTCAAAAAGAAAAGGAAAAAATAACAAAAAACACAGTAATTATATGCATTGTATTGACAAGTTAAGGCTGTTTTAAATATCACTATTAATGGTCAGTATCTAAAAAAATAAGCACAGAATTAAAATGAGAATGTGTGCTCTCAAGTAATTACATTGTGGATATATATATAGTTTAATATAGTAAAAGTGAATAAGTGAAAAGTAAAAAGTAACCCTAGAATATCTGAGTCAGGAAGAGACTTTAATCATAAAATGACAGGGCTGGAAGTGCCTTTAGGAAATAGAATGTCTGACATGGAGGTGGCTTTTAAGAGAGAATTCCAGTATTCGGATGGCAGCCCCATGTATATATGTATGTATGTATATATGAAAACCAGGAGTTGATATAGAAGCCAGACTATCACACTTGGGAGGGCATGTAGAAAATGAAATTAATGAGTTTGGAGACAATTTAGAATCAAAAGTACATAAACCTGGATTATCAAAGGAAAAGGGGAGCTTAGAACGCAGATGGGAAAAAGGCACAGCAAGAGAAGAGAAATTGTCTGATCCCCCCGAATGTGAGCACACAGTAGGAGAAGAGAATGTCAGAGGAGGCAGGGTGGGTAGAATAAGTGACATTACAGCCAGGGAAGCTCTTAGAACATAGATGGTCGGTCCCACAGTATATTGCTGGGAATGAATTTTGTTTCTCTCAGTTTCCACATATGAGGGAATAACAGGTAAACAATGATAAAAGATTATACTTAAGGTGTTAGATGCAATATATAACACAGTATAATTCTAGCAGCACGATTGAGTTAAGACATATCCTGCACTGCACAGTTGTAGAAGAGATTTGAATATACAGTGCCTAATCAAGATTATAAGTAAGCTGATGAAAAGAACAAAGTGACAAAAAAGTGAATGTATGCAGTGTTGTCAGGGGGGTAAGGCTGCCATTCAGATTACTGTTATTGTTAATGAATGGGCCATATTTATTGGGAAAAAGAAGGTAAGTACATAGGATTCATAAGAGAAACAATCTGTGATCTTAAATATGTGTATTGTCATAAATATGTCACTTAACATATTAAAACTGATTAAATAAGGGAAAAGGCAGGGAAAAGCCCTAGGAAAGCAGAGTAACAAAATAACTAGGATGTGAGAAACTTTAGTAAATACAGTGTTGACTCAGAGGTGTCTTTTAAGGTCATGTATGGAAGGGTGGATAGAAATTAGAATGGAGGATTTCTGGGTTTGGGTTGAAGTCGAGGCTCTGAATATCAGAACTGGGAAGTTACATGGAAGCCAGAGTATGAGACTTGAGAAGGTATGTCCAACATGGAATATCTGAGCTTGGGGCACCTTAGAATCAATGGGGCCTGAGGGCAATTCCATGCTATTCAATATGCATTTAATAAGCACCTACTGTGTGCCAGGCACTGTGCTAAGCACCAGGGACACAAATAAGAAAAAAGAAAGTTAGCCCCTACCCTGGAGGAGCTCAGAATCTTAAGTGAGACGATAACATAAGAGGAAGCTGAAAAACAGCAGTGGTTGGGGAAGGCCAGAGGACACCAGGGGGCACAGAGAGCAAGAGGAATTTAGGAAATCTTGTTCCATGGAGTTGAGGCCAAGTAGAGCTAAGGTTGCAAAGTAGAGTGAGCTCTTTAGAATGGTAGAGTTTAGTGCTCCACCCTCCAGCCCTGCAATCAGAACCTGAGAACAGAGATGTCTGATTCCATGGGATGTGAGGGCACAGAATGGGGTGGGGGCAGCTGGAAGAAGGCAGAGAGAACAATGGCAGGGCATTTAGGGCATCTGAGCCAGGAAAGCCCTTAGATAGAACATAGCATTTAGGACTAGGTTTGGCCATAAAACTGCAGTGTCAGAGCAGGGAGGGCTCTTAGAACACCAATGATGAGAGCTCAGATGGGCCTGAGAATACACATTAGCACTGCTGGGAAGGAGTCCTGTTTCTGTGCTCAGAGTTCCAATTTGGGAAGAGCGATGACTAAATTTATGAATCTATATCTGTATTCACATATATATGGCATGACAGACAACATGATTCAATGTAATTTTTTATCAATACGATGCTGATGCTCTGATTTAAAAGTCAGGTCCCAAGACACAGCCAATGAGGAAAGCTGGATGATAGTAGGAAAAAAATAAAAAGACGCCGAGGGACAAAAAATTCCATGCACTGCCTTTATCTGTTAAGATTGTTACTGATATTTCTGTTATTTGTAATGAACAGGGAGTGTTTTCTTTTAAACGAATAAAATTATAGGTACCCAATTTTAATAGAGATACTGCTTGTGATATTGCTAACACATATATGTAATTTAATATAAAACTGAATAAGTGAAAAGGAAAAAATATTGAATATTTCTGGAGTGAAACAGCTAATACATTCTTTAGAAGATATATTTTATTTGGGGATAGATTTCAAGAGAACCTGGATATAGAGCTTAGAATGGAGAATTTTTTAATAGCTATGGCAGTCCAAACTTAGGATGTTGGAAATGTTTTCAAATAGAAGCCAGAATATCTAACTTCAGAAGGACATGAAGAACAAATCATATCAATATGTGAGGGAACTTAAAAACACCGAATGTGGGAGGCATTCCGAGCCCGAGAACAGGAGTTGTCTAGTTGAGTAAGATGAGAGCCCAGAGAAGGCAGGCCTGGGAGAAGCCAGAGGGAAGAGAAGAGGAGAGCTGGCAGAGGACAAAGAAGAAGGCCTAGGAGAGCCAGGAAAGGCCTCAGCACGCGCAGTTTTCAGGACTGGCTTGGGCCATCAAACCACACAGTGTAAGAGCTAGGCGGGGCTCTCAGAACATTGATTAGCAGAGCTCAGATGGGCCTGAGAATACACAATATCATTTCAGGGACGGAGACTTGTTTCTGACCTCAGAGTTGCAAAGTAAATTTGGACAACAATATAAAAAGTTTCTTTAGGATATAAGAATCAACCTAAATAACGTTATAATTTATTTTGGCGTGATGGTAATTCTTGTAGTTAAAGCATGTCTTACATCACTCAGTCAAAGGTCATCATATAGTGCCTAGTCTGACAGTGACTAAAACAAAAAGAATAAGAAAAGGAAAAAAATGACTAAAATACAATTGCATGCTATGTCTTTCAGGGTTAAGGCAGTGTACTATTATTGTTAATGAATGGTCAGTATTTATTGAAAAAGTAAAGTACAGAAAATTCAAAAGAAAAATAATTCATGCTCTCAAATGTATTGAAAATATATGTTTTGTAATTTACATTTGTAATTTACTATACCAAAACTGAAGAAATTAGCAAATAGAGAAAAAACAACTTTAGATTATCAAAGGAGGAAAGAGACTTTGACCATAACATGCTCTGGCTAAAAGGGAACATTGATAATGGTGTCTGACTTGGAGGGAGAGCTCAGAATAGTCTTCCAGCACTGGGACAGCAGTCCTGGATCTAAGTGTAAAAAGTAGGAGTTGACAAAAAGCCAGAATATCAGACCTGGGAGAGAGTGTGGAAGAGAGAATGAATAAACTTGGAGGCAGCTCAGAATGGAGAATGCCTGAGCTGGGTGGGGCCTGGAATCCAGAATGACAAACATGGGAGGGACTTGAGAAGAGAAAGGGTCTGATTCAGTGGGATGTGAGTACACAGAACAGAGAGCCTGGGAGAAGAGAGAGAGAAGAGCATGTCAGAGCAGGCAGAGCACATAGAAGAAGGTAAAGGAGAGCCAGGAAAGCCCTTAGAACATATGATTTCAGGACTAGCTTGGACCACAACACCACAGTGTCAGAGCCAGGAGGACTCTTAGAACAATGATTACAAGAGTTGAGAACACATAATATTATTGCTGGGCAGGAGTCTTGTTCGTGTGTTCAGGGGCCCAAGTTATGGGGAAAGCAAGTGAAGCTAAAAAATGTTTTTTCAGTATATTTATGGGATAGAATACAACATTTATGGCAATATAATATCAATAAGCACAATGGTGATCCTTTGAATTAAAACTCATGTCCTGAATTACACAACCAAAGTGGGCATTTGAACCTAAAATGCCTAATCTGGATTAACAGGAAAACATTGAAAAGGAAAAAAAATGTGACAAAAAGTAAAAGCATGGGGTTTTTTCAAGGGTTTCTATTGTTGTTAATTAGTGGGACATATTTATTGGGGGAAAAATATGGTAAGTATACAGGATTCACAGGGGAGGCAATTTGTTTTTAAATAATTGTGTATATATGTCATTAATTAACACTGAATAAGTGAAAGGGGAAAAAAATTCTTTGAATAACACTGCAGTGAGGGGACTTTAACCATAAAATAACAGAGCAGGTAAATAGATGAATGCGTAGATTGTCTGACTTGGAGAAGCAGCTCAAGAACATATATTCGAGGCTGGAGAGAGCTTAGAAGGGAGGATTTTCCACCCTGGAATGCCAGTCTAGGCTCAGAATGTTAGAAATGGGTTTTCAAATAGAAATCAGAATATCAGACTTGGAAGGATGCATGTAAACCAAAATGTGTGAGCCTGGAGACAATGTAAAGTCCCAGGGCCTCCCCTCCATAATATCAAAGGTGTGTGGGACTTTACCACACCGAATGTGGGAGATTTCCTGAGCCTGAGAACAGGAGTTGTCTGATTAAATGGGATGGGAGCCCAGAGAAGGCAGGCCTGGGAGAAGCTGGAAGGAAGAGAAGGGGAGAGCTGGCAGAAGACAGAGAGGAAGGGCTAGAAGAGCCAGGAAAGGCCTCAACACACACAGTTTTAGGACTAGCCTGGGCCTTCAAACCACATGGTGTCAGAGCTATGAGGCCACCTAGAACACTGTCAGAACTCTGATGGTCCTGAGAATACCTAATATCATTGCTGGGAAGAGATCTTGTTTCTGTGCTAAGGGGTTCCAGTCTCGGGGATGGACATTTTAAAAAGATGTATATTTATGGTATGAAATTCAGGATACATATCCATGTAATACCTGTATGCACAGTGGTGATCCTAGAAATTAAAACTCATGTCCTGAATTACAGAGGCAACGTAGAACTTTGGATATACCATGCTTAATCCAGATTTAAAGGGAAAAAATGGAAAAAATAGAACTGCCAAAAAAAAGTAATTGCAGTGCCTTCAAAGGGTAAGGCTGTTATACATAATATTGCTGTTAGTGAATGGGCCATATTTGTTTATTGAAAATATAAGAATGCAGAAATCTAAAAGTAAACAATTTATTACCCAAATAATTATATTCTTAATAAACACCTGGCATTTCACATACTAAAACTGATTAGGTGAAAAGAAAAAAAAATACCCTAGAGTATCAGAGGAGAGAGGTGCTATAAAACTAGGCTGGGAACATCTTTAGAAAAGGAGATGTCTGACTTGGAGATGCCTTTCCAGAGAATGTATTAGAGGCTAGACAGAGCAGAGAAGGGAGAATTTCCAGGCTGGAATGGCAGGCCAGGCTCTGACTATTAAAACTGGGAGGTGAGATAGCGTTCAGAATATGAGACTTGAGAAGGTATGGTCAGCACAGAATGTGAGGTTGGAGGTCTTGCTCTTAAGAGTCCAGAGCTGGATGGGACTGTCTCATTGGGATCATCAAACTCGGGAGGGCCTTTAGAATACAGAAAGTTAGGGATGCTCAGAGTCTGAGAAGAGCAACAGTCTTATTCTGAACAGCATGAACACACATAATGTCAGGCCTGGCAGAAGCCAGGGAGAAGAGAATGGCAGGGCACCAAGCAGAAGGAATACCAGACGTAGTCAAGGTCTCTCAAAGCTGCAATCTCAGGACTAGCTTTGGCCATAAAACTGCACAGTGTCAGGTTCTCAGATGGGCCAAAGAACACACAGTATCAAGGGATGGGCAGA
This sequence comes from Phalanger gymnotis, assembly GCA_028646595.1. Classification (NCBI taxonomy): domain Eukaryota; kingdom Metazoa; phylum Chordata; class Mammalia; order Diprotodontia; family Phalangeridae; genus Phalanger; species Phalanger gymnotis. Next base: position 46,873,835 of record CM053628.1, read on the forward strand.
GGTCCAATTTCAGGGGAGTGAGATTTAAATTAAAAAAAACATATAAAATGTATTTAGTATTTAAATAGTATGACACAAAACATATGTTTAAGTATCATTTCTGTCGGTACGATGTATATGCTCTGATTTAAAAGTCGGGTCCCAAAACACAGTCATCAAGGAAAGGCAAAATACCCTAACAAGATAAAAAATCTGAAGAAAACCAAATAGATGTGTGTGCTTATGTATGTATGTAATATATACACACAAATCCCATACACTGCCTTAATGTGCTAAGACTGCTACTGATAATTCTATTATTTGTCATGAATAGGGAGTGGTTTTCTTTTTTAACCAATAAGGATTTAAGTACGCAATTTTAAATAATTGTACTGTTAAGACACATATGTAATTTAATATAACTGAATAGATAATTGAAAAAAAATAAAAGTCCTCGAATATGACCAAAGTGAGGAGACTTTGAACTTAAAATAACATAGCTAGGAGATGTTTTAGAATACAAAATGTTGCCTTTGGAAATCCATTACAAGAGAATATACTAGACAAGGCTGGCTAGAGCTTAGAACGGCAAATTTCTGCACTAAAATGGCAGTCCAAGCTCAGGATGATAGAAATGGGTTTTCAAAAAGAAGCCAGAATTGCAGACAGTGGAGGGTATGTAGAACAAATAATACCAAAGGGGGGAGGGACCTTAAAACCCCAAATAGGGGAGATATTCAGAGCCTGCAATCAAATTGTGAGATGTGAGCACACAAAATGTCGGGCCTGGGAGGGACCATGGAGAAGGGAAAGTTAGGACTGGGAGGAAGGGCTAGGAGAGCCAGGAAAGGCCTTAGAACACACAATTCCAGGACTAGCTTAGGCCATCCAGCCTCAGTGTCAGAGCTGGGAGGGCTCTTGGAACATGGATTAACAGAGCTCTGATGATCCTGAGAACACATAATGGCATTGTTGGGAAAGAGTTTTGTTTCTGTGTTCAGAGCTGCAACTGACAGGGAAAGACAGGATTTGTAAGCAATAATAACAGGATATCTAGGGTTTGAGATGGAACCTATATTTCATTATAACTGATGTTAGCACAATGGGGAATCTCTGAATTAACTCTCAAATCCTGCATCACATAGTCAAAAATGGAGGCTGAATATACAAGCTTAATCCGGTTCTAATTAAAAAAAGGAAAGGAAAAGAAAAAATAACTGACCACAAAGTAATCGCATTTAGTGTCTTGAAGGGTTAAGGCTGATAAAGATATCACTATGATTGTTAACGAATGGTCAGTATTCACTGAAAAAATAAAGTATATACATAGAATTCAATAGGGAAACATTTTCTGCTCTCAAATGATTATATTGCTTATATATGCATATATATAATCTGTAGTTTAATATAATAAAACTGAAAGTGCAAAGTCAAGATAACCTTAGAATATCAGAAGAGGAAGGGGACCATAAGATGACATGGATGAAAGCATCCTTCCACAGTAGTGTCTGACGTGGAGATGCCTTTCAAAAGAACATATTGGAAGCTGGATAGAGACTTCCAGTGCCAGGACAGCAGTCCCAGCTCTAAGTGTATAAAGCAGGAATTGACCTGAAAGCCAAACTATCAAACCTGAGAGAGAAGGTAGAATATAGAATGAGCTTGGAGACACCTTGGACCCAAGACTGTTTGAGCCTGCAGAGGCCCTAGAACCTGGACTATCAAACATGGGAGGGACTTTAGATCACAGAAAGTTAGCGATGGTCAGAGCTGGCGAACAGAAATTGCCTGAGTATGTGAGATCTGAGCACACAGGATGGAGGGCCTGGGAGAAGCTATAGCAGATAGAATATCAGAGCAGGCAGGGCACTTAGAAGAAAGGATAAAAGAGACAGGAAATCTAGAGAACATACAATATCAGGATTAGCTTTGGCCAAAACTGCAGTGTCAGATCTGAAAATGTTCTTAAAGAGATTAGCAGAGCTCCAATGGGCCTGGAAACACACTTTATCATTGCTTGTTTATATGCTCAGAGGTCCATGTTATGGGAATGGTAAGTTACATTTTAAAACATTTAAAAAGTATATTTATGGTTTGAAATGAAGCATATATGTCAATATAATATCTATAAGCATAATAGTAATCCTCTGAATTAAAACTCATGTCCTGAATCACACAGCCAAAATGGAAAGTTGAATATGCGTGCTTCATCTGGATTAAAAAGGAAAGCAATGAAGGAAGAAAATAACTGATAAAAAAGTAAATTCACACATTTTAAAGGACCCCACACATAAACCTGCAATGGCAGATCTAGGTGACGAAAACCAAGAGTGAGCCAGCAGGTCAGTGGCTCTGAATCTGCAGAACCTCTCAGCAGGTTAATGGAGACTGAGTTGAGCAGCAGCCTACACACACTCAATCACACACAAGCCAATGGATCCAAACCCAGTCAGGAATTTGCAGAGCACCAGACCAGGAGGGCAGTGACCACACCTCTCTCTTCCCCAGATCACACCACTTTGGAAGCACTAAAAAGTTTAAGGTCCCTAGACTGAGCTGTGAAAGCAGCAGAAGGACATACAAGACAGAAGTTCAGGCCAGTCATTCCCACTGGAGGTGAGCAGAGCCCAAATCTAACAAGTCCAAAGTCAAGAAATAGGCTGGAAAAATGAGCAAACAACAAAAAGAACATGACCATAAACAGCTACTGTGGACACAGGGAAGCTCATGAAACAAAGTCAGAAGAAGACAATGGCTTGAAAACATCTATAAGTAAAGACTCAAAGAAAATGCAAATTGAACATAAGTCAAATAAGAATTCCTAGAAGAGTTAAGGAAAGAGATTTTTAAAAAGAGAGCAAACAAAATGATTTTAAAAATCAAATAAGAGCAGAAGAGGAAAAACTGGGAAACAGGAGCTACGCAAGAAAATTATGAAAAGAGATTTATCAGTTTAGTAAAAGAAGTACAAAAATACTGAAGGAAATAATTCCTTTTAAGTCAGAATTGTCCCAATGGTAAAAGAAGTACAAAACCTCACTGAAGGTAAGACCTTAAAAATTAGAACTGATCAAGTAGAAGCTAATTACACCAGAGCCATCAAGAAACAGAAAACAAAATCAAAAAACTAAGAAGAAGAAGAAAAGGAAAGTGCAAAATATCTCATATGAAAAACAACTAACCAGGAAAATAGATCAAAAAGAGATAATTTAAGAACCACTGGAATACCTGAAAGCTATGAACAATATGAAAAAGGCTCTACAGGTCATATAAGAAATTATAAAGGAAAACTTCATTCACATCTTAGCAATTCACATCACATCTTGAAAGATCTTCATTATTTTACAAAAACTGCTGAGAAAACTGGAAAGCAGTCAGACAGAAGCTAGGCCTAATCCAACATCTCACACCATATACCAACATAAACTCCAAATGGGTACATGATTTAGACATAAACTGTGATAAAATAAATTAGGGGAGCATGGAATAAATTACCTGTTAGATCATTGGATAAGGGAAGAGTTCATGACCAGACAGGAGAAAGAGAAGTTCCCAGGAAGTAGAGTGGATAATTTTGATTACATAAAATTTTAAAAGTTTGTAACAAAACCAATACAGCTAAAATAGAAGAAAAACAGGAAACTTGTCAGGGGGAGATCTATGCAGCAAGTTTCTCTGATAAAAGTCTCATTTCTCAAATATAAGGGAACTGACCCAAACTTATAAAAATAAAGATGCATTCCCCAGTTGTTAAATAGTCGGGCAGTTTTAAGAGGAAGATATTAAAGATATAAATAGACATAAGAAAAAATACTGTAAATTGCTAATAATTAGAGAAATATAAATGAAAATAACTGAGGCACCACTTAACACCCACAAGATTGGCTAAGATAACAAAAAAAAGAATAATGACAATGCTGGAGGGGAAGTGACAAGCATTACTTAATAATGGCGGAACTAGACTCTACTACAAGTATTTGAAGTTATTAAACCATGCATGCCCTTTGACCCAGCAGTGCTACTATTAGGTTTATACCACAAAGAAATCAAAGAAAAAGGAAGATGACCCATATGTACCCAAAAATATTTATAGCAGCTCTTTGTGGTGGCAAAGAACTGTGTGTGTAAGAAATGATGACGGGGACAGTTTCACAGAAACCTGGGAAGGCTTCAAGGAATAGATGCAGAGTGAAGTCACAGAACCAGGAGAACAATATACACAGTAACAGACATTTTGTAAAGATAATCAGCTGTGAAAGACTTAGTAACTGATCAACACAATAACCCACCACAATCCCAAAGGACTCATGATGAAACATGCTATCTCCAGATAGAAAACTCATGGACTCAGTATAGATCGAAGCAGATTTTTTTCTCTTTATTTCTTTTTCTCGTGTGTGTTTGTTTTTTTTTCCAGAACTTGGCTAAGGCAAGGCAGAAATTTGTTTTCAATGACTTCATATTTGTAAAAGGCTTTGTATTTTTTACCTTTTCGTTGGGTGGAGGAGAGGGTGGAGGGGTGGGGAAAAATTGAAACTGAAAATAAAACTGAATTTAAAAAAAAAAGAAAAGAAAATAGAATGTCTGGCTTGGAGGTACCTTTCAAGAGAACATATTGGAGAATTCTAGCCAGAACTTAGAATGGAGGATTTCAGTGATGGGATGGCAGTCCAGGCTTAAAATGTCAGAACTGGGAGTTGACAGAGAAACCAGAATGAGACCTTGCAAAGGTATGTACAACATAGAATGTCTGACGTTGGAGGCACATTAGAATCAATGGGGTCTGAGCTAGATGGGGCCCTCCAACTTAGAATATCCCACTTGGGAGAGATTTTAGCACAAAGAGAGTAGAGGGCAGTCAGAGAACTTGTAGAGAAATTGATCCTATGGGATGAGAGTATACAGAGCATGCAGGCCTGGGTGAATTCATAGAAAAGAGTGTCATGTCAGCAAGGCACTTAGAAGAAGTATCAGCACCAGGAAAGCCCTTAGAACATAATTTCCAGACCAGCAAGGGCCATAAAACCAGTGTCAAAGCTGGGAGGGCTCTTAGAACAAAGATGGGCAGATCTCAAATGCTTTTGAGAACATAAAACATCGTTGTCTGTGAAGGAGTCTTGTTCATATGTCCAGGTTATGGGAAAGACGAGATAAATTTTTAAAACATTTTAAAATATGTTTATTATATAATATGCAACATATATTTCGATATAATATCTGGAATCACAATGGTGATCCTCTGAATTAAAATTCCTATCTTGAATCACAACAGCCAAAGTAGAATTTTGAATATGCAGTGTCCAATCTGGAATCAGAAAACAATGAAATGAAAAGTCAATGACCAAAAAAGTTAACATATGCAGTATTTTCAAGGGAGTGGGCTGTCATACATATTATTGTCCTTGATGATGATGAATTGGGTGTATTTATGGAAAAAAATAAGGTAAGTAATCAAGTTTCACAGGAGGAACAATTCGTGATCTTAGCCAATAGGCAACAAACATTGATTTATGCTCCTACTATGTGCTAGGCACTGTGCTAAGCTCCAGGGATGCAAATACAAAAAGAGAAGGACAGTCCCTATCCTCTAGGAGTTTACAATCTAATGAGAGAAGCTAAAACATAAAAGGAAGCTGAAAAGGGGGGTGGGGTTGGGACCAGGCTGAGAGGGGAGGTACCAGCCCCTGGGGCATGGTGAAGTCAAATCAGATAACCCCAAAGTAATGCAACCAGGTGAGATGTCTGCCCTGGCCTCTTTCCTTAAATGGAGGTTTGGAGTTTATGACCCCGCCCTCCAATCAGGCAGAGGTAGAGGACCAAGGTTGAGGAGATCTCACAGGATGATGAGGTCTCAATAATGAGCTCCCAGGGGCATGATGGAGAAATCAGACAGGTCCAAAAGTAGTGCAGCCAGGTGAGAAATGATTGTATTTCTAAAATACCTGTTTCAATTACCATATGAAAACTGATTAAGTGAAAAGGGAAAAAAGACCCGTGAATATGAGAGGATAGAAAGGCTTTTGAACATAAAATAACTAGGATGAGATGATCCTATACAATATGTGACTTGGAGGTGCCTTCCAAGAGAACACTGGAGAATGGATAGAGCTTAGAAAGGAGAATTTCAAGACTTGGGATGGCAGTCGAGGCTCTGAATATCAGAACTGGAAGGTCACATGGAAGCCAGAATATGACACTTGACAAGGTATGTCCAACATAGAATGTCTGAGCTTAGAGGCAATTTAGGATCAATGAGGCCTGAGCCACCTGGGATATCAAACTTGGGAGGAGGGACTTTGAAACACACAAAATGAGACAGAGAACAAAAATTGTCTGATTTGATGGAAATATAGAATATAAACTGAATATGGACTATACCATATAGAATGTAAGATCTGGGAGAAACCACAGAGAAGAGAATGGCAGAACAGGCAGGACACAAAGAAGAAGCAATAGCAGAGGCCTTAGAACATATCATTCCAGGACTAGCCTTGGCCATGAAGCCACACAGTGTCCAAGGGGAGAGGGGCTTAGAACACAGATTATCAGAGCTCAGATGGTTCTGGGAAAATGCAGCATCTTTGCTGGAAACAAGTTTTGTTTCTGTACCCAGAATTACAACTGAGGAGGAAGGGCAGGCAAATTTTCATGACAAAGTATACTTAGGGTATGAGGTGCCACCTATATTTCAGTATGTTTGATATTAGCACAATGGTGATCCTCTCAATTAAAACTCATGTCTTATATCACACAAAGAGACAAACATAGAGAGCTTAATTTGAGAAAGAAAGGAAGGAAAGAAGGAAGAGAAGAGAAAAATAGCCAATGACACATAAATATATGAAGTGTCTTGAAGGATTAAGGCTGCCATAGATATTATTACTGCTAATGAATGGTCAGTATTCATTGAAAAAAATTAAGTACACATAATTCAAAAGAGAAAGAATTTGTGCTCTCAACTGTATTGTTAACCAATCAATAAACAGTTATTAAGTACCTACAATGTGCCAGGCATATGCTAACTGCCCAGTATACAAAAAAAAGGCAAAAGACAGTCCCTGCCCCCAAAGAGTTTACAATCTAACTGGGGAGACAACAAGCAAGCAAATATATACAAAGGATTACAGAGGGCAGGTAACTAGAATTTAGAGGGATTGGGAATGGATTACTGTAAATGATAGGATTTTAGGTGGGACTTACAGGAATCCAGGCAAGTCAGTAGGCAGAGTTGAGGAAGGAGACCATTTGAGTCATGGAGGACAGTCAGAGAAAACACCAGGAACTGAGAGGTGGAGTGTCTTGTTCGTGAAACAAGGATGCAAGTGTCACTTGGATCCAAAGTGCCTGCTAGGGAGTAAGATGTAAGATGACTGAAAAGGTGAGAGGGAACTAGGTTATAAAGGCCTTGAATACCAAACAGCATTTTGTATTTGGTCCTGGAGGTAACAGGGAGCCACTGGAGTTTATTGAGTAGAGGAGTGACATGGTCAGAGACCTATGCTTTAGGAAAATCTCTTTGGTGGCTAAAAGGAGGATGATGTGGAGGGGGCAGAAGACTTGAGGCAGGCAGACCCAGCAGCAGCTATTGTAATAGATCAAGGGTGAGATGATAAGGGCCTGAACTAAAGTGGTGGCAGTGTCAGAGGAGATAAGGGGATGTATTAGAGAGATGTTATAGAGATGAAATCAACAAGTTTTGGCAGCATTTTCTGTCTGGAGGGTGAAAGAGAGTTAGAAGTCCAGGATGACTCCTCAGTTGTGAGCCTGAGGGACTGGAAGGTCAGTGTTATCTTAGACAGAAGTAGCAAATGTAGGAGGGGAAAAGGAGAAAGATCACGAGTTCTGTTTTGGATATGTATAGTTTAAGATGTTAACTGGATATCCAATTCTAGACATCTGAAAGGCAGTTGGAGATGCAAGATTAGAGGTCATCAGGGAGGTTAAGGCAGGAGAGGTGGGTTTCAGAATTATCAGCATAGAGATGGTAATTAAATCAAGAAGAGTAGAGGACCCTAAGGGACACCTATGGTTAGAAGGCATGATCTGGAGAAGGATGCTAATACATATATGTAGTTAAACATATTAAAGTGAAAGAAATAAGTGAAAAGGAAAAAGCAACCTTAGAATATTGGGGATTTTATCCATAAAAATGATAGGGTAGGGAGGGTCTTTTAAAAAAATAGAATGTATAACTTGGAGGTGCTTTCCAAGAGAATATATTTGGACTGCAGTTCAGGCTCTCGATATTAGAACTGTTACTACTGAAGCCAGAATATGAGATCTGAGAGGGTGTGTCCACCACAGAATGTCTGAGCTTGGAGCCAGAGAACTGAAAGTGTCTTAATTCCATGGGATGTGAGCACCCAGAATGTCAGTCCCAGGAGCAACCAGAGTGAAGGAATGGCAGAGCTGGGAAGGAAGCGTGAAAAAGGAATATCGGAGCTCACAAAATCCTTAGAATCTGCAAACTCAGGATGAGTTTTGACCATAAAACCCTACAGTGTCAGAACTGGGAGGGCTCTTAGAACATAGATCATGAGATGGTCCTGAGAATACACAATATCACTGATGAGTAGTTTTGTTTCTATGCTCAGAGTTCCAATTTATTGGGAGGGACAAGTAAATTTAAAACAACAAAATATGTATTTTGTATAATTTATATCAGCACCATGATTACACAGGTAATGAGGAAAAGTAAAAATATATTACTTAAGCTGGATGAAAATCGGAAAAAAATAAAAATGCATAGAAAAACTAATTTCATGCATTCTTACTCTGGTAAGACTGCTATTGAGATTCCTATTATTCATAAGGAATGGAGAGTGTTTTTTTAAACAAGGTGTCAAGTATCCAGTTTTAAAAGGGACACCACTTGTCATTTTAAAATTTGTGTTGCTAAGATGTGTAAATTAATATACTAAAACTGAATGAACAAATGAAAAGAAAAAAAATCCTTGAATATCATAGAAGTGAAGGGGACTTTGAAAAAAAAAGACAAAGCCAGAAGATTCTTCATTTTCTTTATCTTCTGTTTTATTTCTTTATTGTTAATTATATTTTATTTTCAGCTCAAATTCTCTCCCTTCTCCCACACCTGCCCCAGCCATTAAGAAGGCAAGAAATGTAAAATTCATTACAAATATGGAGTCATGCAAAACAAATTTCCACATTAGCCATGTTAGGAAGGGACAAAGGGAGGGAGGGAGAAAAAGCTTCAATTTGCTCTCTGAGTCCATCAGTTCTTTCTGTGGGTGGACTGTATTTTTCATCATGAGTCCTTTGAAATAGTCTTGGATCACTGTACTGATCGAAGTTATTAAGTCTTCCACTACTGATTATCTTTACAATATTGATGTTATATTTAAATTGTTCTCCTAATTCTGCTCACTTAAATTTGAATCAGTTCATACAGCTTTTTCCAGGTTTTTCTGAAACAATCTCCATCATCATTTCATCTAGAACAATAGTATTCCGTTATGATCATATGACACAGGAGATGCTTTAGAAGGTATAACATCTTACTTGGGGATGCACTACAAGTGAACATCTCAGAGGCTGGGTAGAGTTTCGAATGGAGAATTTCTGCACTGGGGTGGCAGTCCAAGCTCAGGACATTAGAAATCAGTTTTCATATAGAAGAAAGAATACTGGAACTGGGAGGGGCATATAGAATAGAGAATGTCTAAGCCTGGAAGGAATTTGAGCCTATGGGCCCTCCAACCCATAATATCAAAGGTGTGAGGAACTTTAAAACACAGAATGTGGGAGATACTCAGAGCATGAGAAATTGTCTGATTCAATGAGAGGTGAGCATCCAGGATGGCAGGCCTGGGAGAAGCCAAAGAAAAGTGAACATCAGAGAACAACACATTTACAAGAAGGAATATCAGAGCCAGGGAAGTCCATACCATTTCAGGAATGATCTGGCCATAAAATCGTACTGTGTCGGAGCTGGGAGGACTCCTAGAACACAGATGATCAGAACAAGGATGGTCCCAAGGACACACAGTATCATTGCTGGTAATCAGTTTTGTTATGTTTTGTTTTTTTTTTCCTTGTGCTCAACGTTGCAACTTATGGCGAAGGGCAGGAATATGTAGACAAACATAACAAAGTATCTCTAGGATATGAGATGCCACATACATTTCAGTATAACTGACGTCCGCACAGTGGGGATCTTCTGAACTAATTTTCATGTCCTTCATTACACAATCAAATATGAAAGGTGGACATACAGTGAACAATCTGGTCCTAATTTTAAAAAAAAAGAAAGCAAAGAGAAATAAAAAATAGTTGACAATAATCCCAGGTAGTGTCTTGAAGGGTTAAGGCTGCTAAAGATAGCACTACTTTTATTAACAAATGGTCAGTATTTATTGAAAAAAATCATTACAATGCAAAAGAAAATTTCCACTCTCAAATTGTTGTGCATTACTAATACATATATGTAATTTGATATAATAAAACTGAAGAAATAAGAGAAAGGAAAGAACTGCCTTAGAATAGCAGGAGGAGGAGTGACATTGACCATAACATGCTCCGGCTAAGAGGGAACATCATTAATAGTGTCTGACTTGGAGGGCCCTTTTGAGAGAATCTATTGGAGGCTGGAGAGAGCTCAGAATAGACTCTTCCAGTGCTGGGACAGCAGTTGCAGATCTAAGAGTGAAAAGTAGGAGTTGACAAAAAGCCAGAATATTATACCTGGAAGAGAATGTGGAATACAAAATGAATGGGTTCTGAGGCAACTTAGAATCAAGAGTGCCTGTGCCAGAGAGGTGGAGGCAAGATGGCAGAAGATAGGTAGAAATTTTGCTTTCCCTTCACATTGCCCTCTACGATGACCTAGAAAATGCACCAAACCAAATTCTGATCAGAACCCACCCTCTGCCACCAACACACACTCCATAAGCTCCAGTGATTCCCTATTGCCTCCAGGATTAAATGCAAAATGCTCTATTTGGCACTGGAAGACCACCATTACCTAGTCCCTCCTACCTTTCCAGTCTTCTTAACTCTCAGACACATATCAATCAAGTGACAATGGCCTCCTTGCTGTTCCATAAACAAGACATTCCATCTCTCAGCTCTGGGAATTTTCTCAGGCTGTCACCCATGGTTGAAATGCTCTTCTTCTCTTGCTCTATTGACCTCCCTGGCTTCCTTTAAGTCCCTACTAAGATCCCATCTTTTACTGGAAACCTTCCCTAACCCTTCTTAATTCTGGTGCCTTCCCTCTGTTGATTATTTCTTATTTATTCTGTATGTATCTTGCTTTGTATATATGTTCTTATGTTGTCTCCCCCAAAGGGATGGTCTTTTGTCTCATTCTATATCACAAGTGATTAATATACTTCCAGGAACATAGTAGGAGATTAACAAATGCTGATTGACCTGAAAGCCACGGGGGGAAAAAGAGCCTAGATATCATATTTCTATAAATCACAAAGAAAAAGTGCCCAGATATCTAAGAACCAGAGAACAAAGTAGAAATTTAAAGAATCTACCAGTTATCTCCTGAAAGAAATCACAAAATGAAAAATTCCAGGAATATTATAGCTGAAATTCAATTCTGAAGTCAAGGAAAAAAATACAGAAAGAAATAATCCAAATACTCTGGAGCCACAGTCAGAAACACATAAGATTTAGCAACTATAACTCTAAAGGAACAGAGATCTTAGAACATGATATTCCAGAAAGCAGAGGAATAAGGATTACAACCAAGAATAATCTAGCCAGCAAAATTGAACATAATCCTACAGTGGAAAAAAATAAACATTTAATAAAATAGAAGACACAAAGGATGGATTCATAACAAATAAAGATAAAAAAGCAATTATTGGGATTTATTTTGCCCAAGTATATGGCAATAAAGCTAACAATCTAATGAAATGGATGAATATATACAAAAATATAAATTGTTTAGGTTAATCGTCTAGGCAGCCAGGTGGTGCAACAAATAAAACACTGGCCCTGGAGTCAGGAATATTTGAGTGCAAATCCAACCTCAGACACTACACACACACACACTCACACACAAGGAAATAGAATACGTAAATAACCCAATCATAGAAAAATGAAGTGGACAAGCCATAAATGAGCTACTTAAGAAAAAAAACCCTGGACCAGATTTACAAGCAAATACTAAAGAAAAATTTAAAAAAGAATCAATTCCGATACTACGTCAACTACTTGAAAAAATAGGTAAAAGAGTCTTACCAAATCCCTACTATTATATAAATGTTCTCAATACCTGAAACAGAGCCAAAAGAGACAGAGATTGGATGGTTTACACAGAGAATCCTAGAGAGTCAACTGAAATACTAGTCAAAACAATTAACAACTTCAGCAATGTTGCGGGATATAAAATAAATTCACATAAATCGTCAGCATTAACCCTACAGGAAGAGATAGAAAGAGAAAATCCTTTTAAAATAACTGGAAACAGTACAAAATACTTGGGAGTCTATCTTCCAAGACGTACACAGGAACTATGCAAACACAATTACAAAATACTTCATACAAATAAAGGCAGATCTAAATAACTGGAGAAATATTAATTGCTCAAGAGTAGGCTAAGCCAACAGAAAAAATGACAATATTACATGAAATAATTTACTTCTTTAGTGCCATGCCAAAGTGCCAAAGAATTACTTTGTAAAGCTAGAAAAAGCAATCACAAAATTTATCTGGAGGAATAAAAGGTCAAGGATATCAGTGGAATCAATGAAAAAAAAACAAAAGGAAGGGGGCCTAACAGTACCAGATCTCAAATTATATGCAAAACTGTAATCATCAAAACAATTTGGGACTGGATGAGAAATAGTGTTTAATCAGAGGAACAGGTTAGGAATACAGAAGCAAATAAACACAGTAACCCAGCATTTGATAAACCCAATTCACTATTTGACAAAAACTGCTGAGAAAACTGGAAATTAGTCAGACAGAAACTAGGCACACCATATACCAACATAAACTCAAAATAAGTTCGTGATATAAAGTGTGATAGCATAATAAAATTAGGGGAGTATGAAAGAAATTACCTGTCAGATCAACGGGTGGAGAAAGAATTCATGGCCAAATGACAGAGGGCCAAGGAAGTTCAAAGGAATAATTTTGACAACCTAAAATTCAGAAGATTTTGCACAAACAAAACCAAGGCAGCCAAAAGCTAGAAGAAAAATAGAAAGGTGGCAGGGGTGAAGGGGAAGGAGGAATCCGTGTAACAAATTTCTCTGATAAAGTTCTCATTTCTCAAGTATATAGGGAACTGAGCCAAACTTTTAAGAATAATAGCCATTCCCCAACTGATAAAAAGTCAAAGAATATGAACAGGCAGTTTTCAGAGGAAGAAATTAAAGCTATAAATAACCATATGAAAAAATGTTCTAAACCACTAATAATTAGAAAAATGCAAATTAAAACAACTCTGAGGTATCACCTCATACCTATAAGACTGGCCGAAGTGACAGAAAAGGAAAATTACAAATGCTAGAGGGGATGTGGCAAAATAGGCACATTAATGTACTGTTGGTAGAACTGTGAACTAGTCCAACCATTCAGGAGAACATTTTGGAACTATTCCCCAAAACTTATTAAACTGTGCATACCCTTTGACTCTGCAAAACCCTACAAGGCCTATATGCTCAAAGAGATCAAAGAAAAAGGAAAAAACCTCATGTATAAAAATATTTATAGCAGTTCTTTTTATGGTGGTGAAAAATTGGAAACTGAGGGGATGTCTGTTAATGGCTGACAAAGTCAATTTATATGAATCTGATAGAATACTATGGTGCTATAAGAAATGATGAAGAGGATGGTTTCAGAAAAAAAACTAAGAAGACATACATGAACTGATGTAAAGTAAATGAGCAGAACCAGGAGAACATTGTTGTTTGCCCTTCATTTTTGAAGACCAATGACATCACACAGTCTTGACTTGTGTGTGAAATGGATTTAAATAAGGCAGAGTTGCACAGTCATCAGCCTCACTCTCTCTTCCCAAGTCATTATAGTCCAATGGCAAGATAAAAGTCAAGACAACTGGTAATGGCCTGGGATACAGTGAACCTTGGCGTCTTCAATGTCTGACCAAGTTCTAAGCGCTCCACAGCACCTGCTTCAGTTGCCCTCGTGACTATTTGAACAAATTGTTCTCATTCATCCACTCTGCCAGGGGAAGTCTTCGAATGCTTGGGGTAGATATCCCCCAATTTACCAACGGGTTTGAGGCCCATCAGTTACCCTCAACCTGATTTAGCCATCTGCCAAGTCGGTTTACCAGGATGTGGCCTATGTGCATGCTACAGCTTCATGGAGCCTCAGGTGAGAGCTGGATGCCAGGTAAACACCAAATGTGGATGAGCAGCCCTCAAAAAGGGCTCAGCAAGCCCTCTCACCAGAGGTGCTAGTACTCCACGAACACCTCATACACTCCATCAAGAGAACAATACACACTCTAACAGCAATATTATAAAGATAATCAATTGAAAGGCTTAGTAACACTGATCAACACAATGATCCCCCACAGTTTCGAAGGACTCATGATGAAAAATGCTACCCACTTCCAGAGAGAGAGAGCCAATGGACTCAGAAGCAATTCATTCTCATTATCATTCTCTTTCCCTCCTTCCTTCCTTCCCTCTACCCCTCTCCCTGTTCCTCCCCGCCTCCCACCTCGCTCTCTCTCCTTGGAACACAGATAAGGAGAAAGTATGTTTTGCATGATTTCATATTTGTAATGCATTTTGTATATACTGTGTTTTAAATGGATGTTGGAAGGGATGGGGAAAGGGAGAGAATTTAGAACTAAAAATAAAATGAAATTGAACAAAAAGATTTTTTTTAAAGAGTGACTGATCTGGATGGGACCCTGAAACCAGGAAAATCAAACATGGGAGGGATTTAGAAGAAAGAAAGGTAAAGGTGGTCAGACCAAAAGAAATTATCAGATTCCGTGGGATTTGCATAATGTAGGGGGAGGCCATACAAGGATAGAATTTCAGAGAATGCAGGATACTTAGAAGAAGGGATATCAGAGACCTCAGAACAGTGAATTTAAGGACAAGCTTTGGCCATAAAATGGCAATGTCAAAGGGCTTTCAGAACACAGATTATCAAAGTTTTGCTGGGGCTGAGAACACAGGTTATTAGTGCAGGGAAGGAGTCTTATTTATGAGCTCGGGGGCTAGGTTATTGAGAAGGCAATTTAAATTTAAAAAATTTTAAGTATGTTTATGGTATGAAATGTAACATTTATGTTAATATAATATCCATAAGCATAATGTTGAATCTCTGAATTCAAACTCACACATATCAGAAATTTGAAGATACATTGCCAAACATGAATTAAAAAGAAAACAAAAAATATAACTGACAAAAATGTAAATGCATGCAATGTCTTCACATAATATTAAAATAAAAAATAATCATAGTATTAGTATAAATATATCAATAATAATAATATTACTGTTATTATTAATGAACGAATCACACTTATTGGAAAGAATCTGACAAGGACACAGGAATTACCAAAAAAAAAAGTAACTTGTGATCTTACATAATCGTTAATACCAGGCAGCTAGGGGGCACAGTGGATAGAGCACTCAGCCTGGAGTCAGGAAGACCCAAGTTCAAATCCAGCCTTAGATACTTACCAGCTGTGTGACCCTGGGCAAGTCACTTAACCCCTGACTGCCTAGTTTTCGTATCTTTAAAATGAACTGGAGAAGGAAATAGCAAACCATTCCAGTATCTGTGCCAAGAAAACCCCTAATGGGGTTCGGAAGAGTTGGACGTGATTGAAACAACAGCTGTTAATAAACACATGGCTTTTAATATAGTGAAAATGATAAAGTGAAAGGGGAAAAGAATTCCTAGAATATAAGAGAAGTGAGATGCTGTTTAAAATAAAGAGGATGGCAGAGTCTTTTGAAAATGGACTATCTAACTTGGAATTGCCTTTAAGACCATATATTGGATGGTGGATAGAGCGTAGAATAGAAATTTTCAGTTGTGGGATGGCAAAACTGAGAGGTGACATGGAATCCAGAATATGAGACATAGTATGGCCAACATAGAATGTCTGAGCTTGGAGGCAATTTGGAATCCATGGGGCCTGAGCTAGATGAGGCCCTCCACCTCGGAATATCAAACTTGGGAGGGACTTTATATCACCAAAAGTGAGACATGGTCAGAACCAGAGACCTGAAATGGTCTGATTCTGAGGAATCTGAACATACAGGAAATGTCAGAGCTGGGCACACACTTAGAAGAAGGGATATCAGACTTCGCAAAGCCCTCAAAACATACATTTCAGGACCACCTTTGATCATAAAACCATACAGTGTCAGAGGCAGGAGGGCTCTTAGAACATGGATTGTCAGAACTCAACTGATCTTGAGAAAATACAATATTGTCCTTGGGAAGGAGTTTTGTTTCTGTGGTCAGAGTTCTACCTTATGAGGAAGAGCTGGCAAACGAACAAAACAAAACAAAGCCTATTTAGGGTAGATGATCCCACATATATGTTGGTATAATAGACATGAGCACATAAGTAGTGTCCTGTATGACCCGGTCAAGGATCAAAAGGGTACGTACAGTGCCAAAGCTCCTTTAATCAAAACAAACCGGGAAAAAAGGAAGACATAGCAGACAACACAGTTATTAGTTGCAGGACCTTGAACAGTTAAGCCTGCTGTCGATATCACCATTAACGCTATGAAGTGGTTAGTAATCATTGAAAAAAATATAGTAAATACACATAAGTGAAAAAAGAATCTGTGCTCTCAAATAATTACATTACTAATACAGAGATGAAATTGAATGCACTAAAACCGAAGATATAAGCAAAAAGGAGAAAATGGAGAATAAAAGGTAGGAAGGGTTTTTAATCTTAAAATGATAGGCAAGGAAAGATCTTTAGAAAATGAAATGTTCATCTTAGAGCTGCCTTCTCAAAGAATGTATTTGGACCCTATTCTAGGCTCTGAATATCAGAACTGATTATTAACAAAGAAGCCAGACTTAAGAACTATGTCCAATATAGAATCTCTCAGCCTGGAGGCAACTTGGAATCACTGGAGCTTGAGCTAGATGGGGCCATACAGCTTAGATTATCAAATGTGGGAGGGACTTTTGATCCCAAAATGTGCAAGGCAGTCGGAGGAGGACAGACATTGTCAGGCCCAGGAAAAGCTAGAGAAATGGGAAAATCAAAGCCAGAAGCGCACTTAGAAGATGGAGTATCTGAGCCAAGAAAACTCTTTGATCATAGTCAGAGCTAAGAAGGCTCTAAGAATAAAGGTGATCAGAGCTCAGTTGGGCCTGAGAGCATACTATCATTGCTGGAAATTAGTCTTGTTTATGTGCTTGGGGTTATGAGGAAGTTATGGGGAAGACAAGTTAAATTTTAAAAACTTTCAAACATATTTATGATATTAAATAGAACATATATGTCAATATAATATCTAGAAGCACAATGGTCATCTTCTGAATTAAAACTCATGTCCTGAATCAGAAATTTGCATATGCAGTGCCTAATCTGGATTAACATGAAAATGATAAGAGGATAAAAAGCTGCCCCCCAAAATAACTGCTTGCTGTGTTTCCAAAGGGTAAGCCTGCTATATACAGTATTGTTATTGTTATTGAATATTTACCACATTTCTAAAAACATTACAAGAAGTACCCAGGATTCACAAGGGCAAAAATTTGTGATTTTAGACAACTGCATTACTAATATATAGATGTCACTGAACATACTAAAAAACCAGTTAAATAAAAAGGGGGAAACCCCTTTAAATATTAGAGAGGAAATGGACTTTGATCATGAAATCCCAAGGCTGGGAGGGTCTTTAGACAATGTCTGATTTGGAGATGCCTTTCAAGAGTATATACTGCAGGACTGATAGAGAATGGAAATGGAATAGAATGGAAAAATCAGAATGGAAATTGCAGTTCTGGGATGGCAGGCGAGGCTCTGAATATCAGAAATGGAAGCTTATATAAAAGCCAGAATACGAGACTTGAGGGGGTATATCTAGCGTAGAATGTCTGACCTTGAAGGCAATTTAGAATCAATGCACCCTGAGCTCTATGGGGACCTCCAACCTAGAAAATCAAACTTGGGAGGGACTTTAGAGTGGAAGGTGATCAGAGACAGAGAACAGAAATTGTCTGATTCCAGGAGATCTGAGCATGTAAAATGTCAGACCCAAGAGAAGCCAGAGAGATGGGAATGACAGAACTGGAAAAGCAAGTAGGACAAGTGTTATCTGATCTAGGAGAGCCCTTAGAATATACAAATTCAGAACTAGAAGTGGCCTCAAAACTTTAGAGTATCAGAGCTGGGAAGAATCTTAAAACAGAGATTATCAGAGTTCTAATGGTCCTGAGAACATACCATAGTAGGGCAGCTAGGTGGCCCAATGGAGGTCCTGGAGTCAGGAGGACCTGAGTTCATATCTGACCTCGGGCATTTATAGCTGTGTGACCCTGGGCAAGTCATTTGACACCCGCCCACCCTGCCTGATAAAAAATACACCATACCCCAGCTGCAAAGGAGTTTTGTTTGCTCTGAGTTCAAACGTAAGGGGATTGACAGGTAAATTTACTAAATAAAATAAGTATATTTAGAGTAGGACATGCAACATGTACTTCAGCATAATTTACATTGGCACAATAGTGACTGTTAGTACTGGAATGGAAGTCCAGCCTCTGAACATTAGAAGTGGGAGGTAACATAGAATCCAAAATATGAGACTTGAGAAGGGATGTGTGAGCCAAGAGTCAATTTAGAGACGCTGGGGTCTGAGCTGGATGCAGCCCTACAGTCCAGAATAGCAAACTTGGGGAGGACTTTGGATCACAGAAAGTAAAAGATGGTCAGAGCCAGAGAACAGAAATGATCTGATCCCAGGGATCTGAACACACAGCCGTTGAGAAGGAAATGACAGAGCTGGTAAAACGCTTCCAAGAAGGAGTATCGGAGTTCAAAAAGACCAAAGAAAATGCAATTTCAAGATTAGTTTGGGCCATAAGACCACAGAGTTTCAGAGCTCAGAGGGCTCTTAGAAGCAAGATTATCAGAGTTTGGTTGGTTCTATGAATACACAATATTATTGCTAGGAAGGAGCTCAGTTTCAATTTATGGGGAAGGAAGGTTAAAGTTTTAAAATATCAAAAAAGTGTATTTATGGTAGGAAATACCATAAATGTCAATATATATCAATAAAATATCTATAAGCACAATGGTGATTCTCAGAATTAAAACTCACATCCTGAATCACAAAGTCAAGTGAAAGTTTCAGTATACAGTGCCTAAACTGGATTAACAAGAAAACAATGAAAAGAAAAAGAAAGTGACAAAAAGTAAAGGCGTGGGGTGGTTTGAAGGGGTAGGGCTGCTTTACATATTACTATTAATGTTCATGAATGGGATGTATTTATTGGGAAAAAGATAAGTACGCAGGATTCACAAAGGAAATAAGTTGAGCTCTCCAGTAATTGTGTTGTTAATAAACATGTCATCTAACATACAAAAACTGATTAAATAGGTGGAAAGGAAAATCAGAATATCAGATGAGAAAGAAATTCGACTTTATGAAATGATGAGCAGCAAGTGCCTGATCTGATTCCAATTTGTTTAATTAATTTATCCTTAGTTTTCAATATTTTTAGTTGAACATATTTTAGTTTTCAACATTCACTTTCATAAGCTTCTGAGTTTTAAATTTTCTGATTCCAATTTGTTTTAAAAAATGAACAGAAAAACAATACCTGAAAATACAGTAAGTGCATATGGCACCATGCCAATGCTCTTCTATGAATGGCAGGTCCTGAAAGAGCCAATGAGAAAAGTGAAAATACAGTACTTTAGTGGAATGAAAATCAGAACAAAAAATAGCCTGACAAAAAAAAAATTCCATACACTGCCTTAATCTGGTAAGACTGCTACTGATATTCCTATTATTGGAAATGGAGGGGGAGGGTTTTTTTTAAACGAATAAAGTGTTAAGTACCCAGTTTTAAAAGGGACACCATTCATGATTTTAAATAACAGTATTACTAAGACCTATATGTAGTTTAATATAATAAAATTGAATAAATAAGTGAAAAGGAAAAAAAAAACCTCATAAGAGTTGAGGGGAGGAGCTTAGAACATAAAATGACAGAGCCAGGAGATCTTTTGGAACATAGATTGTGTAACTTGGATGTTAATTGCGGTAGAATATATTGGAAGCTGGAGAAAGCTTAGAATGGCCGATTTCAGTGCTAAGATGGCAATCCGAACTGAGGATGTTAGAAATGGGTATTCAAATGGAAGCTAGAATTGTAGGCTTGGGAGTGTATGTAGCTCTTAAAACACAGAACGTGGGAGATGTTGAAAACCTGAGAACAGAAACTGTCTGATTCTGTTAGATAGAAGCACACAGGATGTCAGGCCTGGGAGAAGCCATAGGGAAGAGAATGTTATAGCTGGCAGAGAACTTGGAAGAAGGGCTATGAAAGCCAAGAAACACCGTAAAACATTCAATTTCTACACTAGTTTGCACCATAGAACTACACAGTATGAAAGGTGAGACATCTCTTAGAATACAGATGAGCAAAGCTCAGTCCACACCACATGATATCATTGATGGGAATGAGTTTTGTTTCTATCCTTAGAACTGCAACTTATGGAGAAGTGAAGGTAAATTTGAACAAAATTTTCAAAGTTTATTTGGGGTATGAGATGCACCTTCTATTACTGCATAATTTGTATCCGCACAATGGTGATCCTCTAATTAAAACTAAGTCAAAGCTAAAAGGTCAATGGACAGTGCCTAATCTGGTTCCAATTTTTTTTTAAAGGAAATGAAAAAATAATTCCAGCAGCACAGTAATTGCTAGCAATGCCTTGAAGGGTTAAGACTGCTGTAGATATGACAATTATTGTTAATGAATGGTCAGTATTCATTTAAAAATAAATACAAAGAAATTCAAAAGAGAAAAGATTTGTGCTCTCAAATAACTGCATTGCTAATGCATTTGTGTAATTAAATATAGTAAGACTGAACAAATAAGTAAAAAGGCAAAAACAACTTTAGAATTTAAGGGCTAGGATGGAGTTTTAACCAAAAAATGACAGGCCTTTAGAAAGCTGAATGTCTGACTTGGAGGTGCCTTTCAAGAGAAAATATTTGCGATGCATTCCAGGTTCTTGTTATCAGAACTGACTGTTGTCACATAAAAACCAGCTAAAGAGACTTGAAAGGGTATGTCAAATGAACATCTCAGTTTGGAGGCAATTTCGAATCAATGGGGCCTGAGCTAGATGGGGCCCTCCAACCTAGAATATCAAACATGGGAGAGACTTAGTGACCCAGAAAGTGAGGGATGGGCAGAGTCCATGAAGAGAAATTGCCTGATTCCCCACAGAATGCCAGTCCCTGGAGAAAGCATAGAGAAGGAATTCAAGGAACTTAGGGGAAGGAATATCACAGTGAGGAAAGCCCTTTAAACCTGTCATTTCAGGACTAGCTTTGGCCATAATCCCATAGTGTCAGAACTACCAGGGCTCTTGGAGCACAGATTATTAGGACTCAGAGTTTTGTTTTGTTTTCTATCTTTTTAAGAAAACCCAATATTACTGCTAGGAAGAAGTTTTTTTTCTTTGCTCAAAGGTCCAATTTTTGGAGAGCCATAAGTAAATTTAGGGGTAGTTAAGTGGTGCAGTGAATAGATTGCTGGGCCTGGAGGCAGGAAGATTTCATCTTCATAAGTGCAAATCTAGCCTCAGACACTTCCTAGCTGTGTGACCATGAGCAAGTCACTTAAATCTGCCTCAGTTTCTTCATCTATAAAATGGGCTGGAGAAGGAAATGGCAAACCACTCCAGTATTTTTGCCAAGAAAACCCTAAATGGGGTCACAAAGAGTCAGACACGATTGAAACGAATGAACAACAAACATGTGAATTTAATAATCAATATCAAAATATTTTTAGGGTATTACATGCAACATTTTTCAATATAATTTCTATCAGTATCATGCTGAGGGTGTGACTTAAAAGTCAGGTCCTGAAACATAGCTAATGAGGAAAGGTAAAAATATATTACTTTAGCCAGATGGAAATCAGAAAAAAAAATAAATATGCTGAGAAAACAAAATTCCATGTACTGCCTTAATCTTGTTAGGCTACTATTGCTATATCAATTATTGGCAATGAATGGAGACTTCTTTTTAACAAATAAGATGTTAAGCACCCAATTTTACAAAAGAAGCCGTTTGTGATTTTAAATATTTGTATTGCTTGAACATATATATAATTTAATATAATCATACTGAATAGATAAGTGAAAAGAAAAAAAACCTTTGAATAGTACCTGAGTGTGGCTACTTTGAACAAAAAGTGGCAGAACAAAGATGATCAGAGCTCCAATGATACTGAGAACACACAACATTAGTGCTAGGAAGGAATCTTGTTTATGTTCTCAGGGGTCCAAGTTCTATGGAAGGGAAGTTAAATTTAAAAAACACTGGAAAAAGGATATCTATGGTATATAAGGTAATATATTTTAATATAATATCAGTAAGTACAATGATGATCCTCTGAATTCAAAATCATGCTCTTAATCACACAAAAAGAAAATTTAAATATATTGTGCTGAATCAGGATTTAAGCCAAAAAAGAAAGAAAAAAGGAAAGAAAGAAAAAATAATTGACAGAAAATACTGCATGGGGTGTTTTCCTGGGGAAAGGCTGCTATACACATCACTATTATCGTGAATAAATAGGAGATATTTATTTTAAAAAATGACACAGGATTTGCAGGGGAAACAATTTGTGAATTTAAACAATTATATTGCTAATAAACATAAACCATTTAATATACCAAATATGGTGATATATTAAAACAGATTAAATAAGTGAAAAGGAAAAAAGTAATGTTGAAAATTAGAGAAACAGAATAGGAAAGCAGAATCTTTAAAAAATAGAATGTCTGACTTGGAGGTATCTTTCACGAAAACATTGGAGGATGGATAGAGCTTAGAATGGAAAATTTCAGTGCTGGGATGGCCGTCTAGGCTCTGAATAGCAGAACTTGGAACTGACAGAGTATCCAGAATATGGTACTTGAGAAGGTCTATCCAATATCTGAGTTTCTAGGCAATTTTGTGTCAAGGGGGCCTGAGACAGACACTCTCAACTAATCTAGAATATCAAATTTGGGAGGGACTGAGAGACGGTCAGAGCCAGAGAAATGAAATTGTCTGATTCCATGGGATGTGAACACACAGAATCTCAAGCCCAGGAGAAGCCATAGAGAGGGGAATGTCACTTAGAAGAAGGGATATCAGAATTAGAAAAGCTCTTTGAGCAGGCAATTTCAGGACAGAATTTTTCCACAAAACTATACAATGTCAAAGTCAGGAGGACTCTTACAGCATACGTTATCAGAGCTCAGGTGGTCTTGATTTAATTCAATTCATTAAACATTTATTAAGCGCCTACTATGTGCCAGACACTGTGCTAATTGCCAGGAATATGAACAGGAAAAAAAGCCCTTGCTGCCAAGGTCTTAATAATCTAATGGGGGAGGATAATACACAAATAGAGGCAGAAAAGGAGTTGGAGTGCCTGGCAAGGGACGCACCTTGTTCCATGGAATTGAAAGCTGCCAGAGCAATGAGGCAAAGTATAGTGAGCTGAGCCCAACTTAAGGCCACTACAAAGGGAGGAATTTGGTCCTCTGCCCTCCAAACAGGGAAGAGGAAGCTGAGGGAAATGGCAGCAAGGCTGGAGTTAACAGCGTGGTGATGAGATCAGAAAGGATGAGCTTATCCTGGGAGGGGCATCTTGTTCCTTGGAGTTGAACCCAGGTAGACCAGTGGATGAAAAGGGGACAAAACTCCATATTGTTGCTGGAGACAAGCTTTGTTTCTGTGCTCATAGTTGCTTGTTATGAGGAAGGACAAGTAAATTGAAGCAACAATAAAAATGTTTATCAAGGTATGAGACGC
>CM053628.1:46898318-46912209 GCA_028646595.1 Phalanger gymnotis
AAAATCTGTAATTCAAACGCATGTGAAAATTAATGCTGAAAACTAAAGATATTAAAAATAAATTTAAAAAAAAAGAAAAAAAAGAATATATAGAACTATACAAGAAAGATCTTACCAACACCAACGATCACAATGGTGTGGTTACTGATCTAGAGTCAGACATCCTGGGGAATGAAGTCAAGCGGACCTGAGGAAGCACTGCTAACAATAAGGCTATGGAGGTGATGGAAATCCAGCTGAGCTATTTACAATCCTAAAAGATGATGCTGTTAAAGTGCTGCACTTCATATGCCAGCAAATTTGGAACACTCAACAGTGGCAACTGGACTGGAAAAGATCAGTTCACATCCTAATCCTAAAGAAGGGCAATGCCAAAGAATTTTCCAATTGCCAAACAATTCAGCTAATCTCACACACCAGCAAGTTTACCCTTAAGATTCTTCGAGCTTCAGTAAAATGTGAACCAAGAATTACCAGAAGGGCAAGGTGGTTTTTGAAGAGGCAGAGACCAAACTGACAACATTCACTGGATTACGAAGAAAGCATGAGAGTTCCAGAAAAACATCTACTTCTGCTCCATTGACTACACTAAAGCCTTTGACTGTGTGGATCCCAACAAAATGTGGCAAGTCCTCAAAGTGATGGGAGTACTAGATCATCTTACCTGTCTCCTGAGAAACCTGTATATGGACCAAGAAGCAACAGTACAAACCAAACATGGTACAACTGATTGGTTTAAGATTGGAAGAGGATTGCAACAAGGCTGTATAGTATCACCTTATTTATTTAACTTATACGCAGAGTCCCTCATGCAAAATGCCTGGCTGGACAAATCCAAAGCTGGAATAAGGTTGTCAGGAGAAATATTAACAATATCAGATATGCAGATGATATCACTCTGATCACAGAAAGTGAAGAAGAATTAAGAAGAAAAGAACTTAAAAGCTGGCTTGAAGCTTAACATAAAAAAACTAAGATCATGGCAACTGGCCCCATCTCTTCCTGGCAAATGATGAAGAAGTGGAAGCACTGATAGATTTTATATTCTTGGGTTCAAAGATCACTCCAGACAGTGACTGCAGCCATGACACTAAAAGATACTTGCTCCTTGGAAGGAAAGCTATGGTAAATCTGGACAGTATACTAAAAAGCAAAGACATCACCTTACTGACAAAAGTATGTATAGTCAAAGCTATGTTTTTTCCAGTAGTAATCTATGACTGTGAGAGTTGAATTTTAAGGAAAGCTGAGCACTGCAGAATTGATGTTTTTGAATTGTGGTACTGGAGAAGACTTTTGAGAGTCCCTTGGACAGCAAGGAGATCAAATTAGCCAATACTTAAAGCAATTAATTCAGAGTATTCTTTGCAAGAACAAATACTGAAGCTTAAATACTTTGGCCGACTCATTGGAAAAGACCCTGATGTCGGGAAAGATTGAAGGCAAAAGGAGAAAGGGACGGCAGAGGATGAGATGAATAGAGACTGTCATGGAAGCAAAGAACATGAATTTGAACAGACTTCTGGAGATAGTGGAGGATAGAAGGGCCTAGTGTGTTATGGTCCGTGGGGTTACTGAGTTGGACATGACTGAAAGACTGAATAGCAATAAAAACAACTGTGTATGCGTGTGTGTGTGCACGTGCATGTGTGCATCTGCATGTGTGTGTGTGTGTGTACACACATATATATGTCATTTAATATATTAAGACTGAATAAGTAATTGAAAAGGAAAAAAAAAACTTCCTTGAATAATACTCTAGTGAAGGGATTTCGAACCTGAAAGGACAGAGCTTGGAATAGATTGTGTGAGTTGGAGATGCATTTCAATTATCTTGGAGATTGACTAGAGCTTAGAATTTAGAATTTCTGCACTGGGACAGCAGTCCAAACCCAGGATGCTGGAAATGGCTTTTTAAATAGAAGCTAGAATATAAGACTTGGGCAGGGACAGGTAGAACAAAGAACCTCTGAGCTTGGAGGCAAATTAAGGTCCTGAGTGCCCATGGATGAGGCACTCCAATCCATGATAACAAAGGTGTGAGAGACTTTAAAAGAACAGCATGAGGGGAAATGTTGAGAGGCAGAGAACAGAAACTGTCTGACTCCATGGGATGTGAGCATTCAGAATGTCAGGTCTGGGAGAAGCTGGCAGGACACTTAGAAGAAGGAATATTAGAGATAGGAACAAAGACTTTGGAAGATACAATGTCAGGAAGATAGATTTGACCATAAAGCTTCAGTGTCAGAGGTGGGAGGGCCTCAGAAGCAGAGACAATGTAGAACATAGCAGGAATGGGCTTGGAGGCATCTTATAATCAAGAAGGCCTGAGATAGAAGGGACCCTGCAATCAGCAACATCAAATGTAGGAGAGATCTAGGGAGAGAGGAGAGACCTCACAGAAAGTGGGGGGTGGTCAGAGCTAGGGAACAGAAAGTTTTTGAGTCCATGGGACGTGAGCAATTGGAAGGGAGGGCCTGGAAGAATCCACAGAGAAGAGAATATCAGAGTAGGCAGGGCACTTGGAGGGAAGGATAGCAGAACTAGAAAAACATAAAATTTCAAGACAAACTGGGCTATAGTAACACAGTATCAGAGCTAGATAGCATCTAAGACTGAAGATTTTCAGAGCTCAGATGGGACTGAAAACAGACAATTTCAGTGCTGGGAAGGACTCTTGTTTATGTGCTCTGGATTCTCAGTTATAGAGAAAGAAAATTAAATCTTTCAAACATTAAAAAGTACATTTATGATATTGAAAGCAACATATTACAATACAATATTTATAAGCACAATGATGATCTTCTCAATGTAAAATCACATTCGGAATCACATAGCCAAAGTGAAAGTTTGAATATACTACATTCAATCTGGATTAAAAGTTAAAAAAAAACTGACAAAACAGTAATTACATGCAGTTTTCAAGGGGGAAAGGCTGCTGTACATATTACTATTATTGTTAATGAAGGGGCCATATTTATAAAGAAAACAAAGTATACAGGATATTCAATGAAAACAGTTTTGATTTTAAATAATTGTTATATGCTAATAAGCCTACACCACCGGGGGGAGGGAGGAGGGAAATGGGACCTAAACTATCAGAGGACAGAAAGGCTCTTGAATAATAAATACGAAAATGGGAGTGTCTTTAGAAACTAGGATGTCTGACCTGGAGGTGGCTTTGAAGAGAATGTATTAGGGGTCGATAGAACACAGAATGGAGATTTTCAGGGCTGGGACGACAATCCAGGCTCTGAATATCAGAACTGGGAGGTGAAATGGAAGCCAGAATATGAGACTTGAGAGGGTATGTATAAAATAGAATGGCTGAGCGTGGAGGCAGTTTAGGATCATTGGGGCCTAAGCTGGAATAGAATATCTCCAACCTAGAATATCAAACATAGGAGAGATTTTAAAATATACAAAGTGAGAGATGGCCAGAGCCAGAGAAGGGAAACTGTCTGATTCCATGGGAGGTGAGCAGAGAAACCGTATGGCTTGAGAGGAGTCATAGGGAAGAGAGTGTCAGAGCTGGGAAAGCAATTAGGAAACGTGATACCAGAGTCAGGAAAGCCCTAGACCATTATATGACCACTGCTATTAATGAATGGGCCTTAATTATTGAGAAAAAATAAGATAAGTACACAGAACTCACATGGGGAAAAGTGTGATACACTTTAGCAACACACAATATCATTGCTATGAAGGAATCTTTTTTATGTGCTTGTGGGTCCAAATTATGGGGGAAATTTAATTTTAAAAACATGAAAAGGTATATTTCTGATACGAAATGCAACATATAGATCAACATGCTATCTAAGAGCACAATGATGATCCTCTGAATGCAAGCTTGCGTCCTGAATCACACGACCAAAGAGAAAATCGAGATAGATACAGTGCCTAATCTGGATTAAAAGGAAAACTGTGAAAAGAAAGAAAACTAACAGTGTTTTCAAGGAGGAAAGGCTGCTGTAGATATTACTATTGCTGTTGATGAATGGACTGTATTTATTTTACAAATAAGGTAAGTACACAGAATTCACAAGGGAAAAAATGTGTGATAATAAATATGGCTAATAGACAGATGTGATTTAATATACTAAAAGCAGTTTAGCAAGTGAAAAGGCAAAATAAGCCCTAGGATATGAGAGGAGGGAAAAGATGTTGACCACTGAATGTTAGAGCTGAGAGGGTCTTTGGAAAATACGATGTCTTACTTGGAGGTGCCTTTTATGAAAACATAGTGGAAGAGGGATAGAGCTTAGAATGGAGACTCTCAGGCCTGGGACATCAGTAAAGGCAATGGATATCAGAACTGGGAGATGACATAAAATCCAGAACACAAGATTTGATAGAGTATATCTGACAGAATATCTGAGCTTGGAGGCAATTTAGAATCAATGGGACCTGATCTTGATGAAGCCCTCCAATGTAGAGTATCAAATTTGGAAGAGACTTTGGATCCCAGAAAGAGAGAGATGATCAGAGCAAGAGAAGTGATTCTGTATCATTCCACAGATCTGGAAGAACAGAATGTGAGGCCCAGGAGAACCCACAGAGCTTTAAGGGAATGAGAGAGTAGATAGTGATCAGAGTTATAGAAGAGAAATTGTTTGAATCCATGGGATGTGAGCACATAGAATTCAGGCCCAGGAGAAGCCACAGAGAAGGGGATGTCAGAGGGGGCAAGGTAGATAAGATCAAGTAATAACAGAGCTATCAAAGCCTTTAGAAAATACAGTTTCAGTACTAGTTTTGGCTAGTACTGTCAAAGGTAGGAAGGCTCTTAAAACATCAGTTATAAGAGCTCCTATGACTCTGAGAATGCACAATATCATGGCTATTTCAAATACAGATTATCAGACCTCAGATGGTCCTGAGAACAAACAATTGCTTCTATTCTCAAAGGTCTAAATTATGAGGAAAGAAAGTTAAACTTTTTAAACATTAAAAATTATATTTTGGGTATGAAATGCAACATAAATGTTAAGCAAAATGGTGGTGCTCTGAATCATACAGCCAAAGGAGAAATTTGAATATACAGTGCCTAATCTGGTTTAAAAGGAAAAATAATGTGAAGGAAAAAAAACCTGACAAAACATTAAAAGCAGGTGGTGCTTTCAAGGCTATTATATATATATATATATATATGCACATATATACATATATATATATACACATATATATATTGTTCATATAACAATTGAAAAATATTGTACATGTAATATTATTCATGTAATGATGGGGAAAATGAGATAAATATACTGGATTAAAAAGGGACACAATTTGTGATCTAATCATATTGCTAAAATACTTATGTCATATAACATGCTAAAACTAATTAAATGAATTAAATGGAAAAAACCCTGTAGTGTGAGGTAAGAGATTTAGACCATAAAATGATAGGTCTTTAGAAATTAGACTATCTGACTTGGATGTGCCGGCCAAGTGAATATACTGGAGGATGCATAGAAGTTAGAATGGAGATTTTCAGGGCTGAGATGGCAGTCCCGGCTCTGAATATCAGAACTAGAAGTTGATATAGTATCCATAATATGTGACTTAAGAAGCTATGTCCAGTAGAGGATATCTGAGCTTAGAGAACATTTAGAATAAATGAGGCCTGAGCTAGAGGGCGCCTTCTCATCTAGAATACCAAACTTGGAGAGACTTAGTGACAGCAAATGGAAGGTGGTCAGAGTGAGAGAAGAGAAATTGTCTAATTCGGTGAGATGTGAGCATACAGTATATCAGACCTGGGAGAAGCCAGAGAGAAGAGAATGTTAGAGAGAAGGCAAATTTAGGGTTAGCATCAGAGCTAGCAAAGCCTTTGGAGCACACAATTTGAGGACTAGTTTTGGCCATAAAAGCACGCCATGTCAGAGCTGAGAAGACTCCTCAAATGCAGATTATAAGACCTTAGATGGTCCTGAGAACAATCAATCAAGAAAGCTTAATTAAGTGCCTACTATATGCCAGGCACTGTGCAAAGTGCTGGTGATACAAAAAGAGGCAAAAGACAGACCTTCCCCTCAAAGAGATTACAACCTTATGAGGGAGACAACATGTAAGCAAATATATACAAAGCAAACAACATACCTGATACACATGAAATAATTAACAAAAGGAAGACATTGGAATTAAGAGGAAAACTTCCTCTAGAAGTTGGGATTTTTAATTTTTTTATTAATTTTTATTAATTTTAATTGGAACTTAAATGAGAAAGGGAGATCAGTAGTCAGGGCAAAGGAAGGAGAACACTCCAGGCATGGGCACCAATCGGGGAAAGCACCTGGAGCCAGAAAATAGAGAATCAAGTCCATGCAAGAGCCAGGAAGCCAGTGTTACATGATTAAAGAGTACAGGTCAGAGATAGAGGTACAAGAAGACTGGAAAGGTAGGAGGGGGCTAGCTTATGAAGGTCTCTGAATACAAAACAGAATATTTTGTATTTGATCCTGGAGACGATAGGAAAACACCTTAACCTTGCTGGTAATGAGTTTTATTTCAGTGCTTAGAATTCTAACTTATGAAGAAAGATAAATTTACAAAACAGAAAGAATGTATGTTTAGTGTATGATACAAATAAGTGTCATTGCTGGGAATGAGTTTTGTTGCTATGCTCAGAGTTTCAGTTTATAAAGACGGTCCAATTGTGGTTGTCGTGGTTTGTCCTTTATTCTCAAAGAGGACCATGCATCAGGAAGATGATGACATGACTTGCAATTGGTTGATCTGAGCGAGGGAGGGTTCTCCTCCAGAGGCGTCTGGGTCCAGTGACAAGATATGGATCAGGACAACTGGATATGGCCCAGGATGCAGTGAGAGATCTTGACTCTTTTAAGCTAAGGTCTTTCCAGGTTTTCACTTTGAGTGAGGCAGCTCCCATTCAGTGAATAGGCCTCTTTAAGAAGTGAGTCAAGGGATGGCCCCTTTAATAAAAAAAAATTAAACTAGGAAGAGAAGACCCTCAGGGTTGGTGACCAAAACAGAAACAGTTACTATTTAGATTCATTCTAAGCCAAGAGGGATAAATACATGGAAGGCACAATTTGAAAAATATATATATTTAAGATATGAGATGCAACATAAAATACAGTATATTGTATCAGTAAAATGGTGATCCTGTGAAACTTATGTGCTGAAAGACAAAGTCAATGAGGAATGGTGAACATGAAGTGCCTAATCTGGTTCCAATTTTGTTAAAACAGAAAAATATCTAAAAATAAGGAGAGTGCAGGATGTGTCTTGAAGGTTTAAGGCTGCTTAAGGTATCACTATTAATTTTAATTAATGATCACTATTGAAAAAGAAAACAAAAAATTCAAAAGATACAATTTGTGTGCTCAAAAAAGTGTACTACTCATGCATAGATGTAATTTAATATGTATGCATCATATTTTTGAAATAATTAATATCAGCACAATGCTAATGCTCTTTAGTAAATGCCACATCTTGAAACACAGCTGATGAGAAGAGAGAAAAATGTGTTATTTTGGTGAGATGAAAATCAAAAATGTGTATGTGTATGTGTGTGTATGCACACACCCTAAAATAATAATTCCCTGTACTGCCTTAATCTGGCAAGATAGCTGCTGATGTGATTATTGTAAATAAGTGATGTGCTGCTTTTTTTAAACAAATAAGCTGTTAAGAACCTACTTATAAACAGTATACCATTTGTGATTTCAAATAACTGCTAAGGCCAATATGTAATTTAATATATTTCATGAATACAATTTGTTGGTCAGTTCTTTCCTCCTTTCATTGATCTAAGCATTTACAGTTGTATCTTTGCCCTTAAGTACTGCTTTGTCTGCATCCCATAAACTTTGGTAAGTTATCTCATTTTTGTCATTTCCTTTAATGAAATTATTGATTTTTTTTCTATAATTACTTCTTTGACCTATTAAGTCTTTAGGAGTAGATTATTTGGTTTCCAACCAATTTTAACCTATGCTTCAAAAGCCGTTTATCAAATGTAATTTTCATCATATTATAGTCCAAAAAGGGTGCGTTTAGTATTTTTGCTTTTCTGCATTTGTTTGTGAGGCTTTTATGCACAAATGCATAGTCAATTTTTGTGAAGATACCATGCAGAGCAAAAAAAAAAAATTTACTCCTTTCTATTGCCATTAAGTATTCTCCAGGGCCTAGCATATCTAACGTTTCTAAGATTCTATTCATCTCCTTAACTTCATTCTTAATTATTTTACGATTAGATTTATCTAGGTCTATCAGGGGGTAAATTGAGAGGCCCCATTATTCCAGCTTTACTGCCTATTTCCTGCTATAAGGCATTTAACTTTTCCTTCAAGAATTTGGATGCTATGCCATTTGATGTATATATGTTCAGTATTGATATTAATTCCTTGTCTATGGGGCCTTTAAACAATCCATTCTCCTATCCTCTACCATTTTATGGGTGAATTCATCCATTCACATTCACAGTTAAGATTGCTAATTGGGTATTTCCCTTCATCCTGTTCTTTTCTATTTATCTTTCTCTTTTCTTATCCTGAATACAAACTAACAGTAACAAGAAGTAACTGTGCAAAAGTCTCCCTTAATCTCCCCTCCCTCTTACCATACCCCACACATATTTCTCTTGGCCCTTCCACTCCTACTTCCCTGTTAGGGAGTATAGATGAATTTCTATACCCAACTGTGTGTGTATATATACTCTTCCTTCATTGAACCAATTCAGATGAAAGTTGAGGGTCAAATATTGCCCAATCCCTGCCCCATATTTTCCCTTCCATTGTAAAAACTCTTCTTGAGAGCCTCTTTTATGGGAGTTAACTTTCTCCCTCCTTCTCTCCCTTCCCCCTAATCCCAATGCATCCTTTTTTCTCACCTTTCCATTCTTCCTTAAAAATCATCCTAAAATAATAGACCCACACCCATGCCCTCTGCCTAAGTAGACTCCTTCTAACTGACATAATGATGATTATTTTCTTAGGGGTTGCATGTATCAACTTCCCACATGGAAATGTAAACGGTTTAACCTTGTTAAATTGTTATGATCTCTCACTCATGTTTACATATTTATGTTTCTCTTGAGTCTTATGTTTGAATATCAGACTTTCTATTCAGCTCTTGTTTTTTCATCAGGAATGCTAGAAAGTCCTCTATTTCATTAAGAAACCATTTTTTTCCCTCGGCAGGATTATATGCAGTTTTACTGGGTAGGTTATCTGTGGTTGCAATCCTAGCTCATACTTTCTAGAAAATCATATTCCAAACACTCCAATCCTATATAATGGTAGACAGTAAATCTTGTGTGATTCTGACTGTGGCTCCACAGTATTTGAATTCTCTCTTTCTGGTTCCTTTAAATATGTTATCCTTGAACTGGGAGCTCTGGATTTTGGCTAGAATATTTCTGAGAGTTCTCATTTGAAGATTTCTTTAAGAAGATGACCAAGAGATTCTTTCAATTTCACCTCTGCTCTTTGGTTCTAAGATACCTGGACATTTTTCTTTTAGGATTTTTTGAAAAAAGATGTGAAGGTTCATTTTAAATCGTGGCTTTCAGGTAGTCCATTGATTCTTGATTTATCTCTCCCTGATCTATTTTCCAGAGAAGTTGCTTTTTCTATGAGATTAAATATTTTCGCATATTTTTCAATCTTTCTCTTTGTTTTGCTTTGTTTTTTGTTGTCTCATGGAATCATTAGTTCCCAATTGCCCACTTCCAATTTTTAAGGAGTTATTTTCTTCATTAAGGTTATGTACTTTTCTACCATTAGGCCAATTTTGAGTTCTAAGGAACTTTCTTTGGTGTTTTGGGGAATCTTTTTCTAAACTGTTAATTCTCTTTTCATGAATTTTTATTCATCTTTCAATTATTTTCCCAATTTTTCTTTTATCACTCTTGTTTTCAAGACATTGTCTTCTTCTGAGTTTATCTGCTGACCTTTCCTGTCACCATAGTAGCTTTGTATGGCCAGGTTCTTTTTTTGTTTGCTCATTTCTCTAACCTACATATTCACTTTGGATTTTATGTTAGAGTTGGGCTGTGCTCTCCTCTGGAGGGAATAACTGAACTAAATTTCTGTCTATTATGTCCATCTGCTTTCACAAGTACATCTAGGGATCTGTAGGTTTTTGGTGCCTCCAAAATGATGTGATCCAGTTAAAAGTCTGTCATTGTCACTGTACTTATGACTTGAGCTCTGATCCTTACTCAGGTAGGGCACCTGCTTCTTCATGACTACAACCACTCTACTCCACCTTGGAACTGCAACTCAGCGCTGTGTAATGAGTGACAGAGCTAATAAATGGCACCTGATCCTGCGCCCAGAGCTTGAAAGGGGATCTACTTGGCAGTCTCCTTTCTATCCCTGGGCACTGGTGCCGCTGCTGCCACCACCACCACTACGCCACACTGCTGCTGCCTGCCCAACGTGCTAGCACCCCCAGGTGCCACATCGGCCGTGCCAAGAGCAATCTGCACTCCAGAGTTGGCCTCTCTTCCATCTTCCTCATCTGCCTTGTGCTGGAAAAAGGATGCATTATCACTTTTTCTTGGTTCTCCTACTCAGAAATCTTTTCTGAGGTCACTTTGTAAGGGAGGTTTTAAGGGTAGTGTGGCAGTTATAACTTTTCAATCTGCCACCCTCACTCTGCCCTCCCCAACATGGAATTGTGAATATACCATGCCTAATCTGAATGTAAATGAAAAAATGTAAAAAAAATAACTGTTAAAAATGTAATCATGTAGTGGTTTCAACAGGAAAGGTTGTTTTACATGTTATTGTTTATAGAAAAAAAATTAAGTAAACATGATTGACATGGAAAGCAATTTCTCATTTTAAATAACTGTATTTCTAATAAATGTATGCAATTAATATATTAAAACTGATTAAATAAGTGAGTAGGAAAAAACCTTCTAGAATTAAGGGAAAAGATTTAGACCATAACATTACAGGGCTGGGATGGTCTTTACAAACTGTAATGTCTGACTTGGAGATAGGTAGCTTTCAAGAGAATATATTGCATAGAGCTGAGAAGGGAAAATTTCAGGACTGGGATGGCAGTGAGTCTGTGAATATCAAAACTAGGAGTTGACACAGAAGCCAAAATGTGAGATTGGAGATGTAGATCTAATAAAGAATGTCTGAGCTTAGGCCAAATTTAGGCTGAACTAGACAGAGCCCTCCAACATTGAATATCAAATTTGGGAGAGACTTTGGGACACAGAAAGTGGAAGGTGGTCAGAGTCAGAGAACAGATACTGACTGACTCTGTGGGATGCAAACATGCATTTTATCAGGCCTGGGAGAGGCCAGAGATGAGAGAGTATTAGAGCTGGGAAGGCATGTAGGACAAGTGCTATCAGAGCTAGCAAAACCCTTAGAACATATAATTTCAGGATGAGTTTTGGTCATAAACCCATACCATATCAGAGCTTGGAAGGCTCTTCCAGTATAGGTTATGAGATCTCAGTTGGTCCTGAGAACAATCAATCAATGGATCAACCTTTATTAGGCACTTACTATGTGTCAGGCACTGTGCTAAGAGCTAGGGATACGAAAAAGAGGCAAAAAATAGTTCTTGCCTCAAAGCTCACAACTCAATCCGAGACACAACATACAAGTAAATATATACAAAGCAAACAGCATACAAGATAAATGTGAAATAATTTAAGGAAGGAAGGCACTGGAATTAAGAGGGATTGGGGAAATATTCCTATAGAATATGGATTTTCCTTGGAACTTAAAGGAAACAGAGAGGTCAGTACTCAGTGCAGATGAAGGAGGGTAT
The DNA here is from genome assembly GCA_028646595.1 of Phalanger gymnotis. Lineage (NCBI taxonomy): Eukaryota > Metazoa > Chordata > Mammalia > Diprotodontia > Phalangeridae > Phalanger > Phalanger gymnotis. The sequence goes on from CM053628.1 coordinate 46,910,088, forward strand.
TCCAGGCATGAGGGACAGCCACAGAAAATGCCTAGAGCCAGGGGATGGAGTGTCATGGAACAGCCAGGAGGCCAGTGTTGCAGGACTGAAGAGTATGTGTTAGTGAAAAATGTTTATGAAGACTGGAAAGGGAGGAGGGGCTAGCTTATGAAGGTCTCTGAATGGCAAACAGAGCATTTGATATTTGATTCTGGGGGTAATGGGAACACACATTAACACTGCTGGGAATTAGTTTTGTTTCTGTGCTAAAAATTCTGACTTATGAGGAAAGACAGGCAAATTTACAAAAGAAAAATAATGTATATGTAGGATATGAGATGTACCATATATTTCAGTATAATTTATATCAGCACCATAGTGATCCTCTGAATTAAAAGCCAGGACTTGTATTACACAGCCGTGGAGGAAAGGTGAACACACAGTGCCTAATCTGGTTCCAATTTTTTTGAAAAAGGGAAAGAAAAGGAAAAAATAATCAACAATACACTAATTGCATGGATGACTTTGAAAGTTTAAAGCTGCTTTAGACATCAATATAACTTAATGAATCAGCAATATTCACTGAAAAGATACAGTATCAATGCTGGGAATAAGTTTTATTTCTGTGTTCTGTGTTCAGAGTTTCAATTTATACAGAATGACAAACACAATTTTCAAAAAAATGTTTTTAGGGTATGAGATGCAACATAAAATACAGTATAATTTGTACCAGTAAAATCATGATCCTTTGAAAATTTATGTCTTGAATAACAAAGTCATTGAGGAATGGTGAACATCAAGTCCCTATTCTGGTTCCAATGTTTTTTTTAAGAAAAAAAATCTGAAAACAAATAAAGTGCATGCAGTGTCTTGAACGGTCAACGCTGCAGTAGGTATCACTATGCTTTTTATAGTCACTATTCATTGAAAAAGTAAGTACCCCCCCAAAATTTAAAAGATGCAATTTTCAGGCTCAAAAAAGTGTACTGCTCATACATAGATATAATTTAATATACTAAAACTAAAGAAATAAGTGAAAAAGAAAAACCAACCTGGAAGTACTTTGTCCCTCTTATGGGGAGAGACAGGTAAATTTAACAAACAATAAAAAAGTATATTTTTGAACTAATTTATATCGGCACCATGTAATTCTTGCTCTTAGCAAAAGCCAAGTCCTAAAAAAGAGCCAATGAGGAAAGAGAAAAATGCATTACTTGGTGAGATGAAAATCCAGTGTGTGTGTGTGTGTGTGTGTGTGTGTGTGTGTGTGTGTGTGTGTGTGTGTACCCAAAAAAAATTATTCCCTGCATTGCCTTCATCTGGCAAGACAGGTGCTGATGTTCTGATTATTGTAAATAAATGATGAGGTGTGTGGTTTTTTTTTAAGGAACAAGCTGTTAAGAACCTACTTTTGAACAGAACGCCATTTGTGATTTTAAATAACTGCTAAGACCAATATGTAATTTAATATAATTCATTAATACAATTTGTTGATCTGTTCTTTCCTCCTTTTATCGATATAAGCATTTACAGTTGTATATTTGCCCTTAAGTATTGCTTTGCCTGCATCCCACAAATTTTGGTGTGTTATCTCATTTTTGTCATTTCCTTTAATGAAATTATTGATTCTTTCTATCATTACTTCTTTGAATCATTCATTCTATAGGGGTAGATCATTTGGTTTCTGACTAATTTTTAATCTATACTTCAAAAGCCTTTTATTAAATTAATTTTCATTGCATTATGGTGCAAAAAAGGTAAATTTAAGATTTTTTTCTTTTCTGAATTTTTTATGAGGCTTTTATGTCCAAATGCATAGTCAATTCTTCCGAAGGTACCATGTAGAGCTGAGACAAAAGGTATACTCATTTTATGGCCATTCAGTATTGTCCAGAAGTCTAATATATCTAACTTTTCTAAAATTCTATTCATCTCCATATCTTCTTTCTTGGTTATTTTATGATTAGATTTATCTATGTCTGTCAAGGGGTAAATTAAGAGGCCTCACCATTACAGCTATTACAGCTTTACTTACTATTTCCTTCAAGAATTTGGAAGCTATGCCATTCAATGCATATATGTTCAGTATTGATATTATTATTTCCTGGTCTATCATGCCTTTGGGCAAAATATAGATTCCTTG
>CM053628.1:46912309-46960221 GCA_028646595.1 Phalanger gymnotis
TCTCTCTCTCTCTCTCTCTCTCTCTCTCTCTCTCTCTCTCTCTCTCTCTCTCTCTCTCCCTCGCTCTCCCCCTCCCTCCCTCTCGCTCTCCCTCTCCCTCTCTCTCTCATAAACAATGTATTGTTGGATTCTAGTTTCTAATCCATTCTCCTATCCTCTACCATTTTGTGGGCGAGTTCATCCATTCACATTCACAGTTAGGATGGCTAATTGTGTATTTCTCTCCATCTTATTCTCTTCTATTTATCCTTCTCCTTTTTATCCTGAATATTAACAGTAATATGAAATAACGGTACAAAAGTCTGTTTTGCTTATGACCATTGCCTCCCTTGATTGCCCCTCCCTCTTATCATACTCCCTACCCCTTTCTCTTAGACCCTTCTCATTCTACTTCTTTGTTATAAAGTATAGATGAATTTCTATACCCAATTTTGTACATATGTGTGCATACATACACACACACACATACTCTTCTCTCGTGGAACTAGTTCAGATGAAAGTGAGGGTCAAATATTGCCCCCTCCCTGCTCCCCTATTTTTCCTTCTATTGCAAAAACTCTTTTACGGGAATTAACTTTCCCCATTCTTTCTGTCCTTTCCCCCTTCTCCCAGTGCATCCTTTTTTCTTACCCTTCCATTTTTCCTTAGAGACCACACTAACATAATAGACCCACACCAATGCCCTCTGCTTTAGTAGACTACATCTAACTGCCTTAGTGATGATTATGTTCTTAGGCGATACATGTATCATCTTCCCACAAGGGAATGTAAACGGTATAACCTTGTTAAATTGTTATGATCTCTCATTCATGTTTACATGTTTATACTTCCCTTGAGTCTTGTGTTTGAATGTCCAGCTTTCTAATCAGTACTGGTTATCAGGCATGTTTGAGGATCACCTATATCATTAGCATCCATTTTATCCCCTGGAGGATTATACTGCGTTTGGTGGGGTAGGTTATATATGGTTGCAATCCTGCCTCCTATGCTTTCTGGAAAATAACATTTCAAGCCCTACAGTCGTATATAAATCTTGTATGATACTGACTGTGGCTCCATTAGAATTTGAATTCTTTCTTTCTCATTGCTTGAAATATTTTCTCCTAGAACTAGGAGCTCTGGATTTTGCTTAGAATATTTCTGGGAGTTCTCATTTGAGGAGTTCTTTAAGAAGGCAACCAAAAGATTGTTTCAATTTCACGTCTGCTTTTTGGTTCTGAGATACCTGGAGATTTTTTCCTTTAAGGTTTCTTGAAATAGGATGTCAAGGCTGTTTTTATATCATGGACTTTAGGTGTAGTCCAGTGATTCTTGAATTGTTTCTCTTTGATCTGTTTTCCAGGTAAGTTGCTTTTTCTATGAGATAATAAATATTTCCTCCTATTTTTCCACTCTTATCAATTTTTTTTACTATTTTTTATGTCTCATGGTGTCCTTAGTTCCCAGTTGTCCAATTCTAATATTTGAGGAGTTATTTTCTTCATTAAGGTTTTATGCATTTTTACCATTAGGCCAATTCAGATTTATAAAGAATTATTTTCTTCAGTATTTTTAAGACTCTTTTTTTCTAAACTCAATGCTCTTTTCATAATTTTTTGCTCATCTTTCAATTATTTTCCCAATTTTTCTTACATCACTCTTGTTTCCAAAACATTGTCTTCTTCCAAGTTTATGCCCTGAGCTTCCCTGTCATCATAGTAGCTTTGTATGGTCAGGTTCTTTTTTTGTTTGCTAATTTTACTAGCCTACAACTGGCCTGAATTTCTATTATGTTCTTCTGCATTCACAAGTAGATCTAGGAGCCTGTGCCTCCAAAGTCATGTGATCCAGTTAGAGGTCTGGCCAGTGTCCTTATGACCTGGGCTCTGGCCCTTACTCAGGTAGGGCACCTGCTTCTTCATGACCACCACCACTCTTCACCTTGGAACTGCAACTCAGCACTGTGTAATGAGTGACAGAGTTAACAAATGGCACCTGACCCTGTGCCCAGTACTTGAAAAGGAATCTATTTAGCAGTCCCCTTTCCAACCTGGGCACTGGTGCCGCTGCTGCCACCACCACCACTACGCCACACTGCTGCTGCCTGCCCAACAGCACCCTCAGGTGCCACATCTGCCATGCCAAGAGCAACCTAGACTCCAGAATTGGCAGGCTTCTCTTCTATCTTCCTCATCTGCCTTGTGCTGGAAAAAAAGAACTCACTGTGACTTCTTCTTGGCTTTCCTACTCAGAAATCTATTCAGTGTTTTCTGGGGTCGCTTTGTACGGGAGGATTTGGGGGAGGTTTGGCTGTTGTGACCATTCAGTCTGCCACCCTCACTCTTCCCCCAACATGGAATTGTGAATATACCGTGCTTAATCTAAATGTAAATGAAAAAATGTAAAAAAAAGTAACTATCAAAAATTTAATAGAAGGCAGTGGTTTCAACAGGAAAGGTTGTTTTACATATTATTATCAAAGTGAATGAATGGAGTATATAGAGAAATAGTGCAACTATACAAGACTGACAAGGAAAGCAATTTCTGATTTTAAATAATTGTATTTCTTAAAAATGCATTTAATATATTAAAACTGATTAAAGAAGTGAAAAGGAAAAACTACCAAGAATATCAGAGGATTAAAAGCTTTTGAATGTGAAATAACTGTGCTGGCAGGGACTTTAGAAAATACAATTTCTAATTTGGAGGTACCTGTGAAGAGATCATATAGGAGGATGGAAAGAGCTTAGAATGGAGAATTTCAGGCTGGGATAGCATTCCAGGTTCTGAGTGTCAGAATAGGAAACTGACATCAGCATAAAACGCCTGAGCTTGGAGGCAACTTAGAACAGGTGGAGCCTGAGCAGGGTGGGACTCCCTAACCTAAATTATCAAATTTAGATCACAGAAAGTGAGAGATGATCAGAGCCAGAGAACTGAAATTGTCCATGGGATCTGAGGTCTCAGAATGTCAGCCCCCCAATAAGTAACAGGGAAGGGAATTTCAGAGCTGGCAAAGCATTTATTTAGAAGAAGGAATATCAGAGCTCACAAAGGCTTTAGTACCTGCAATTTCAGGACAAGATTAAGTGCTGAAACAAGAATGTCAGAGCTTCTCAGGGTCTTAGGTCATAGGCTGTTAGAGCTCAGATGATTCTGATAACATACAAAATCGCAAAGTATATGGAGAGTATGACATGCAAATTATGTTTCAACATACTTGATACTAGGACCATGGTGAGTCTCTGACTTAAAAGTCAGATCCTGAAACCCACCCAATGAGAAAAAGTAAAAATATATTACCTTACCTTGCTAAATATATGAAAAAATAAACCCTCAGGGAAAAACCAAACTAATTCCATATACTCCCTGAACCTGGTGAGACTGATATTAATATTTTTATCGTTAGAAATGGTGAGGGGAAGTTAGGTGGCACAGTGGATAGAGCACCCGCCCTGTAGTCAGAAGGACCTGAGTTCAAATCCAGCATCACACATTTTACATTTAATAGCTGTATGACTCTGGCCAAGTAACTTAGCCCCTTCCTACCTTGCCAATAAAAAAATGACTAGTGAGTTTTTATTATTGCTAAGAACCAATATTAAAGAGGCAATAGGAGCAGCTAGGTGGCACAGTGAGTAGAGCACTGGCCCTGGAGTCAGGAGGACCTGAGTTCAAATCCAGCCTCAGACACTTGACATACTCACTAGCTGTGTGACCTTGGGCAAGTCACTTAACCCCAATTACCCTGCCTTTCCCTCTCAAAAAATAATAAAAGGGGCGACATTTGTGATTTTAAATATTTCTATTGCTAATAAACATATACCATTTAACAGTTGAAAACTAATTCAATACATGAAAAGGAAAAAATAACCCTTGAATATCACCAGAGTGAGGAGAATTTGAACATAAAAAGTGAGTCTTTAAAACTTCGAATGTCCAGCATGGAGATGCACTGCACCAGAACATATTGGGAGCCGGATAGATCTGGTAATTGAAAAGTTCTGCACTGGGAGGTCAGTCCTCACTCAGGATAGTGGAAGTGGATTTTCAGCTAAAACCCAGAATATTTGCCTTAGCAGGGCATATAGAACAAATCTTATCAAAGTGTGAGAGAGACCTTAAAAACACCAAATGTGGGAGATGTTCTGAGCCTGAGAACAGGAGTTGTCTGATTGAGTGGGATAGAAGCCCAGGGAAGGCAGGCCTTGGAGAAGCTGGAGGGAAGAGCAGGGGAGAGCTGGCAGAGGACAGAGAGGAAGACCTAGGAGAGCCAGGAAAGGCCTCAGCACACACAATTTCAGAACTGCCTTGGGCTATCAAACCAGCGGATGTCATAACTGGGAGGGTACTTGTTGCAGTTTTTCAATTGAGTCTGACTCTTCATGATGCCTTTTAGGGTTTTCTTGGCAAGGAATACTGGAGTACTTTGCCATTTCCTTCTCCAGCTCATTTTACAGATGAGGAACTGAGGCAAACAGGGTTAATTGACTTACCCAAGGTCACTCAGCTAGGAAGTGTCTGAGGAAAGATTTGAACTTGGGTCTTCCTGACTCCAGGCCCAGTGCCACCTACCTGTCCCCCTAGCAGGGCATTTGGGAGATGGAATATTAGAGCCAGAAAATCCCTTAGAATATACAATTTCAGGACTAGCTTTGTCCTTAAAACCATACAGTGTCAGAGGTGATAGGGATGTTAGAATGAAGATAATCAGAACTGAGATAGTTCCAAGAATACACAATATCATTGCAGGGAACGAGTTTTGTTTCAGGGTTCAAATTTCCCAATTTATGGGGAAGGATAGGTAAAATTGCAAAATAATAACTATTTTCAGGGTATGATATGCAACTGCTTTTATTATAAGTTATATCAGCCCCATGCTAACATTCTAATTGATATATCATGTCCCCCAAAACAGCCAATAAGGAAAAGTTCATTGATAGAAACTTAGTTGCATGAAAATCAGAAATAATAAAATACCCTGAGAAAAAAAACTAATTCCACTCACCAGCTTTATCTGGTAAGTCTGCTGCTGATACTCCTATATTGGGTAATAAATAGAAAGTGTTTATTGAAATAAATAAGGCTGTAAGGACCCCCTTTTAAAGATTCAATTTTAAAACGTTTAAATAATTGTATTATCATAACTTTATATAATACACAGCATATTTATATAATATGTAATATTATATAGACATGAAATTTAATATAATAAAACTGGAAAGGTGAATAGGAAAAAAGCCTTAAATGTCACTGTATTGATCAGAATTTGAACATGAAATGGCAAAGCTGTCAGATTCTTTAGAACGAAGATTGATGAACAAGGAGATACATTTCAAGAGAATATATGATAGGCTGGATAAAGATGAGAATGGAGAATTTTAGGGCTGGGATGGCAGTGAGTCTGTGAATATCAAAACTAGGAGCTGACATAAAAGAATATTAATTGATTATAAAATATGAGATTGGAGATATATATCTAATAAAGAATTTCTGAGCTTAGGTCAAATTTAGGCTGAACTAGACAGAGCCTTCCAACCTATACTATTAAACTTGGGAGGGTCTTTAGGACACAGTGAAAGTAGAAGGTGGTCAGAGTCACAGAACAGACATTGACTGACTCTGCAAGATGTGACCATGCATTATATCAGGCCTGGGAGAAGCCAGAGAGGAGAGAGTGTTAGAGCTGGGAAGGCAGGTAAGACAAGTGCTATCAGAGCTAGCAAAACCCTTAGAACATATAATTTCAGGATGAGTTTTTGTAATAAACCCATACCATATCAGAGCTTGGAAGGCTCTTCCAGTATAGGTTATAAGATCTCAGTTCGTCCTAAGAACAATCAATCAATGGATCAACCTTTATTAGGCACTTACTATGTGTCAGCAAGACACATAGTAAGCTAAGAGCTAGGGATACAAAAAAGAGGCAAAAGATAGTTCCTTCCTCAAAGAGCTCACAACCCAATGCAGGAGTGGTCATGCAAGTAAATTTATACAAAGGAAACAACATACATGATAAGTGTGAAATAATTAAAGGAAGGAAGACATTGTAATTAAGAGGGATTGGGAAAGTATTCCTATAGAATGTGAGGTTTTAGTTGGAATTTAAAGGAATTACTATTTTTCTGTGCTCAGAGTTTCAATTTATAAAGAATCACAAATACACAGAAGCCAAATTTTTCTGAGGAAAATGTATTTAGGGTATGAGATGCAATATAAAATACAGTGTAATTTATATCAGTAAAATAGTGATCCTCTGAAAATATATGTCCTGAATGACAAAGTCTACAAAGAATGGTGAATATCAAGTGCCTATTCTGATTCCAATTTTCTTAAAAAGAAAAAATATCTTAAAACAAAAAAACAAATGCAGTGTCTTGAAAGGTTAAGGCTACTGTATGTATCACTATTTTTAATAAATGGTCACTATTTATTGAAAAAGTAAACATGCAAAAACTCCAAAAGATAAAATTTGTTCAAAAAAGTATACTGCTCATACGTAGATATAATTTAATATACTAAAATTGAAAAAATAAGTGAAAAAGAAAACAAACTTGTGTTTTTCCCTGTCATGGGAGATTTAACAAATTATAAAAAAGTATATTTTTGAAATAATTTATATCAACGCATTGCTATTGTTCTTAACAATTTGTAAATTTAAGAAATTATAAAAAGTATATTGTTTGAAACAACTTATATCAGTACATTGCCGTTGTTCTCTAGTAAAAGCCAGGTCCTGCAACACAGCCAATGAGAAAACAGAAAAATATATTACTTTGATGAGATGAAAATCCAATACACACACACACACATATATATATGCATATATATACATATATATATATATATATCCACCCTAAGAAAAAATTAACTGCACTGCCTTAATCTGGCAAGACAGCTGCTGCTGTTCTGATTACTGTCAATAAAGGATGAGGTGCTAAATAATTGCTGAGACTAACTTTAATATAATTCATGTTGATCTGTTCTTTCCTCCTTTTATCAATATAAGCATTTATAATTCTACATTTGCCCTTAAACATTCCCTTGTCTGCATCCCACAAATTTTGGTATGTTATTTCATTTTTGTCATTTTTGCTAATGAAATTGATTCTTTCTATCATTACTTCTTTGATCCATTCATTCTTTAGGAGTCAATTATTTGGTTTCCAACTAATTTTTAATCTATGCTTCAAAAGCCCTTAATTAAATGTATTTTAATACATCATGTCTCCAAAGGGATGTTTAAGATTTTTGTTTTTCTGCAGTTTTTATGAGGCTTTTATGCCCAAATACATGGTTATTTTTTTGAAGATACCATGCAGAGCAGATAAAAAAAAAGGCATACTCCTTTCTATTGCCATTCAGTATTGTCCAGTAGCCTAACATAATCTAACTTTTCTGAAATTCTATTCATCTCCTTATCTTCTTGTTTGGTTATTTGATAATTAAATGTATCTAAGTCTGTCAGGTGGTAAATTGAGAGGCCCCACTGTTACAGCTTCACTGCCTATTCCCTGCTATGAGGCATTTAACCTTTCCTTTAAAAATTTGGAAGCTATGTCATTTGATGCATCTGTGTTCAGTACTGATGTTAGTTCATTGTCTATGGTGCCTTTTAGCAAAATGTTGTTTCCCTGAACATAGCGTTTAATTGGGTCTATAAGATGATGACTGCTACCCATGCCAGTTTTACTTTTGTTGAAGCATAACAGATTCAGCTCTAACCCCTAATTTTAACTCTGTGTGTGTCTTTGTTTCCCATCTCTGTTGTAAAGAACATATTGTTGGATTCTGGTTTCTAGTCCATTCTCCTATCCTCTACCATTTTCTGGGTGAGGTCATCCATTCACATTCACAGCTAGGATTGTTAATTGTCTATTTCCCCCTATATTCTTCTATTCATCCTTCTCTATTTTATCCTGCATATGAAATAACAATAACATGAAGTAACACTATAAAAGTCTATTTTTCTTCTGACCACTGCCTCCCTTAAACATTCCTCCCTCTTATCACACCTCCACCACTTTCTCTTCCCCTCCTACTTCACTGTTGGGATTAATAAATGAGTTTCTATACCCAACTCTGCGTGTGTGTGTGTGTGCGTGCACGCGTGCACACATGTGCATGTATATGTGTATACACACACACACATCCTCACACACACTGCTCTCATTACACCAGTTCAGACAAGAGTAAGGTCAAATACTGCCTACTCTGTGCCCCATATTTTCCATTCCATTGTAAAAACTCTTCTTGGGAGCCTCTTCCACAGGAGTTAACTTTCTCTCCCTTCCCCCTTCTCCCAGTCTATCCTTTTTTCTCACCCTTCCATTCTATTTTGGAGACCACACTAATATAACAGAACCAAATCCATGTCCTCTGCCTTAGTAGACTCCTTCTAACTGCCATAATGATGATTATGTTCTTAAGAGTTACATGTATCATTTTCCCACATGGGAATGTAAATAGTTTAAACTTGTTAAATTGTTATGATCTCTCACTCATGTTTACATTTTCATACTTCTCTTGAGTCTTTTGTTTGAATGTCAAATTTTTTATTCAGCTCCGTTCTTTTCATTAGGAACGCTTGAAGATCCCATTTTATTAATTACTCATTTTGTCCCCTATCGGATTATACTCAGTTTTGCTGGGTAGGCTATTTATGGTTGGAATCCTAGCTCCCATGCCTTCTGGAAAATCATATTCCAAGCCCTCCAATCCTATGTACCATATTTCACTACATGATTGTCACAGATTTTATGACAATTTTTTTTTGCAAAAGAAAGTAGGGTGCAACTGACCATTATGTGAAGCTTTTTTTAAAAAATGTGCCAGTATTACTTAAAAATCATTTATTACAAACTGTCTTTGCTGTAAGATTAGGATGCATGGAATACTCATGAATATACATTAAAATTGGGAAGATGCAAGTCTTACCATATTACATGACTTACTCATGGCAGCTTTGCCAGCCCCCTGCTCCCCTTGGGCCTACAGCTCTTCATTGGGTTGAGTGACAATACCGTTACTCCTATAGCACTCTAAATAAACCATGCAAGGGGGCTTTCTGAAATTCACTGACAATGCCTGTGTGCTAAGAATTCTAGGCTCCGGCTCTCAATGTGCAAGAGATAATAAATGTGCATCCATATGCCACTGGTGAATACACTGCTGCTCTGTTACCTTTTGATGAACAGAATTATGCCATGAGATTATGCCGATTTTTGGATGGAAAAAAATAAATCAGGGTATGACAATTATGCAGTGGCAACAACTATGTGGTGAAATACGGTAAATCTTGTGTGATCCTGAGTGGGACTCCACATTATTTCAATTCTTTCTTTCCGGTTGCATGTACTATTTTCTCCTGGACCTGGGAGCTCTGGATTTTGGCTAGAATATTCCTGGGATTTCTCATTTGAGGATTTCTTTTAGAAGATGACCAAAACATTCTTTCATTTTACCTCTACTCCTTGGTTCTAAGATACATGGACATTTTTCATTTATGATTTCTTGAAACAGGATATTAAGGCTCTTTCTTAAATCATGGCTTTCAGGGAGTCCAGTGATTCTTGATTTATCTCTCCCTGATCTGTTTTCCAGGTCAAATGCTTTTTTATGAGACATTAAATATTTTCTTCTATTTTTCAGTCTTTTCGCTTTTACTATTTTTTGATGTCTCATAAAGTCATTAGTTCCCAATTGCCCAATTCTAATTACTAAGGAGTTATTTTCTTTGTGGAGGTTTTCTAAATTTTCACCATTAGGCCAATTCAGATTTTTAAGGAAATATTCTCTTCAGTGTTTCGGGGGACTCCTTTTCTTCATTGTTAATTCTCTTTTCATAAATTTTTGCTCATCTTTAATCATTTTCCCAATTTTTCTTCTTTCACTCTTGTTTTCAAGACATTGTCTTCTGAGTTATCCACTGAGCTTCCCTGTCACCACAGTGGCTTTGTATGGTCAGGTTCTTTTTTCATTTGCTCATTTCTCTAGCCTACATCTTCACTTTAGATTTTATGTTAGAGCTGGGCTCTACTCTCCTCTGGAGGGAATAACTGGACTGAATTTCTGTCTGTTATGTCTTTCTGCTTTCACAAGTACATCTAGGGGTCTGTAGGTTTCTGGTGCCTTCAAAGTCATGTGATCCAGTCAGAGGTCTGGCCAGTGTCCTTATGACTTGAGCTCTGATCCTTACTCAGGTAGGGCACCTGCTTCTTCATGACTACCACCACTCTTCACCTTGGAACTGCAACTCAGCACTGTGTAATGAGTGACAGAGTTAACAAATGGCACCTGACCCTGTGCCCAGTACTTGAAAAGGATTCTATTTAGCAGTCCCCTTTCCAACCTGGGCACTGGTGCCGCTGCTGCCATCACTACCACTACGCCGCACTGCTGCTGCCAGCCCAACAGCACCCTCAGGTGCCACATCGGCCATGCCAAGAGCAACCTACACTCCAGTGTCAGCAGGCTTCTCTTCTATCTTCCTCATCTGCCTTGGGACTCACTGTGACTTTTTCTTGGCTTTCTTACCCAGAAATCTATTCACTGTTTTCTGGGATCACTTTGTACGGGAGGTTTTGGGGGAGGTTTGACTGTTATGAGCATTCAGTCTGCCACCCTCACTCTGCCCCCCAACATGGAATTGTGAATATACCATGCCTAATCTGAATGTAAATGCAAAAAAGTAAAAAAAAAAATAACTTTCAAATATTTAATCAAAGGCAGTGGTTTCAACAAGAAAGGTTGTTTTATATATTATTGTTATGGTGAATGAATGAGTTGTATTTATAGAAAAATATTTTAAGTACACATGATTGACAAGAAAAACAATTTCTGATTTAAAATAATTCTATTTCTAAGAAATATACACGTTTAATATACTAAAACTGATGACACAAGTGAGAAGGAAAAAAATACCAAGAATATCAGAGGACAAAAGGCTTTTGAACCTGAAATAACTATGCTGAAAAGGGCTTTAGAAAATACAACTTCTAATTTGGATGTACGTGTGAAGAGAACATATAAGAAGATCAAAAGAGCTTAGAATGGAGAATTTTAGGCTGGGATAGCAGTCTGGGGTCTGAATATCAGAACTGAGAGTTGATATACTGTCCAGAATACAACATGAGAAAGCATATCTAACACCGAATGTATGAGAGATTGGAGGCGATTTGGAATTAATGGGGTGAGGCTGGATGGGGCCATTCAACCTAGAACATCAAACCTGACAGGGACTTCAGAACACACAAAGATGATCAGAGTCAGAAAACTCAAAGTGTCTGGTTCAGCAGGATCTCAGCATACAGAATGGAGGGCCTGGGAGATGGCAGAGAGAAGAGCATGGCAGAGACAGCAGGACACTTGTTGTTTTTCAATGGTTTCTGACTCTTCATGACGCATTTTAGGGTTTTCTTGGCAACGAATACTGAAGTGGTTTGCCATTTCCTTCTCCAGCTCAGTTTACAAATGAGGAAGTGAGGCAAACAGGGTTAAGTGACTTAGCCAGGGTCGCACAGCTAGGAAGTATCCGAGCTCAGAGTTGAACATGGGTCTTCCTGAATCCAGGCCTGGTGTTCTATCTCCTGTGTCACCTGGCTAGTAATAGGTGAAATAAATAAGGCTATAAGTACATATTTTTAAATGTTCAACTTTAAAAGCTTTAAATAATTGTGCTATTGTGATTTTATGAAATATGTTATAGTTATTTTACAGACACGAAATTTAATATAATAGAATTGAACAGAAAAAAAGTTTAGGAAAAAAAGACTTAAATATAACTGTATTGATCAAAATTTGAAAATAAAATGGCATAGCTGGCAGTTTCTTTAGGACAAAGATTGATGGACATGGAGATAAATTTTAAGAGAATATATGATAGGTTGGATAGAGATGAGAAGGAAGAATTTCTGTGCTGGGATGGATGGCAGTGAGTCTGTGAATATAAAAATGAGAGTTGACACAGAAGCCAGAATATGAGATTGGAGATGTAGATCTAATAAAGAATGTCGAATTAGAATGAACTAGACAGAGCCTTCCATCCTAGAATATTCTACTTGGGAAGGACTTTAGGACCCAGAAAATGGAAGGTGGTCAGAGTCAGAGAACAGACATTGACTGACTCTGTGGGATGCAAACATGCATTTTATCAGGCCTGGGAGAAGCCAGAGAGGAGAGAGTGTTAGAGCTGGGAAGGCAGGTAGGACAAGTGCTATCAGAGCTAGCAAAACCCTTAGAACATATAATTTCAGGATGAGTTTTGGTCATAAACCCATACCATATCAGAGCTTGGAAGGCTCTTCCAGTATAGGTTATGAGACTTCAGATGGTCCTGAGAACAATCAATCAATGGATCAACCTTTATTAGGCACTTACTATGTGTCAGGCACTGTGTTAAGAGCTGTGGATACAAAAAAGAGGCAAAAAATAGTTCCTGCCTCAAAGAGCTCACAATCTAATGCAGGAGTGGTAATGCAAGTAAATACGTACAAAGCAAACAGCATACAGGATAAATGTGAAATAATTCAAGGAAGGAAGGCACTGGAATTAAGAGGGATTGCAGAAATATTCCTATAGAATGTGAGTTTTCCTTGGAATTTAAGGAAGCAGAGAGGTCAGTAGTCAGGGCAGAGGAAAGAGATTATTCCAGGCATGAGGGACAGCCAGAGAAAATGCCTAGGGCCCAGGGATGGAGTGTCATGGAACAGCCAGGAGGCCAGTGTTGCAGGACTGAAGAGTATGTGTTAGTGAAAAATGTTTAAGAAGACTGGAAAGGTAGGAGGAGCTAGCTTATGAAGGTCTCTGAATGGCAAACAGAGCATTTGATATTTGATTCTGGGGGTAATGGGAACACACATTAACACTGCTGGGAATTAGTTTTGTTTCTGTGCTCAGAATTCTGACTTATGAGGAAAGACAGGCAAATTTACAAAAGAAAAATAATGTATATGTAGGATATGACATGTACCATATATTTCAGTATAATTTATATCAGCACCATAGTGATCCTCTGAATTAAAAGCCAGGTCTTGTATTACACAGCCGTGGAGGAAAGGTGAACACACAGTGCCTAATCTGGTTCCAATTTTTTTTGAAAAAGGCAAAGAAAAGGAAAAAATAATCAACAATACACTAATTGCATGAATGACTTTGAAAGTTTAAAGCTGCTGTAGACATCAATATAACTCTTAACGAATCAGCAATATTCACTGAAAAGATACAGTATCAATGCTGGGAATAAGTTTTATTTCTCTGCTCACAGTTTCAATATGTAAAGAATGAGAAATACGTGGAAATGACAATTTTTCAAAAAATGCTTTTAGGGTATGAAATGCAACATAAATATAGTATAATTTGTATCAGTAAAATAGTGATCCTCTGAAAATTTATGTCCCGAATGATAAAGTCAATTAGGAATGGTGAACATCAAGTGCCTATTCTGGTTCTAATTTCTTTAAGAAATAAAAAATATCTGAAAACAAAAAAGGTGAATGCAGGGTTAAGGCTGCAATAGGTATCACTATTATTTTTAATAAATGGTCCCTATATATTGAAAAAGTAAACATGCAAAAATTTCAAAAGGTAAAATTCATGTGTTCAAAATATGCACTACTCATGCATTTATGTAATTTATTATACTAAAACTGAAGAAATCAGTGGTAAAAATGAAACCTGTAAATGTTTTCTCTGTTATGGAGCAAGACGAGTAAATTTAACAAACGATAAAAAGTATACTTTTTGAAATAATTTGAGATAATTAAATCAGCACCTTGCTAGTATTCTTTTTTAAAAGTCCTGAAACACAGCCAATGAGAAAAGAGAAAAAGATGGTTTTTTTATGAGACGAAAATCCAATATATATGTGTGTGCATTTTAAATATATATATATGTATATATATTTATTTATGTATGTATATGTATATATACATATATGTATACACCCTAAGAAAAAAATAATTCCCTGCACTGCCTTAATCTAGTAAGACAGCTGATAATGTTCTAATTACTGTAAATATATGATGAGGTTCTTTCTTACTTTTTTAACAAATAAGCTGCTAAGAACCTCCTTTTAAATAGTATACCATTTGGTGATTTCAGATGCCTGCTAAGACCAAAATGTAATTTAACATAATTCATGAATACAATTTGTTGATCTGTTCTTTCCCTCTTATTGATGGAGGTATTTACAGTTGGAAATTCTCCCTTAAGTATTGCTTTGTCTGCATCCCACAAACTTTGGTATGTTATCTCATTTTTATCATTTCCTTTAATGAAATTATTGATTCTTTCTATCATTACTTCTTTAATTCATTCCTTCTATAGGGGTAGATTATTTGGTTTCCGACTAATTTTTAATCTATACTTCAAAAGCCCTTTATTAAATATATTTTAATTCATTATGTTCCCAAAGGGATATGTAAAGGAATATTTGCCTTTCGGTGGGCTTTGTGAGGCTTTTTATGCCAAAAGGCATGATCGATTTTTGTGAAGGTACTATGCAGGACAGAGAAAAAAGGCATACTCCTTTCTATTTCTGTTCAGTATTCTCCAGATACCTAGCATATCTAATTTTTCTAACATTCTATTTATCTACTTAACATCTTTCTTAATTATGATTAGATTTATTTGGGTCTGTCAGGGGTTAAATTGAGAGGCCCCACTATTACAGCTTTACTGCCTATTTCTTGAAGTAAGGCACTCACTTTTCCTTCAAGAATTTGGAAGCTATACCATTTGATGCATCTATGTTCAATATTGATATTAATTCCTTGACTATGGTGCCTTTTAACAAAATGTAGTTTCCCTGAGCATCTCTTTTAATTATGTCTATTTATACTTTTCCTTTGAGATGATGATTGCTACCCCTCACTGTTTTATTTCCGTTGAAGCGTAATAGATTCTGCTCTAACCCCTTATTTTTAACTCTCTGTGTCTTTCTGTTTCCTGTCTCTCATATAAACAACATATTGTTGGATTCTGGTTTCTAATCCATTCTCCTATCCTCTACTATTTTATGGGTGAATTCATCCATTCGCATTCACAGGATTGCTAATTGTGTATTTTCCTCCATCCTTTCCTCTTTTATTAATACTTCTCTTTTTTATCCTGAATATTAACTAACAATAACATGAAGTAACATTACAAAAGTCTGTTTTGCTTCTGACCACTCTCTCTTAATCTCCCCTCCCTCCTATCAAACCCCCCAGCCCCTTCTCAGAGCCCCTTCCCCTTCTATTTCCCTGTTGGGAAGTAGAAATGAATTTCTATATTGAACTCACTTACATACACTCTCTCTCTCTCTCTCTCTCTGTAAAATACATAAATATATATATATATATATATACATGCACACACACACACACACACACATATATATATGTATATACATATATTTGTGTGTCTGTGTGTATACACACACTTTTCTCTCAGTAAACCAGTTCAGATGAGAGTGAGGGTCAAATATTGCCCACTCCCTGCCCCCTATATTTCCTTCCATTGTAAAAACTGTTCCCTGAGACTTTCTTTTATGGGATTTAACTTTCCCCATTCTTTCTCTCCTTTCCCACTTCTCCCAGTGCATTCTTTTTATTTGCCTTTCCATTCTTCCTTGCAGATCATACTAACATAAAAGACCACATCCATGACCTCTGCCTTTGTAAACTTCTAATTCCTATAACGAGGATTATGTTCTTAGGAGTTACATGTATCATCTTCCCACATGGGAGTGTAGACAGTTTAAATTTGTTAAATTCTTATAATCTTTCACTCATGTTTACATACTTATACTTTCCTTGTGTCTTGTGTTTGAATGTCACATTTTCTATTCATAATGCTCTTTTCATCAGGAATGCTTGAAGGTCCCCTATTTCATTAAGTAGGATTATACTCAGTTCTGCTGTGTAGGTTATCCAAAGTTGTAATCCTAGCTCCTATGCCTTCTAGAAAATCATATTCCAAGCCCCACAATCCTATATAAATTTTGTGTGATTCTGACTGTGGCACCACAGTATTTGAATTCTTTCTGGTTGCTTAAAATATTTTCTTCTATACCTTGGAGCTCTGGATTTTGGCTGGAATATTTTTAGGAGCTCTCATTTGAGGATTTCTTTTAGAAGGCGGCCAAAATATTCTTTCATTTCACCTCTACTCCTTGGTTCTAAGGTACATGGATGTTTTTCCTTTATGATGTCATGAAATAGGATGTCAAGGTTATTGTTTAAATCATGGCTTTCAGGTAGTCCAGTGATTCTTGATTTATCTCTCCCTGATCTGTTTTCCAGGTCAATAACTTTTTCTACAAGATATTAAATATTTTCTCCTATTTTTTTCAGGCTTTTTGCTTTCTTTTACTATTTTTTGATGTCTCATGTAGTCGTTAGTTCCCAGTTGTCCAATTCTAATTACTAAGGAGTTATTTTCTTTGTGGAGGTTTTCTAAATTTTTCACCATTAGGCCAATTCAGATTTCTAAGGAAATATTTTCTTCAGCATTTTGGGGGACTCCTTGTCTTCATTGTTAATTCACTTTTCATAAATTTTTGCTCATCTTTCAATCATTTTCCCAATTTTTCTTCTTTCACTCTTATTTTCAAGACATTTGTCTTCTGAGTTATCCACTGAGCTTCCCTGTCACCACAGTGGCTTTGTATGGTCAGGTTCTTTTTTTCATTTGCTCATTTCCCAAGCCTACATTTTCACTTTAGATTTTATGTTAGAGCTGGGCTCTGTCCTCCTCTGGATGGAATAACTGGACTGAATTTCTGTCTGTTATGTCTTTCTGCTTTCACAAGTATATCTAGGGGTCTGTAGGTTTCTGGTGCCTTCAAAGTCGTGTGATCCAGAGTCAGTATCCTTATGACCTGGGTTCTGGTCCTTACTCAGGTAGGGCACCTGCTTCTTCATGACTACCACCACTCTTCACCTTGGAACTGTGACTCAGAGCTAACAAATGGCACCTGACCCTGTGCCCGGTACTTGAAAAGGAATCTATATAGCAGTCCCCTTTCCAACCTGGGCACTGGTGCCGCTGCTGCCACCACTATCACTACGCTGCACTGCTGGTGCCTGCCCAGCAGGACCCTCAGGTGCCACATCCGCTATGCTAAGAGCAACCTACCCTCCAGTGTCAACAGGCTTTTCTTCCATCTTCCTCATCTGCCTTGTGCTGGAAAAAGTACTCACTGTGACTTTTTCTTGGCTTTCTTCCCCAGAAATAGATTCACTGTTTTCTGGAGTCTCTTTGTATGGGTGGTTTTGGGGGAGGTTTGACTGTTATGAGCATTCAGTCTGCCACCCTCACTCTGTCTCCCAACATGGAATTGTGAATATACCATGCCTAATCTGAATGTAAATGAAAAAAACGTAAGAAAATTGTAACTGTCAAAAATTTAATAGAAGGCAGTGGTTTCAACAGGAAAGGTTGCTTTACATATTTTTATGGTGAATGAATGGGCCATATTTATAGAAAAATACTGTAACTACACAGGATTGACAAGGAAAGCAATTTCTGATTTTTAAACAGTTGTGTTTCTAATAAATATATACATTTAATTTACTAAAACTGATGACACAAGTGAAAAGGAAAAAAATACCAAGACTATCAGAGGATAAAAAGGTTTTGAATGTGAAATAACTGTGCTGGCAGGGGCTTTAGAAAAAACAATTTCTAATTTGGCGGTGCCTGTGAAGAGATCACACAGGAGGATGGAAAGAGCTTAGAATGGAGAATTACAGGCTGGGATGGCATTCCAGGTTCTGAGTATCAGAATAGGGAATTGACATAGCATCCAAAATATGAGACTTGGGAAGGTATGGTCAACATAGAACGTCTGAGCTTGGAGGCAATTTAGAACAGGTGGAGCCTGAGCAGGGTGGGACTCTCTAACCTAAATTATCAAATTTAGATCACAGAAAGTGAGAGATGATCAGAGCCAGAGAACTGAAATTGTCCATGGGATCTGAGGTCCCAGAATGTCAGCCCCCCAATAAGTAACAGGGAAGGGAATTTCAGAGCTGGCAAAGCATTTATTTAGAAGAAGGAATATCAGAGCTCACAAAGGCTTTAGTACCTGCAATTTCAGGACAACATTAAGGGCTAAAACAAGAATGTCAGATCTTCTCAGGGTCTTAGGCCATAGGTTGTCAGAGGTCAGATGATTCTGATAACATACAAAATCACAAAGTATATGGAGTGTATGACATGCAAATTATGTTTCAACATACTTGCTATTAGGACCATGGTGAGTCTCTGACTTAAAAGTCAGATCTTGAAACCCATCCAATGAGAAAAAGTAAAAATATATTACCTTACCTTGCTAAATATATGAAAAAATAAACCCTCAGAGAAAAACCAAACTAATTCCATATACTCCCTGAATCTAGTGAGACTAATACTGATGTTTTTATTATCAGAAATAATTGGTGTTTATTATTAAGTGTTCGATTTTAAAAGGGACAACATTTGTGATTTTGAATAATACTATTGCTAATAAACATATACCATTTAACAGATGACAACTGATTCAATATGTGAAAACAAAAAAATAACCCTTGAATATCACCAGAGTGAGGAGAATTTGAACATAAAAAGTGAGTCTTTAAAATTCTGAATGTCCAGCATGGAGAGGCACTGCACCAGAACACATTGGGGGCTGGATAGATCTGGTAATTGAAAAGTTCTGCACTGGGAGGTCAGTCCACACTCAAGATAGTAGAAATGGATTTTCAACTAAAACCCAGAATATTTGCCTTAGCAGGGCATATAGAACAAATCATATCAATGTGTGGGAGACCTTAAAAACACCAAATGTGGGAGATGTTCTGAGCCTGAGAACAGGAGTTGTCTGATTGAGTAGGATAGGAGCCCAGGGAAGGCAGGCCTGGGAGAAGCTGGAGGGAAGAGCAAGGGAGAGCAAGGGAGAGCTGGCAGAGGACAGAGAGGAAGGCCTAGGAGAGTCAGGAAAGGCCTCAGCACGCACAATTTCAGGCCCGTGGTGGGCCATCAAATTCATCATACTCCACTGAAACATCCAGTGTCAGGGCTGGGAGGGCTCTCAGAATCTGGATTCAAAGGAAAACAATGAAAAGGAATAATTGATAAAAAGAGAAAGGGGTTTTTGAGGCTACTGTACATAATAATATAATTGTTGTTGAATGGGTTGTATTAATTAGAAAAAATATAATTAAGTACACAGGCTTCATAAGAGATACAATCTGTGATCTAAATAATTGTAATGCTAATATATATCATTTAATATACTAAAACTAATTAAATTAAGTGAAAAGGAAAAATAACCGCTAGGATGAGGGAGAAGACTTAGACTGTAAAATGACAGATCGAGGACAGTCTATATACAAACTATAATGTCTGACTTGGAGTTAGGTGGCTTTTAAGAGAATATACTGCATGGAGCTGAGAGGGGAGAATTTCAGCCTAGGATAGCAGTCTGGGTTCTGAATATCAGAACTGAGAGTTGATATAGTGTTCAGAATACAACATGAAAAGGTATATCCAACATAGAATGTAGGAGAGGTTGAAGGCGATTTGGAATTAATGGGGTGTAGCTGGATGGGGCCATCCAACCTAGAACATCAAACCTGACAGGGACTTCGGAACACACAAAGATGGTCAGAGTCAGAAAACTCAAAGTGTCTGGTTCAGCAGGATCTCAGCATACAGAATGGAGGGCCTGGGAGATGGCAGAGAGAAGAGCATGGCAGAGCCAGCAGGACACTTGTTGTTTTTCAATGGTTTCTGACTCTTCATGATGCATTTTAGGGTTTTCTTGGCAAGGAATACTGAAGTGGTTTGCCATCTCCTTCTCCAGCTCATTTTACAAATGAGAAAATGAGGCAAACAGGGTTAAGTAACTTACCCAGGGTCACTCAGCTATGACGTGTCTGTGGTAAGATTTGAACTTGGGTCTTCCTGACTCCAGGCCCGGTGCCACCTACCTGCCCCCCTAGCAGGGCATTTGGGAGATGGAATATTAGAGCCAGAAAAGCCTTTAGAACATACAATTTCAGAACTAGCTTTGTCCTTAAAACCATACAGTGTCAGAGGTGCTAGGGGTATTAGAATGAAAATAATCAGAGCTGAGATGGTCCCAAGAATACATGGCATCCCTGCAGGGAACAAGTTTTGTTTCAGGGTTCAAAATTCCCATTTATGGGGAAGGACAGGTAAATTTACAAAATAATTATAAAATATTGTAGTTTATGATATGCAACAGGTTTTATTTTAATTTATAATCAGCACCACACTAATGTTCTAATTGAAATATCAGGTTCCACAAAATAGCCAGTAAGAATTAAATTAATTCCACTCACTGGCTTTACCTGATAAGTCTGCTCCTGATACCCCTTTTCTTGGTAATAAATTGGAAGTGGTTGTTGAAATAATGATATAAGAACCAAGTTTTAAAGGTTCAACTTTAACAGCTATAAATAATTATATTATAGTAATTTTATGTTAATTTACAGATATGTAATTTAATATAATAAAACTGAATAAGTGAATTAATAGAAAAAACTCTTGAATGTCATTGTAGTGAAAAGAATCTTAACATAAAATGGCATAGCTGGTAGAATCTTTAGAACAAAGATTAATGGACATGGAGATACATTTCAAGAGAATATATTAGAGGATGTGGGGCAGCTAGGTGGCACAGTGAGTAGAGCACTGGCCCTGGAGTCAAGAGGACCTGAGTTCAAATCCGGCCTCAGACACGTCACACTTGTACTAGCTGTGTGACCTTGGGCAAGTCACTTAACCCTAATTGCCCTGCCAAAAAAAATTAGAGGATGAATACAGATGAGAATGGAGAATTTCAGGGCTGGGATGGCAGTGAGTCTGTGAATATCAAAACTGGGAGCTGACATAAAAGAATATTAATTGATTAGAAAATATGAGATTAGAGATATATATCTAATAAAGAATTTCTGAGCTTAGGCCAAATTTAGGCTGAACTAGACAGAGCCTTCAACCTATACTACTAAACTTGGGAGGGTCTTTAGGACACAGAAAGTGGAAGGTGGTCAGAGTCACAGAACAGACGTTGACTGACTCTGTGGGATGTGATCATGCATTATATCAGGCCTGGGAGAAGCCAGAGAGGAGACAGTTTTAGAGCTGGGAAGGCAGGTAAGACAAATGCTATCAGAGCCAGCAAAACCCTTAGAACATATAATTTCAGGATGAGTTTTAGTCATAAACCCATACCATATCAGAGCTTGGGAGGCTCTTCCAATATAGGTTATGAGATCTCAGATTGTCCTGAGAACAATCAATCAATGGATCAACCTTTATTAGGCACTTACTATGTGTCAGGCACTGTGCCAAGACCTAAGGATACAAAAAAGAGGCAAAAGATAGTTCCTTCCTCAAAGAGCTTACAACCCAATACAGGAGCAATCAATGCAAATAAATTTATACAAAGGAAGCAACACACATGATAAGTGTGAAATAATTAAAGGAGGGAAAGCATTGTAATTAAGAGGGATCGGGGAAATATTCCTATAGAAAATGGGTTTTCCTTGGAACTTAAAGGAAGCAGAGAGGTCAGTACTCAGTGCAGATGAAGGAGATTATTCCAGGCATGAGGGACAGACAGAGAAAATTCTTAGAGCCAAGAGTTGGAGTGTCATGAAATGGCCAGGAGGCCAGTGTTGCAGGACTGAAGAGTATGTGTCAGTGAAAAAGGTTTAAGAAGACTGGAAAGGTAGGAGGGGCTAGCTTATGAAGGTCTCTGAATGGCAAACAGAGCACTTTATATTTGATTCTGGGGGTAATAGAAACATACATTAACACTGCCAAGAATGAGTTTTGTTTTTGTGCTCCGAATTCTAACTTATGAGGAAAGACAGACAAATTTACAAAAGAAAAATAATGTATATGTAGGGTATGAGATGTAGCATATATTTCCGTATAATTTATATCAGCACCATAGTGATCCTCTGAATTAAAACTCAGGTCTCATATTACACAGCCGTGGAGGAAAGGTGAACACACAATGCCTAATCTGGTTCCAATTTTTTTGAAAAAGGGAAAGAAAAGGAAAAAATAATCAACAATACACTAATTGCATGAATGACTTTGAAAGTTTAATGCTGCTGTAGACATCAATATAACTCAATGAATCAGCAATATTTACTGAAAAAATACAGTATCAATGCTGGGAATAAGTTTTATTTCTGTACTAATTTATAAAGAATCATAAATACATGGAAACCACAATTTTTTAAAAATGTATTTCCGGTATGAGATGCAACATAAATACAGTATAATTTGTATCAGTAAAATAGTGATCTTCTGAAAATTTATATCCTGAATGACAAAATCATTGAGGAATGGTGGACATCGGGTATCTATTCTGGTTAAAATTTTTTTATAAATGAAAAAAATATCTGAAAACAAAGAAAGTGCATGCAATGTCTCGAATGGTTAAGGCTGCTGTAGCTATCACTATTACTTTTAATAAATGTTCACTGTTCATTGAAAAAGCACACAGAAAATTCAAAAGGCATAATTTGTTCAGAAAAGTGTACTTTTTTGATGTGATTTAATATACTACAACTGAAGAAATAAGTGAAAAAGAAAAAACAAACCAGAAATTGCTTTGTCCCTGTTATGAGGACAGACAGTTAAATGTAACAAACAATAAAAAGTGTATTTTGAACTAATTTATATATTGGTGCTTTTAGTAAAAGCCAAGTCCTAAAACAGAAGCAATGAGAAAAAAAGAAAAATATATTACTTTGGTGAGATAAATATCTAAAATATCAATATGTCTGTATGTATGTATATGTGTTCATATACATATATACACATATGTGTACATGTATATGTATATGTGTGTCTGTGTACATATATACATATGTGTATATATGTGTGTGTATATGCACCCTAAGGAAAAAAATCATTCACTGCACTGCCTCATTCTGGAAAGAAAGCTGCTAATGATCCTTTATTATAAAGAAATGATGAGGTGCTTTTTTTTAAAAAAAAAAATGAGCTGTTAAGAACCTACTTTTAAAGAGTATAACATTTGTGATTTGTAATTTAATATAATTCATGAATGCAATTTGTTAATCTGTTCTTTCCCTCTTTTACTGATATGAGTTTACAGTTGTAAATTTTCCCTTAAATATTGATTTGTCTGCATCCCACAAATTTTGGTGTGTCATCTCATTTTTGTCATTTTCTTTACTGAAATCATTGATTCTTTCTATCATTACTTCTTTAATTCATTCATTCTATAGGGGTAGATTATTTGGTTTCCAACTAATTTTAATCTATGCTTCCAAAACCTTTTATTAAATGTATTTTTTCAATGCATTATGGTCTTAAAAAGGTACATTTAGTATCTTTGCTTTTCTGAATGTTTTCTGAGGCTTTTATGTTCAAATACATGGTCAGTTTTTGTAAAGGTACCATGCAGAGCTGAGAAAAATGTATACTCCTTTCTTTTGCTATTCAATATTGTCCAGAAGCCTGCCACATCTAACTTTTCTGAAATTCTATTCATCTCCTTATCCTTTTTTCTTGGTTATTTTATGATTAGATTTATCTAACTCTGTCAGGGGGTAAAGTGATAGGCTTTACTGCCTATTTTCTGCTATAAGATTTTTAACTTTTCCTTCAAGATTTTGGAAGCTATGCCATTTGATGGCATGTATGTTCAGTACTGATATGAATTCATTGTCTATGTTGCCTATTAGCAAAATTTAGTTTCCCTGAACATCTCTTTTAATTAAGTCTATTTGTACTTTTCCTTTGTCTGAGATGATGACTGCTACCCCTATATGTTTTACTTTCATTGAAGCATAACAGATTCTGCTCCAACCCCCTATTTTAACTCTGTCTTTGTTTCCCATCTCTCTTGTAAACAACACATTGTTGGATTCTGGTTTCTAATTCATTCTCCTATCCTCTGTCACTTTATGGATGAGTTCATCCATTCACATTCACAGTTAAGATTGCTAATTGGGTATTTCCCTTCATCCTATCCTCTTCTATTTATTCTTCTCTTTTTTTATCCTGCATATGAAGTAACAGTAATATAAAGTAACAGGACAAAAGTCTGTTTTTTTCTAAACGCTAAACTAAACACTTAATCTCCCCTCCCTCTTATTACTCCCCCCACTCCTTTCTCTTAGCCCCTTCCACTCCTAGTCCCCTGTTGTAATGTATACATGAATGTCTATACCCAACTCTGTGTGCATGTGTGTACCACACTCTTCTCTCATTAAACCAGTTCAGAGGAGAGTGAGGGTCAAATATTGGCTGCTCCCTGCCCCGCTGTTTTCCTTCCATTGTAAAAACTCTTCCCTGAGAATCTCTTTTATGGGAGTTAACTTTCTCCATTCCTTCTCTCCCTTCCCCCTACTCCCAGTGCATCGTTTTTTTCTCACCCTTCCATTCTTCCTTAAAAATCATGCTAAAATAATAGACCCACACCCATGCCCTCTGCCTAAGTAGACTCCTTCTAACTGCCATAATGATGATTATGTTCTTAGGGGTTACATGTATCATCTTAGGGGTTACATGTATCTTCGTCTTAAACTGTAAACAGTTTAAACCTTGTTAAACTGTTATGATCGTTCATTCATATCTACATTTTTATTCTTCTCTTGAGTCCTGTGTTTGAATATCATATTTTCTATTCAACCCTAGTCTTTCCATCAGGAATGCTTTAAGGTTCCCTATTTCATTAATTATCCATTTTTACCCCTATAGGAGTATACTCAAGTTTTGCTGGGTAGGCGATCTATGGTTGAAATCCTAGCTCCTATGTCTTCTGGAAAATCTTATTCTAAGCCCTACAATCCTATATAAATCTTGTGTGATCCTGACTGTGGCACCACAGTATTTAATTCTTTCTTTTTGTTTGCATGCAGTACTTCCTCCTTCACCTGGGAGCTCTAGAATTTGGCTAGAATATTTCTGGGAGTTCTCATTTGAGGATTTCTTTTAGAAGGTGACCAAAACATTCTTTCATTTCACCTCTGCTCCTCAGTCCTAAGATACATAGGTATTTTTCCTTTATTATGTCTTGAAATAGGATGTCAAGGTTATTTTTTAAATCATGGCTTTCAGGTAGTCCAGTGATTCTTGACTCATCTCTCCCTGATCCATTTTCCAGGTCAATCACTACATCTACGAGATAATAAATATTTTCTCCCATTTTTTCAGGCTTTTCACTTTGTTCTACTATTTTTGATGTCTCATGTAGTCATTATTTGCCAATTGTCTAATTCTAATTCTTAAGGAATTATTTTCTTCATTGATGTTTTGTACCTTTTTAACATTAGGTTATTTCTCAGTTCTAAAGAAGCTTTTTCTTCGGCATGTTTTGTGACTCTTTTTCTAAACTGTTAATTCACTTTTCATAAATTTTTGCTCATCTTTCAATTATTTTCCAATTTTTTAATATCACTCTTGTTTTCAAGACATTGTCTTCTTCTGAGTTATCTACTGAGCTTCCCTGTCACCACAGTAGCTTTGTATGGTCAGGTTCTTGTTTTCATTTGCTCATTTCTCAAGCTACATCTTCACCTTGGATTTTATGTTAGAGTTGGGCTCTGCTCTCCTCTGGAGGGAATGACTGGACTGAATTTCTGTCTATTATGTCCTTCTGCTTTCACAAGTACATCTAGGAGTCTGTGCCTCCAAAGTCATGTGATCCAGTTAGAGGTCTGGTCATTGTGCTTATGACCTGGGCTCTGGTCCTTACTCAGGGAGGGAACCTGCTTCTTCAAGGGTATCACCACTCCTCTCCACCTTGGAACTGCAACTCAGCACTGTGTAGAGTGACAGAGCTAACAAATGGCACCTGACCCTGTGCCCAGTACTTGAAAAGGGATCTACTTGACAATCTCCTTTCCATCCTGGGCACTGGTGCCGCTGCTGCCACCACCACCACTACGCCGCACAGCTGCTGCCGGCCCGCCAGCACCCTCAGGTGCCACATCTGCCAGGCCAAGAGCGATCTGCACTCCAGCGTCAGCAGGCTTCTCTTCCATCTTCCTTGTGCTAGAAAAAGTACCCACTGTGACTTTTTCTTGGCTTTCCTACCCAGAAACCTATTCAGTGTTTTCTGGAGTCTCTATGTACGGGAGGTTTTGGGGGAGGTTTGACTGTTGTGAGCATTCAGTCTGACACTCTCACTCTTCCCCCCAATGTGGAATTGTGAATATACCATGCCTAATCTGAATGTAAATGAAAAAAATGTAAAAAAAAATTTTCAAAAATTTAATCAAAAGCAATGTTTTCAATAGGAAAAGTTGTTTTACATATTATTGTTAAAGTGAATGAATAGGCCATATTTACAGAAAAATAATATATGTACACATGATTGACAAGAGAAACAATTTCTGATTTTAAATAATTCTATTTCTAAGGAATATACGCGTTTAATATACTAAAATGATTTTAAAAGTGAAAAGGAAAAAATACCAAGAATATCAGAGGACAAAAGGCTTTTGAACCCGAAATAACTATGCTGGAAAGAGCTTTAGAAAATACAACTGCTAATTTGGAGGGGCATGTGAAGAGAACACATAATAAGATCAAAAGAGCTTAGAATGGAGAAGTTCAGACTGGGATAGCAGTCTGGGCTCTGAATATCAGAACTGGGAGTTGACATAGTGTCCAGAATACAACACATGAGAAAGTACATCTAACAATGAATGCATGAGAGATTGGAGGCAATTTGGAATTAATGGGGTGTAGCTGGATGGGGCCAATCTAGAACATCAAAACTGGCAGGGACTTTAGAACGCACAAAGATGGTCAGAGTCAGAAAAGTGAAGGTGTCTGGTTGAGTAGGATTTCAGCACACAGAATGGAGGGCCTAGGATATGGCAGAGAGAAGAGCATGGCAGAGCTAGCACAACATTTGTTGTTTTTTGATTGTTTCTGACTCTTCGTGACACCTTTTAGGGTTTTCTTGGCAACGAATACTGAAGTGGTTTACCATTTCCTTCTCCAGCTCATTTTACAAATAAGGGACTGAGGTAAATGGGGTTAAGTGACTTACCCAGGGTCACTCAGCTATGATGTATCTGTGTCAGAGGTGTTAGAATGAAAATGATCAGAGCTAAGATGGTCCCAAGAATATACAATATCATTGCAGGGAACAAATTTTGTTTCAGGGTTCAAAATTCCAATTTATGGGGAAGGATAGGTAAATTTGCAAAATAATAACAAAGTATTTTTAGGCTATGATATGCAAAAGGTTTTATTATAATTTATATCAGCCCCATGCTAACATTGAAACTGAAATATTAGGTCTCCCAAAACAGCCAGTGAGGAAAAGTTAATATATATTAAGTTAGTTAGATGAAAATCAGAAATAATAAAAATCTCCTGAGAAAAAAACTAACTCTACTTACTGGCAAGTCTGTAGCTGATACTCCTATATTGGGTAATAAATGAGAAGTGTTTGATGAAATAAATAAGCCTGTAAGTATATATTTTTAAAGGTCCAAATTTAACATATTTAAATAATTGTATAATAGTAATTTATGTAATGATATTTTGTAATATATAGTGATTTTACAGATATGAAATTTAATATAATAAAACTGAAAAAGCCTTAAATGTCAATGTATTGACCAGAATTTGAACATAAAGTGGTAAAGCTAGCAGATTCTTTAGAACAAAGATTGATGGACAAGGAGATACATTTCAAGAGAATATATGATAGGCTGGATAGAGATGAGAATGGAGAATTTCAGGGCTGAGATGGCAGTGAGTCTGTGAATATCAAAACTGGGAGTTGACACGGAAGCCAGAATATGAGATTGGAGATGTAGGTCTAATAAAGAATGTCTGAGCTTAGACAGGATGTACATTTTCAGAGGACCACTATTTTACTGACACAGATTATATTATATTTTATGTTGTATCTCATACCCTAAATACATTTTTTAGGAATCATGGCTTGCATATATTTGTCATTCTTTATAAATTGAAACTGAGCGCAGAAATAAAACTTATTCCTAGCAATGATTCTGTATTTTTTCAGTAAATATTGATGATTCATTGACAGTCATATTGACGTCTGCAGCAGCTTTAAAAATCTCAAGGTAATTCATGGAATTAGTGTATTGTTGGTTATTTTCTTTTCTTTTTCTTTCCCTTTTTCAAAAAAAAATTGGAACCACACTATGCACCGCGTGTTCACCTTTCCTCTATGGCTAAATTGGAAACAGAATAGATGCTTAATGTTCACCATTCCTCACGCCCTCCAACCTAGAATATCAAACTTGGGAGGGACTTTAGCACATGGAAAGTGGAAGGTGGTCAGAGTCAGAGAACAGACATTGACTGACTCTGTGGGATGTGATCATGCATTATATCAGGTCTAGGGGAGGCCAGAGAAGAGAGAGTATTGGAGCTGGGAAGACAGGTAGGACAAGTACTCTCAGAGCCAGCAAAACCCTTAGAACATATAATTTCAGGATGAGTTTTGGTCATGAACCCATACCGTATCAGAGCTTAGAAGGCTCTTCCGATATAGATTATACGACCTCAGATTGTCAGATTGTAATATTTTTGCTTTTTGATTTTGTTTGTGAGCCTTTATGACTAATGCATGGTCAGTTTTTGTGAAGGTACCATGCAGAGCAGAGAAAAAAGGTATACTCCTTTCTATTGCCATTCAATATTCTCCAGAAGCCAATCATATCTAACATTTCTAAAATTCTATTTATCTCCTTAACTTCATTGTTGGTTATTTTATAATCAATTAGAGGGTAAATTAAGAGGCCCCACTATTACAGCTTCCTTCCCTGTTTCCTGCTATAAGGCATTTAACTTTTCCTTCAAGAATCTAGATGCTATTTCATTTGATGCATATATTAATTCATTGTCTATGGTACTTTTTAGCAAAATACCTCTTTTAGTTATATCTATATGTACTTTTCCTTTCTCTGAGATGATGACTGCTACCCCTGCCTATTTTATTTCTGTTGAAGCATAATAGATTCTGTTCCAACCCCTTATTTTAACTCTGTGTGTGTGTCTTTCTGTTTCATGAGAGTGAGGGTCAAACAATGACCTCTCTCTGCCCCCCTATTTTCTCTTCCATTGGAAAAACTCTTCCCTGAAAGCCGAATTAACTTTCTTCATTCTTTCTCTCCCTTTCCCCTATTCCCAGTGCATCCTGTTTTTTCTCATCCTTCCATTCTCCTTTGGAGATCATACTAACATGACAGACCCACACCCATGCCCTCTGCCTAAGCAGAATCCTTCTAATTGTCAGAATGATGGTTATATTCTTACAGGTTACATGTATCATCTTCCCACATGGAAATGTAAACGGGTTAAACTTGTTGATTGTTACGATTTCTCACTCATGTTACATACTTATACTTCCCTTGTGTCTTGTGTTTGAATATCAAATTTTCCATTCAGCTATGCTCTTTTCATCAGGAATGCTTGAAGGTCCCCTATTTCTTAAGTAGGATTATACTCGGTTTTGCTGGGTAGGTTATCCAAGGTTGCAATCCTAGCTTCTATGTCTCCTGGAAAATCATATTCTAAGCCCTATGATCCTATATAAATCTTGTGTGAGCCATGACTGTGGCACCACAGTATCTGAATTCTTTCTGGTTGCTTGCAGTGTTTCCTCCTTGATCTGGGAGCTCTGAATTTTGGCTAAAATATTTCTGGGAGTTTTCATTTGAGGATTTCTCTTAGAAGGTGATCAAAACATTCTTTCATTTCACCTCTGCTCCTTGGTTCTAAGATGCATGGATATTTTTCCTTTAGGATTTCTTGAAATAGGACATCAAGGTTAATGAATGGGCTCTATTTATTCTGTAAGAATTAGGTAAGTCAGAACTCACAAGAGAAATAATTTGCGAACTTAAATAATTGCATTGCTAATATGAGGCTGTAATTTAACATAATAAAACTGATTAAGTAATTGAAAAGGAAAAAACAAACCAGGATATCAGAGGAGGGAGGGAATTTTGACAATAAAATGACAGGGCTATAAGGGTCTTCAAAAAATTCAATGTCTGACTTGGAGGTTCTTTTCAAGGGTGTGTGTGTGTGCGCGCGTGCGTGTATGTGTGTCTGTGTCTGTGTAGATAGATTTTAGAATGGAGAATTTCTGTTTTGGGATGACAGTCTAGACTCGTAATATCAGAACTAGGAGGTAACAGTGTCCAGAATATGAGACTTGAGAGGGTATGACCATCACAGAACGTCTCAGCTTGGAGTCAAGTGAGGATCAGTGGAGCCTGAGCTGCATGGGATTCTCCAATCTTAAACAGCAAATACTGAAGGGACGTTAGATCGTGGAAAGTGAGAGATGGTCAGTTACAGAATGGACATTATCTCATTCTGAGGGATCTGAACAAACAGAATGTGAGGCCTAAGAGAAACCATAGAGAAGAGAATGTCAGAGCTGGCAGGGCCTCAGAGAAGGGAATAGCAGAGCAAGAAAGCAGTAAGAACATGAAATTTTAGCACAAGCTTTGGCCAAAAAAGCGGTATGGTGTCAGAGCTGGAAAGGCTCTTAGAATGTAGATTATCAGAGCTCAGATAGTCCTGGAACTACAGAGTATTACTGTAGGGTACTAGCTTTGTTTCTGTGCTCAGAATTGCAAATTATGGTGAAGGACAGGTATATTTGGACAACAATAAAAGTTTACTTGGGATATGAAATGCAATTACGTTATAATTGGTATCAGTGCAAAAGTGATCCTCTGAATTAAAACTCATGTCCAGCATCACTCAGTCAAAAATAAAAAGGTTAATTAATATACAGTGCCTAATCTGGTTCTAATTTTAAAAAGAGAGAAAGAGAAGGAAAGGAGAGGAAACAAGAGGAGAGGGGAAGAAAGGAGCTGGGAGGTAATGAGGGTGGAGGAGACAGTAGAAGAAAACAACTTCACGCGGTATCTTGAAGGCTTAAGTCTGTGGTGGATATTATTATTATTATTGTTAATGAATAGTTATTATTCACTAAAAATACACACAGAATTCAAATAAAAACAATCTGTCTTCTCAAATGATTGTATTATTAATGCATATATGTAATTTAATATACTAAAACTGAAGACATAAGTGAAAAGGAAAAAAAAAACAACCACCTTAGAATTTCAGAGGAGGACAGGGACTTTCACCAGAAAACTCCCTGGCTGAGAAGGTACATCAATAATACTCTCTGACTCGGAGGGCTCTTTAAAGAGAATATATGGAAGGTTGGATGGAGCTTGGAACAGAGGCTTCCTTCCAATCCTGGGATAGCAGTCCTGGCTCCCAGCATGCCAGAAAAGCCAGATTATCGGGTCTGGGAAACGACATAGAACATAGCGGGAATGGGCTTGGAGGCATCTTATAATCAAGAAAGCCTGAGATAAATGGGACCCTGCAATCGGCAACATCAAATGTAGGAGGCATCTAGGGAGAGAGGAGGGACCTCACAGAAAGTGAGGGGTGGTCAGAGCCAGGGAACAGAAAGTTTCTGGGTCCATGCGATGTGAGCACATGGAAGGGAGGGCCTGGAAGAATCCACAGAGAAGAGAATATCAGAGTAGGCAGGGCACTTGGAAGGAAGGATAGCAGAGCTAGAAAAGCACTTGAGACATAAAATTTCCAAAACATTTAAAAAATATGAATGTAACATATATGAAAAATATATTTATGTGCTTCAGGGTCCAAATTCTAGAGAAGACAAGCTAAATTTTAAAAACATTTTAAAATATATGTTTATGGCATATAATGCCATATATATACTTCAATACAATATTTAAAAGCACAGTGGTGATCCTCCAAATTCAAAATCATGTCCTGAATTACATAGTTGACATGGAAATTTGAATATACCATGACTAATCTTGATTTAAAGTTTTTTTTTTTAAATTGACAAAAAAGTAATTTCTTGCAACATTTTCAAGGGGAAAGGCTGCTGTACATTTTATAATTATTGTTAATGAATGGGCCATTTTTATGAAGAAAATAAGGCAGTTATATAGGCTTCACATGGGAAACAATTTCTGATTTTAAATAATTGCATTGCTAATAAGCATATGCTATCAGATAGACTAAAACTGATTAAATAACTGAAAAGGGAAAAAAAAACCTGGAAGATCAAAGCAAGGAGAGGCTTTTGAACATAAAATCACTAGGATGGGAAGGTCTTTAGAAAATAAGATGTCTGATTTAGAAGTGCCTTTTGAAAGAATACACTGAAGGGAGGATGGGGTTTAGAATGGAGATTTCCCAGGCTGGGATGGCAGTCCAGGCTCTGAATATCAGAGCTGGGAGGTGATATAGTATCCAATATGTGATATTTGAGAGGGTACGTCCATACATAAAATGTTTGAGAGCTTTGGAGGCAATTTAGAATTACTGAGGCCTGAGCTAGACAGGACCCTCTAGGATATCAAACATGGGAGGAACTTTAGAACATACAAAGTGAGAGATGGTCAGAGCCAGAGGACAGAAATTGACTGATTCCATGGGATGAGAGCACAGAAAATGTAAGGCCTGGGAGGAGTCACAGAGAAGAAAATGTCAGAGCTGGGAAAGCAATTAGAACAAGTGATATCAGAGCCAGGAAAGCCCTTAGAGTATACAATTTCAGGAAGAGTTTGGGCCATAAAACCTCACAGTGTTGGAACTGGGAGGGCTCTTCTAATATAAATTATCAGGCCTCAGATGGTGCTTGGAACATACAAAACCATTGCTGGGAAAGAGTTTTGTTTCTGTGCTCAGAGTTCCAACTTACACGGAAAGATAGATCAATATGCACAACAAAATAAAGTATATTTAGGTAAGAGATACATCATATATTTCAGCATAATTTATCAAGACAATTACCATCCTGTGAATTGAAACTCATATTCAAAATCACAGAGGAAATGTGCACATACAATGCCAAATCTAGTTCCAATTTTTCCAAAAATTAAAAGAAAATGGAAAAATTAACAAAACAATAATTGCATGAAGTATCTTGAAGGGTTCAAGATGCTGAAGATATTAATATTATTGTTAATGAATCATCAAAATTCATTGAAAACATAAAGTAAGTTTCATTTCTGGGAATGAGTTTTGTTTCTATGCTCAGGGTGTAAGATGCACCATGTAATACAGAATGATTTATATCAGCGCAATGGTGATCCTCTGATTGAAACTCGTGTCTCACACTACACAGTCAAAGAGGATAGGTCAAAATCGAGTGACTAATCTAGTTCCAATTTTAAAAAATGAAAAGAAAAATACCTGAAAACACAGTAAGGCGTCTTGAAGGGTTAAGGCTGCTGTTGATATTGCTCTCATCCTCAATGGTCACTACCTATTGAAAAAATAAAGTACATGAAAGTCAAAAGATAGTTTATTCTCTCAATGTAAAATATTTAATTTAATATATGAAAATAATATATAAATGAAAAAGAAAAAAATCTATTCAAAAGAGATTTATTTCTGTGCTCAGAGTTCTCATGGATGGGAGGGACAGGTCAATTTAACAAATAATAATAAAGTACATAATATAGTACATAAAATATATAACATAATAATAAAGGCAACATATTTTTCAAAATAATTTGCATCAGCATCATACTGATGCTCTTATGTAAATATCAGGTCCTGAAACACAGGAAATGGCAAAAGCAAAAATACATTATTTTAGTGGTATTAAAATCTGAACAAAAAGTAGCCTGAGAAAAAATAATTCCATGCACTGCCTTAATTTGGTAAAACTGCTACTGATAATCCTATTATAGGAAATGAAAGGGGAGGGTTTTTTAAGCATATAAGGAATTAAGTACACATTTTAGAAGGGATATAATTTGTGATTTTAAATAATTGTATTGCTAAAAACACATATATAATTCAATATAAGAAAAAGAAAAAACATTGAATATAACTGGAGTGAGGGGATTTTGAACAGAAAATAAGAGAGCTGAGAGAATCCTTAGAACACAGAATGTCCATACATTGAAAGGGAATTATCTTGAAGGCTGGACAGAGCATAAAGTAGAAAATTTCCATACTGGGAGTTCTCATAGAAGCCAGAATTTCAGACTCGGGAGGCCACGTAGAACATAGAATGTCTGAGCTTGGAAGCAGTGTAAGATCATGCACACCCAACTCATGTTATCAAAGGTGGGACAGAGCTTAAAACACAGATTGTGGAGATGTCAGAGCCTAAGAACAGAAACTGTCTGAATCCTTGGAATATGAGCACACAGCCTCTCAGAGCTGAAAGAAGGTAGGGGGAAGAGAATGTTAGACCTGGCAGTGAACTTAGAGGAAATGGAATCAGAACCCGGAAAGCCATTAGAACACAAAATTGCAGGGCTAGCTTGGGCCATAAATTGACAAAGTATCAGAGTTGGGAGGCCTCTTAGAATATAGATTAACAGAGCTCAGATGGTTCTGAGAACCTATAATATCACTGCTAGGAATGAATTTTGTTCCAGGCCTCAAAGTTGTAGCTAGGACAGGTAAATATAAACAGTTAAAAAAAGTTGATTTAGGTTATGAGAAACAACTTATAGTACATTGTAATTTATATCAGCATAATGGGGATCCTCTGAATTAAAACTCAAATCCAACATCACTCAGTCAAAGATGACAGGTCAGCATACAATGGCTAATCTGGTTCCAATTTAAAAAAAAAACCAAGAAAGTAAGAAAAAGGAAAGGAAAAAATAACTGAAAACACAAAAATTACGAGCAGTATATAGAAGGGTTAAGGCTGATATAGATATCACTTTTTTGTTAATGAATAGTACTTATTGAAAATTAAAGTATACAGAATTCAAAAGAAAAACAATTCGTGCTCTCAAATGACTGTATTGCTAATACGTAAATGTAACTTAATGTTTTTAAAAGAAGAAATAAGTTAAAAGAAAAGAAACCAGAAAATCAGAGGCAGGAGGAGACTTTGACCATAAAAACACACAGTACCTTGTTTCTTTAGAAAACAAAATGTCTGAATGCCCTCTTAGAGAATAGATTGGAGGTTGGATAGAGTTTAAAGGGGAAAATTTTCATGGTGTGAGGACAATTCAGGCTCTGAATATCAAGGGTAGGAAGTGACCTAGAAGGAAGAATATGAGACTGCAGAGTCTACGTCCAGCACAGAAAGTCTGAGCTTGGAGGCAATTTAGAATCAACAGGACCTGAGCTGGATGGGTCCCTCCAACCTAGAATATCAAATGTGAGAGGAACTTTAAAATACAATAAGTGAGAGATGGTCTGAGGCTGAGAATTGAAATGATCTGATTCAGTTGGATCTGAGCATAGAGAATGTCAGACCCCAGAGGAGCCATGGAGAAGAGAATGTCAGAGCCAGAAAAGCGCTTAGAACATGCAATTTCAGGACTAGATTTGGCCATAAAACCACAGAGTATCAAAGTTGGGAAGGGTCTCAGAGCATTGCTTTATCAGATAGCTGTTGATCCAGAGAACACACAATTCCATTTCTGTGAAGGAATCTTTTTATATGCTCAGGAGTTCAAGCAATGGGTCAGGAAAGTTGAATTTTTAAAAATTAAGGTATATTGATGGTATGATATATAATATCAATCTCAATATAATTTCTGTAAGCAAGATAGTTAGCCTTGGTTAAAATTCATGTCCTAAATCAAAGTGCCAAAGTACAAATTTGATTATACAATGCCTAATCTGACTCCCAAGGAAAACAGTGAAAAAAGTATAATAATAATTAACCAAAAAAAAATACATACAGTATTTCCAAGGAGTAAGGCTTCTATACATAATACTACAAAGTTAGTTGAAAAAATTGAAGTAAATATACAGGATTCACAATTGAAAATGTGTGATCTTAAATAACTGTATTGCTAATACACATGTCATTTTATATATGAAAAGTGAATAAATAGAAAGTAAAAAAAAATCATAGACTATCAGAGGAAAAATGGGACTTCAACCAAAAAAGACAGGGCTAAGAGAGTCTAGAAAATAGAATCTCTGGCATGGTATCTTCACAAAGAGAATATACTGGAGATCTGATCAGTCTTCAAATAGAGGTTTCCAGTGCTGGTTCAGAAGTCCTTGCTACAAGTGTGAAAAGCAGGAGTTGATGTGAAAGCCAGAAGGAGAGAATGTATAACATAGAAGGAATGAGTTTGAAGGTAAATGAGCTGGATGGGACCCTGGAACCTGGAATAGCAAAGGTGAGAAGGACTTTAGAACACAGAGAGTAAGAGGTGGCTGGAGCCAGAGAACAGAAATTGTCTTATCTCATGGGATGTGGGAACACAGACTATAGGACCTGGGAGAAGCAACAGGGAAGAGCGTTTCAGAGTAGGCAAGGCACTTGGAAGAAAGGAGATGGAGGAAAAGCTTGGAGGAAAGCCCTTAGAACATGAGATTTCAGTACTAGCTTTAGCCATAAAACTTCACGGTGTCAGAACCAAGAAGGCTCTTAGAACAAAGATTTTCAGAGGTCTGATAGGCCTGAGAACACATAACATCAATGCTGGGAAGACGTCCTGTTTATATGATTAGAGGTGCAAATCATGGGGAAAGAAAGTTAAAATTTAAAAAACATCAAAAAAAGGATATTTGTGTTGTTAAATGCAACATGTATGTTAATATAATATCAATAAATATCAAAATATCCAAAAATCAATTAAATATCAATAAAATAAAATGATCTTCTGAATTCAAAATTATGTCCTGAATCACATAGCCAAAATGGAAGTTTGGCTATGCCATGCCTAATCAGAATTAAAAGAAAAAAGAAACTGACAAAAAAGTAATTGCCTGCAGTGTTCTCAAGGGAAAAGGATGCTATACATATTACTATTATCATTAACAAATAGGCTGTATTTATTTAAAAAAAAAGGTAACTACATAGGATTCACATGGGAAATTTGTGATTTTAAATAATTGTATTCCTAATAAATATATGCCATCTGGCATATTAAAACTGATTAAATAAGTGAAAAGAAAAAAAAACCTGCAGAATATCAGAGGATGGAAAGTCCTCTGATAATGAAAGCTCTGAAAATAACTAGGCTGAGAAAGTCGTTAGAAAATCCAATGTCTGACTTGGAGGTGCCTTTCAAGAGAACATGTTAGAGGACAGACAAGCTCAGAATGAAGAATTTCAGAAGTAGTTCAGACTCTGAGTACTGAAAAGGAGAGCTGACATAGTGTCTAAAACATGGGACTTCAGAAGGTATGACCAATACTGAATGTCTGAGCTTAGATGCAACTTTGAATCAATGAGGCCTGAGCTAGATGGGGCCCTCCAACCTAGAGTATCAAACCTTGGAGGGACTTTAGATCACAGAAAGTGAGAGATGGTTAGAGGCAGAGAACGTGGAATGTGAGCACTGAGAGTGTCAGGCCCAGAAGAAGCCATAGAGAAAAGAATGTCAGAGCAGAAAAGTAGTAAGAACATGGAATTTCAGCACAAGCTTTGGCCAAAAAAACAATAGAGGGTCAGAGCTGGGAGGGCTTCTAGAACATGGATTATCATGGCACAGATGGTTCTGAGAACACATAGTATCACTGCGGGGAATGGGTTTTGTTTCTGTGCTCAGAGGTGCACCTAGGACAGGTAAATATATACAACAATAAAAAAAGTTTATTCAAGGGATAAGAGGCAACCTATAGTACACTGTAATTGGCATCTGCATAATAGTGATCCTCTGAATTAAAACTTATGTCCAGCATCCCTCAAAGATGAACAGTTAGCTTACCCAACCAGATTCCAAGACAGAGAGAAAAAAGAGAGAGCCAGAGAGGGAGGGAGGGAAGGAGGAAGAGAGAAAGAGAGACAGAAAGAGACAAAGAGACAGACAGACAGAGAGGGAGGGAGGAGAGAGAGAGGAGAGAAAAGGAAAGGAGAGGAGAAGAAAAAATAACTGAAAACACAATAATTACATACAGTGTTTTGAAGGGCTAAGGCTATGGTGGATATAACTGTTATTGTTAATGAATAGTCATTATTATAAACAAATAAATAAATGAAGTACACAGAATTCAAAGAAAAAGTGTCTTTTCAAATGATTGTCTTACTAATACATATATGTAATTTAATATAATAAAGCTGAGGAAATTAGTGAAAAGGAAAAAAATACTTTACCATATAAGAGGAAGAAAGGAACTTTGAACAAGTCTCCACTGAAAGGGAATACCAATAATCATGTCTGACCTGAGGGTACTTTTCAAAAGAATCTATTGGAGACTGGAGAGAGGTTAGAATAGGTCTTCTGGCATTGGGTCAGCGGTCTCAGCTCTAAGTGTGAAAAGTAAGCATTGATATTTAAGTCAGATTCTAAGACCTGGGAGAGAATGTAGAACACAGAATGAATGAGCTTGAAGGTAACTTAAAATCAAGAAGGCCTGAGCTGGATGGAGGCCTGTACCCTGGAATATTAAATGTGAGAGGGACTTTGGAACCCAGAAAGGTAGTGACAGTCAGAGCCAGAGAACAGAAATTATCTGATTCCATGGGATGTGAGCACATAGAATGGAGGGCCTGGGAGAAGCCAGAGAGAACAGAATGTCAGAGCAGGCAGGGCACTTAGAAGAAGTGACATCAAAGCCAGAAAAGCCCTTAGAACATAAGATTTCAGGACCAGCTTGGGCCTTTATAAAGCCACATTGTCAGAGCCAGGAGGACTCTTAGAACAAAGATTACCAGAACTTCAAAGGGCCTTAAGTCATACAGTATTAGTACTAGGAAGGTATTGTTGTTTTCCTAACACATTAGCTGTTAAGCACCCAGTTCTAAAAGTGATACTGTTTATTATTGCAAGTAATAGTTTTGCTCAGACACATGTGTAATTTAATATAATAAAACTAACTATATAAGTGAAAAGGGAAAAAACTCTTGGAAAGCAATCTCTTGAACAGAAATGGACGGAGCCTGTAGATTCTTTTGAACACAGAATGTCTGACTTTGGGAGACACTGCAAGTGAATATCTTGGAGGAGGGATAGAGCTTACAATGGATGGTTTCTACAAAGGGGGTGGCCATGCAAATTCGGGATGTTAGCAAATAGAAGGCCCAATAGTGGACTTGGGAGGGCATGTAAAACAAATAATATCAAAGGTGTGAGGGACCTTAAAACACAGACTGTAGGACATGTTCAGAGCCTCAAAACAGAAATTATCTTATTCTGAGGGATCTGAGAGCACAGAATGTGAGGTCTGGGAGAAGCCAGAAAGAAGAGAATGTTAGAGCTGGCAGGGAACTTAGAGGAAGGGGCTGAAAAACAAGGAAAAGGGCCTTAGAACATACAATTAATTTCAGGACTAGAATAAGCCATAAAACCACAGAGTGTTGGAGTTGGGAGGGCTCTTAGAATATTGATTATCAGAGCTCAGATGGGCCTGAGAACACACAATATTATTGCTGTGAACGAGCTTTGCTTCTGCGCTCAGGGTTATAACTTATGGGGCAAAACAGATTAATCTGAACAATAAAGTTTATTAAGGGTATGAGATGCAACCTATATGACCATATAATTTATATAAGCACAATGGTGATGCTCTGGATTAAAACTCAGATCCTGACTCACACAGTCAAAGGAGAAATTGGAATATATCATGCCTAATCTGGATTAACAGGAAAACAACAAAAAGGGAAAAAATGAACAAGTAATGGCATGCAGTGTTGTCAAGGGGTAAGGATGCTCTACATATGACTTTTATTTTTAATGAGTGGACCATATTTATAAAAAAAAATAAGGTAGGTACACAGGATTCGCAGGTAAAAAAATCTGCAATTTTACATAATTGTATTGTTAATATACAGGTGTCATTTAATATACTAAAATTAAGTGAAAAGGAAAAAAAACCCTTTTGATATCAGAGGAAGGAGTGGACTTTGAACATGAAATGATAGGTCCGGAGGAGTCTTTAAAAAAATACAACAGTCTGAATTGAAGTTGTATTTCAAGAGAACAGATTTAGGGATGGATAGAGTATAGACTTTAAAGGGTATGGCCAACATTGAATGTCTGAGCTTGAAGGCAATTTACAATCAAAGCATCCTGAGCTACCTGAGGACCTCCGATATAGAATATCACACTTGGGAGAGACTATAGCACACAGGAAGTAGAGGGTGATCAGAGCCAGAGAACAGAAATTGTCTCGCTTTGTGGGATATTAGCACACAGAATGTCAGGCCCACGAGAACCCAGAGAGAAAACAACGTCGGAACTGGAAAGGCAGGTAGGACAAGTCATATCGGACCTAGCAAAGTTCTTAGAATATACAATTTCAGGATTAGTTTTGGAAATAAAAACACACTGTTAAAGCTGTGAGAGCTTTTAGTACATAGATTACTGAGTTAAGATGGTCTTGAGTACACAAGACATCGTTGTTGAGAAGTAACATTGTTTACATGATCGTGGGTCCAAATTATGGGGAAAGAAAGCTAAATTTTGAAAATATTTTCAAAGTATATTTCTGATATGAATTTCAACATATATGGCAATATAATATCAATAGGCACAATGGTGAACCTCTGAATTAAAACTCATGTCCTGACTCACACAGCCAAAAAGAAAATTTGAAAAACAGTGGCTAATTTGGATTAAAATAATGTAAAGATAAAAATATAAAAACTTCAATGTTTTCAAAGAGGTTGCAGTAAATATTACTATTGTTGTTAATGAATGGGCAGTATTTACTGGGAAAAAAAGTATACAGGATCCATAATGGGAAAAATTTTGTGACGTTAAATAAGTTTACGGTTAATATGCGCATGCTATTTAACATACTAAAACCGATTAACTAAGAGAAAAGGAAAAAATAAACCCTAAGATATCAGAGGAAGGAGGGGACATTGACCATCAAATGACAAGACTGGGGGGCAGCTAGGTGGCGTAGTGAGTAGAGCACTGGCCCTGGAGTCAGGAGGACCTGAGTTCAAATCTGACCTCAGACACTTGACACATTTACTAGCTGTGTGACCTTGGGTAAGGCACTTAACCCCAACTGCCCTGCCTTCCCCCCTCCAAAAAAATTTTTTTAAATGACAAGACTGAGAGGTTCTTTAGAAAATACAATAACCGGCTTGGAGTTGCCTTTCAAGAGAACACATTTGAGGATGGATAGAGCTTAGAAAGGAGAATTTCAGGGCCAAGATGGCATTCCAAGCTCTGAATATCAGAACCAGGAGTTGACACAGAAGCCATAATATGAGACTTGAAATGATAAATCCAACAAAGAATGGCTGAGCTTAGAGGCAATTTAGAATCCATGGGGCCTGGAACCTAGAATATCAAACATGAGAGGGACTTTAGATCACAGAAAGTGACAAATGTCCAGAGCCAGAGAACAGAAATTGTCTGATACTGTGGGAAGTGAGGACACAGAATATGAGGTCTGGGGGAGTCATAGAGAAGAGAATGTCAGAGTCAGTGTGGTAAGGAGAATAAGTGATTATCAGAGACAGCAAAATCCTTAAAACTAGTATTTTAGGACTAGTTTTCACCATAGAATCACACGATGTCAAAGCTCAAAAGTTTTTAGAATATGGATTATCAGAATTCAAATGGTCCTGAGAACACACAGTATCAATATTAGGGAGTCTTTTGAATGTGTTTAGGGGAACAAATTATTGTGAAGGTACGTTAAATTCTAAAAATATTAGAAAAAGTATATTTATTCTATAAAATGCAACATATATGTCAATACAATATCTATAAGCACAATGGTCATCTTCTGAATTAAAACTCATGTCCTGAATCACACAGCCAAAGTGGAAATTTTAATATGCAGTACACGTAATCTGAATTAAAAAGGAAATAATGAAAAGAATAAAAACTGACAGAAAAGTAAAAGCATGTGGTTTTTTTCAAGGTTTAAGGCTGCTGTACATGTTACTATTGTTATTGACGAATGTGATGTATTTATTGGAAAAAAAATAAGGTAAGTACACAGGATTCACAAGACAAATAATTTACGATCTTAAATAATTATATTGCTAATATAGAGATGTCTTTACTCAAACCAATTAAATAAGAAAAAGGGGGAAAACAAGTCAAGCTATCAGAGGTTGGAGGGGACATCTACCATCAAATGACAAGGCTATCAGGGTCTTTAGAAAATATAATATCTGAATTAAAAGTACCTTTCAAGAGAATATGCTGGAGGATGGATGGAGCTTAGAAAGGAGAATTGCAGTGCTCAGATAGAGTACTGGGCCTGGAGTCAGGAAGATCTGTGTTTAAATCTGGCCTCAGAACCTTAAAAGCTATGTGACCCTGGACCACCTAACCCTCATTTGCCTCAATTTCCTCATTTGTAAAATGGGGATAATAATATCTACCTCCAGGGTTGTTGTGAGGATCAAATAAAAAAATACTTGTTTATTTTTGTTTTTATTTAACGGAACACAGCTTTATCAGTAAGTTATCCCACAAGTAAAAAAGTCTCAGACTGAGTCTCTGTGTTTTTCATTTGCTTTTTACTTTTTCTATTTTTTGCCATTCTTTTTCTTTTTCAAAGAATTAGCTTTTTTATAGGAAATACATTTTAAGAATGATGTCCTGTGTTTTTAGGAGGGAAATGAAGTTTGCACTTAAATTTGGTAGAAT
The DNA here is from genome assembly GCA_028646595.1 of Phalanger gymnotis. NCBI lineage: Eukaryota > Metazoa > Chordata > Mammalia > Diprotodontia > Phalangeridae > Phalanger > Phalanger gymnotis. The sequence goes on from CM053628.1 coordinate 46,954,846, forward strand.
TCTCCAAAACTTTGCATGGAGCATGTGGTCCTTGAACCTTGATGTTATTACCCTAATACTTGACTTATTTTCTTCCCATTAATTAGGAGTTGTTTAATCTCAAAGCAAGTTGTATAGCATCGGTATTTTAAAGACGACACAGTCACACCCTTGGCCAACTCCAGTGACTTTGTTTCTCACAATTTTCACTGCTCTAACGCTTCTGCAGAGAAGTGCTCAGGAGCAGTGGCCTCTTCAAGTTTGGAAGGGAGGTTGTTCCCCACAAACACTGATCTCTTCACCCTCAAAGAAGTGTCAGCTCAAAGCTGAGCACTGATGGGCAATCTCTCTGCACTCTGAACACCATTTCAGTGCCTTTTCAGCAGCAACATAACCATTAATACTTTTCTCTTTAGGTTGAACTTCATGTTTTAACGCAGCAATCTTTTTGGATAAAGTGCTCTTGGCTGGAATCAAAGAACAGAATCATGCACATTCTATTAGGCCTGACTCTTTAAAAAAGGACTTCAGCTTCTTTTTTTACAGGAGACACGTAAATTTCCCACTAATACCACTGTCTTACTGTTTCCTCTTTCCTGTGCCTCGCTGACTTGAATCTTCTCTTTTATTTACCTCAAATGAATAATCTGAATTATTGAGAATTTTACCATTTGCTGTTTCGCTTCCCTTCTGGCCTTGAGAAATTTTCCTTTTCTGAATTTTTTTCTTCTTCTTCCTCTTCATGATCAGCGCATCCCAGAGCCTCTACATTGGAGAACTCTTTCTAGAATTCTCTTTGCAGGTGCTTGTTCAATGTCAGCACAGGTTTTCTGAGTGTGGATTGCAATCTCATCTTCATTATGTTTTCTCTTCTTACTGTTAGCCTGGCTCACAGCCATATGAATGGGCTGTGGCACCTGTGGAGTTGAGGAGTGATGCCAAGTGGCTTGTGCCACTCTTGAAAAGCTTATGGTTAGGGCTGGCACCGTGCCTGGTATACAGTAGATGCTATGTAATCATTAGCTATTATTGATGATAATCATCATCATAGGAAGTGTGAATTTATGCAGAAACCAGCATATGGCACTTGAGAGGATCTATACAACAGACAACATCTGAGCTTGGAAGCAATTTAGAATCAATGTGGCCTGACCTGGATAGGACTCTCTAATCTGGATTATCAAATGTGGAGGGAACTTTAGAACACAGAAAGTGAGAGATAGAGTCAGAGAACTGAAGTTGTCTGATCCTATGGGATCTGAGCACACAGAATGTCAGGCCTAGGAGAAGCCATAGAGAGGAAACCATCAGAGCTGGAAAAGCACTTAGAAAAAGAAATATCAAAGCTAGGGAAGCCCTGAGAACATGCAATTTCAGGACTCATTTGACCAGAGCTGAGCTCTTAGCACATAGATTATCGAAGCTCAGATGGTCCTAAGAAAGTTTGTTTCTGTACTCAGAATAACAAACTTTGAGGAATAAAAGGAAAACTTAAGTAACAACAAAATGTATTTAGGGTGTGGGATGCCATATATATGTCAGTATAATTTATGGTGATCCTCTGAATTAACTCATGTCCTGAATCACATAGTCAAAGTTGAAAGATGAACATACAGTGCCTAATCTGGTCCAATTTTTAAAAAGGAAAAGGATAATGGAAAACACAGTAATTGCTTGAACCATCTTGCTGGGTTAAACCTTCTGTAGATATCAATATTATTGTTGGTCAATATTTATTCAAAAAATAAAATACACAAAATTCAAAAAAAACAATTTGCGCTCTCAAGTAATTAAATTGCAGATACATATGTACATGTCATTTAATATTACTAAAATTGATCAAATAACTGAAAAAGAAAAAAAACTACCCTAGAATATCAGAGGAAGGTGGGCACTTGAGCCTCAAAATAATAGGGTTGTAGGGGTCTTTAGAAAATAGAGTGTCTCATTAAGAGGAAGCTTTCAAGGGAATATATTGGAGGACAGACAGAGCTTCAAATAGAGAATTTCATGTCTGGGACAGCAGTCCAAGTCAGAATCACAAAATTGGAAGTAGAACGAGAAGTTAGAACTCTGAAAGGCATGGAGAACCTAAAATGTCTGTGCTTGTAGGTAAGATACAATTGAGAATTACTGATCAAGATGGAGCCTTGGTTTCTTGAATGTCAAAGGGTGGGGGCGGGGGAGGACCTTAGAAGACAGAAAGTGAAAAATGGTCAATGTGAGAACACATTGTCTGATTCCATGGGATGTGAGTACACAGACTGTCTCTACAATCAAGGCAGGTAGAACAAGTGATATTAGAGCCAGGAAAGTTCTTACAACACCCAAGTTCCAGAGTAGGAGTGACTTTTAAAACTTCAGAGTATAAGAGCTAGGAAGAATCTCAGAACAGAGATTATCAAAGTTTGAATAGTCCTGAGAACACACCCACCTCAGGTGCAAAGGAGTTTTATTTCTTTGCTCAGAGTTCAAATGTAAAGTGAAGGACAAGTAAATTTTTGGCTTTAAAGAAGCCAGAATATGAGACATGGGAAAGTATGCCCAACGTAGAATGTCTGAGCTACAAGTCAGTTTAGAATCAACGGGGCCTGAGCTAGATGGGAGACATTCAACTTGGAATACTAAACTTGTGAGAGAATTTAAATAACAGAAAATAAGAGATGGTCAGAAGCCAGAGAACAGAAATTATCTGTTTCTGTGGGATCTGAGCACACAGAATGTAGGCCTTGGAGTAGCCACAGAGAAGAGAATGTTAGAGCCAGGAAAGAACATAGAGGTAGGGCTACAAGGGCCAGGAAAGCTCTTAGAACATACAATATCAGGGCTAGTTTGGGCCACAAAACATACAGTGTCAGAGCCAGGAGGGTTCTTAAAATATAAACTATCCGATCTCAGTCCTGAGAGCAAACAATATAATTTTGGAGAACATGTTTTGTTTCTGTGCTCAGAGTTGCAAGTTATACAGAAGAATAGGTAAAGCTGAATAACAATAAAAAAGTTTATTTGGGGTAAGAGATGCCAGCTACATCACAGAATAATATGCATAAGCACAGTGGTGATCTTTTGACTTAAAACTTAAGTCCAGAATCAGAAATTCAAAGAGGAAGTTCGAATATGCCAAACCTAATGTGAATTTAAAGGAAAAAAAAAGAAAGGTATGAAGACCTTCCCAGCCTACTTATTTCATTTGCAAAAGCCTTCTTGTCCTGATATACTAGGTTTTTTTCCCTTTTCACTTAATCAGTTTTAGCATATTAAATAGGGTATATTTTTATAGTAGTACAGTTATTTAAAATCACGAATTGTTTCTCTCCTGAATCCTTTCTACTTACCTTAATTTTTTAAAGAAATGAACTATTTTATTACCTAATATATCTGAATTTCTTATTATACCTACTTGTACAAAGAATAGATTCCATATTTCTAGGTTTTAGGAATGTAACTTCCCCACTACCTTTACAAAATTTCCAATTATATGGAACTGAATGATGTTAATAATTTCATTCAACTTCACAGAAATATTTTTAAAAAGCATTTCTTAGCATGAACAAATAAGAAATTGAAGGAATAAGATGAGGCAACAAGGAAACAAAACTATTACTTTTTCCAGATGATATGATGGTACTAAGAACTCTACAGAATCAATTAAAAAATTAATTGAAGCAACTTGAGCAAAGTTGCAAGATATAAAGTAAACCCACATAAATCATCAACATTTCTATATATTCCCAACAAAAATCCACAGGAAGAGATAGAAATTTCCATTTAAAATAACTTCAAACAGTATAAAATGCTTGGAAATCTGCTTACCAAGATACACACAGGAACTACATTGAACACAACTATAAAACACTCTTCATAGAAATAGAAACGAAGACAGATCTAAACAGTTAGAGAAATATTAATTGCTCATGGACAAGCCAAGCCAATATAATGAAAATGACAAAACTACTTAAATTATTTTACTTATTCAGTGCCATTCTAATTAACCTACCAAAGAATTACTTTATACAGCTATTTAAAATAATAACAAAATTCATCTTGAGGAACAAAAGGTCAAGATTATCAAGGAAATCAATGAAAACATAGGAAGGAAGGGAGGGCTTAGCAGTACAAGATCTCAAACTATACTACAAAGCTTTTATCATCAAAACAATTTGGTACTGGGTAAAAAATAAAGAGGGTGATCAGTGGAACAGATTAGGTACACAATATACAGAAACAAATGAGCACAGTTACCTAGTGTTTGAGAAATGCAAAGATCTCTGCTATAGTTGCAAGAAATCACTATTCAACAAAAACTTTTGGGAAAACTGTAAAAAATATCTGGCAAAAACTGGGAATACACAAACATCTCACTGTATACTAAGATAATCTCAATTTAGACATGAAGGAGGATATCATAACCAAATTACCAAAGCACAGAAGAAATTATCTGTCAGATCTATGGATACGGGAAGAGTTCATGACCACAGGAGATAGAAAGATCCATAGAAGGCAAAATGGATAATTTTTATTACATAAAATTAAAAAGCCCTTGCACAAACAAAACCAATGCAACCATAATTAGAAAAAAAAAGCAGGAACCTGGGGGTAGGCAGGAAAAATTGGAGCATATTTCTCTGATGAAGGTCTCATTTCTCAAATACATAAGGAAATAAGTCAAATATATAAAAATAAATCCATTCACCAACTGATAAATTGCCAAAGGATACAAACAGGCAGTTTTCAGAGCAAGAATTCAAAGCTTTCAACAGTCATATGAAAAAATGCTCTGAATCACTAATAATTAAAGAAATACAAATGAAAATAACTCTAGGTCTATATCCCAAAGGAAAAAGAAAAGGTCTTATATGTACAAAAAACTTTTTAGCAGTTCTTTTTGTGGTGGCAGAGTTGGAAATTGAAGGGATGCCCATTAGTTTGGGAATGGCTGAATAAGTTATGGTATATGAACATGATGGAATACTATTATGTTGTAATAAATAATGAAGGGTATGGTTTCAGAAAAACCTGGAAGACTTATGTAAGCTGATTCAAAGTGAAGTGAGCAGAGCCAAGTAAACAATCTACACAGTAAAAGCAATATTGCAAAGATAATCAACTGTAAAAGACTTAATAACTCTGATCAATACAATGATCCACCACAACTCCAAAGCACTCATGATGTAAAATGCTAACCACTTCCAGATGGAGATGGTCTCCGAGAACAGATTGAAGCATATTTTTTCCTTTCTTTATTCTCCTTGATTTTGGGGGAGTGGGTGTTAAGCCAAATTGTCTCCTTAGTATGGCTTTTGTTCCTTTTGAGTGGAAGTACTTTCAGCTGTTAAGTGCTAAGCCCCAGGCCCAAAGCCCTATCAGGTGTGAAACCTGTGTGGGTGTAGATTAATG
>CM053628.1:46960721-46995059 GCA_028646595.1 Phalanger gymnotis
GCCTCGCGCGCTGGGCCCTGCTTGGCCCCCCTCGGCTGGGGGCTGGGAGTTCTGTTCGGGACAGACCTTACCCCAAGACCATCCAGGCAGACCTGGGCTGGAGTCCTGTTTCCCTCTGCCCCTTTGTGGGTTCTGTAGTTCTAGAATTGGTTCAGAGCCATTTTTTCATAGGTTTTTGGAGGGTCTTGGAGGGGAGCTCACGCCAGTTACTGCTTTCCAGTCGCCATCTTGGCTCCGCCCCCCCCTCTTCCCCCTTCTAACCCCTCTTCCTCGTCACCTGCCAATAAAACTTAACATTGAACTGATCCCCACTGTTATTTCATATTATTCATGGCATTTGAACTCATTAAGGGTTTTTCCCCCCTGACATCTCTGACTGGCTCACAGTCCTTTCCTTAGGCATTCACCCAGGTCCCTGGGCAAGTACTTTCCCTATTTTTTTTACTTTAAAATATTTATTTGTTTTAAAACTTCTTTTTAAATTTTGAGTTCTGAATTCTCTCCCAACCTTCCCCCCTGCCCCACCCATTGAGAAGAAAAGCAAAATAATATCAATTGTACATATGAAATCATGCAAAACATTTCTATGTTAGCCATATCACAAAAAAAGTTTTAAAAACTTCAGTTTGCATAAAAACTTTCAATTTGCATACTTTATCAGTTCTCTCTCTGGACATAGATAGTATTTCTTCATCATGAATCCTTTGGAATTGTCTTGGATCATTATTTTCATTAGAGTAGCCAAGTTTTTCGTAGTTGATTATCACTATAACATTGCTCTTACTCTGCACAACGATCTCCTGGTTCTTCTCACTTCATTTTGTATCAGTTGCTATAGGTCTTGCCATGTTTTTTTTCTGAAAGCATCCCCCCCCCTAAGTACTTTCCCTATTGACAGTTACAGTGCCCAGGATTTGGGCACTGTAAGCCCTGTCCTAGAAAATAAGAGTCAATAAATGATCCCTTTGTCCTCCCAGGAGGGACTCCCTTAGGCCAGAGAACTATCACAAAACAACTGGCAGGATACTAGAATAATATGGACAATGTAAGTCAGTTCAATTGGCAGAATAATCCTCATTAGACTAAAGTCTTTAGGCACAGCATTTGGGAACCTTTTAAAGAAATATGGAGAGGAGTGATCATCATCTACAGGTGTCATATTGTGTGGAGGGCATACTGTCTATATTTTTAGCCTGTTTTTCAGATTGCTGGTCCAATTATTTTAGGATCTAGGCACAGACTCAAATAATAATAATAGAAAATTGCATTTGAAGACAAAGTTCTGGAAGAGTCCTGTGTTTTTCAAGACCTCTAGGGCCTAGATATAACCTTGGTTGGAAATTAAAAGTCACCTCCAAGGGAAAAGTTCTGGAGGAGTCCTGTGTGTCTCAAGATTAGAGTTTCCCTATGTGTCTTAGAGATAAAAGATCCAGTGACTTGGACCCTGATGAAGGGGGGACACCTACTTCTTCCCAGAATGACTTTAGCAATAAAACTCTTGTGTATGGAGTGGTGCCTAGACACAGTCTCATTGACTGAGCTGACTTGCCTACAATTCCAGCCTCGTTAGTTGTGGGGGGACCAATATAAAGCTGCTAACATTGATTTTCATCGTTCACTATGATAGCCAAAACCAGAATATGGGCTCATGTTATGTGAAGATTCAGGGAGACTCCGGCAATGGCCAGATGATGAAAGTTTCAATCCTGACAAGTTCATCTACTATAAGAATTTATGGGAGATCCGCATTTTGATCATGAGTAAGAAGAGCAACAGACTATTGGTAATTTGAAGTGAGAAGTGTTTTATTTGTGGAACGTCAAGTATGTTGTTGGCATTTTCTGTATTATATGTCTTGGTAAACCCAAATGACTTTTCCTGTGGCCTCATCAGCACCACCAATCCTTGCTTCCTAGCCTTCTTTTATCCCCTCTTCACCACTACCCCAAGGGCTGGGAAAAAGCTACCACCACCATCTTGGAAAGGGGCACTGTGGGAGGAGGGGGAAGGGACAGAGCTCATTTTTTTTAATTCAAGATAATGTGTAACTTACAGACATTCAAGGGGAGTGGGCCACCCCTTTTTCAGCTCTCTCTTTCGGCAGATGACTTAATAAAATTCTTTCTAAATTATTTCAGTTCTGAAATAATGTTTTGAATATTTCACATTTGAAACATTCATCAATAATGATTTCAGAAGTGGGATCTCTGATGGTCGACCAAAAGGTGGGAATCGACCTACACAGGGTCAATCTGCACGGCAAGAACCAGGTGAGTAATTTGAGGGTTTGGGTGGACTACAATCCTTGTTCCTGTTTGAACTGTACATAATGTAAGGGACTGTGTGACACCCTGACCTGTGGAATTACTCAAAATAAGGTTGGAACTAGCCTGGCCACACTTATTGGCAAATGAATTCTTCTTGGATTGATCAACCAAGGGGGCAGATCTGTCATCTGTTCAATTTGGCAATAGTCCTCTGGTAGATATTTCTATTCTTGTCTTTCTCCTTTTTTTCTTTTCCTGTATTTCCCTCAACCCTCCTGTGACCATTGTGTCTGTGACTATACTGGCAGCAGCTGCCCTGATATCCTGGGGAGCATGGAACTATGATCCAGGACTCAAACACAATGGATGCCAGTTGAACCACATGAAATGCCAAGAGGCAATACTTTATCCATTTAGTTGATTGAGCAAACTGATGAATAGATCAGCTAACATCAGTCACTCATTCATTTAGGATGACCTAGGTTAATAAGAGAAGTTCATATATGTAGCAGTCAAAATGAACATTTGTCCATGGTCGCACATTTCCTAAGCCAAATGCTCATACCCCAACAGTAGGGTACCCCTCTTTTCTCCCTCTACATTCCCTACGAGGTTCTCAGGAAAAAAAAACTTTGTCTTATGTCATATCTAGTATTTGCAGATTCTGCTACCTTGGAAGATTTCTAAGGAGAAAATACAGCCAGCCATAAAGACTGCTGTGTAAAAATATGCAGCCAGACAGTTCAATGCCGGGAAAAATTAATGAAGTTTCATACTTGAAACAATTATCCTAGGTTTCTGTAGTCTGATGCTAAATTCTCTGTGTCAATAAGCAGGGACTTACTCCCACTTCAGACTACCACTGAGACATTAGGTTTCACTAAGAAGAAGAAAAAATGCAAGATATTTTCTCTCTCTCTCTGTCATTTCAGCACTGATCAGCTGGGGCTACAGAAATAAAGACAGACAAAGAAGGGAAAATTTTTTTTCCAGGTTTGTAGAAATTTATGGCATTATAAACTAATTTGAGACTAAATTTGTAACTGGGATGTAATGTATTTGCTATAAATGTCTACATTATGTGTTGAAGAATTTTGCGAATGCTAAAATGTCTGAAGAAAGAGGAATGGGAGACTGCCACCATTGACCTAACTGAAAGCAGTGGGCTCTATAATATGGGGTGCTGGCAGCTAATAGTCCTTGAGAAAATTGAGTTTTGAATGATAACATTTGTGGTTGTAAATTCAGAGTTGATTTGACTGAATTTGTCCTAAAACTAAATTATAACATAGTCCCATTTAAAGTGAAATAATTGTGATGCTTGACTTTCTATAGGTAGATCTAACCTTAATTGAAAATCCACTTAATATTTGGCATTAAGGTGATATACTTAGAAACTGCATGAATAAGAATTTAAAGTTTAAGTATTCTATAATGGTTTTTTAATGTGATTAATATTAGAATGCCAAAGTGATAGATGGATGAAGTGATTTTCCATGTAAGATGATTCAGCTATGCATTCAACTGAATTGATGTTATTTGACTGGCAAAATGTTTTGTGGCACATCTTTAAAATCCATAATACTGTTTGTGTTATTGTTAAGCTTCTAATTTTTTTATACTGTGATTTTTGGGAAAATCATTGAATTTTTATACAAAATGCTGTTATTTAAAAATTGATACCCAGAGAGTGATACAATTATATCATTGGAAAATTGATAGAGACTGTTGCCATTATGTTTTTTTAAAATGTCAAGCATTTAATTGGGCATATTTTGCTTTAAAATGAATAATAATAATAATAATGTAATTACTTAGTTTGGGAAAGTACCAGAGACTTTGTGAATATCTGAGAAAGTCTTTGGTGACTTGCCAGACTTTCAGTCCCCTGGATCTTCAGCCTTGGTGAGGTCAGAAATCTAATTAACTTTGAGGGAAGTTGCTGAAAGAACGTTATAAAGTTCTAAAATAATGAAGGAGAAACCAGGATCTCTCACAGCCAAAGTAAAGAATCTTACAAATTTATTTTATAGAGTGATTCTTATCTAATAGATTTTTTGGCCATTGCTTACGAAAATTATGAAAGTGCACCTGCAATAGTATATACTATGGTTTCATCTTTGAGCCATCTCAGGATCAATAGATCTCAAAGTAAAACTTTTATTTCGGCCTTAGGGGTTAATATACAATACCTTCAGATATGGGTATCTATCAGCTTTAAGGCTTACAGGGGTCAGTGTTTTTTCTGGGCTTTGAGTGAACTATCATATATTCACTGCATGTGTGTAATCACAGAATGTGATTATTTTCTTAATTTCTAATGTCTGATGATTTGAACTAGAAAGGATGTACAAGATTCATATGGGTTTATGGTTAACTGTTATTGCAACAACATGAAAAAACATCTTCTAGGATGGTAATTTGATATTATTCTGAGTTCTGATTTCAGGTATAATTGTCTGAATTGTCATTAAGCCAATAATCTATCATTTAAGGGAAATGCCAAGTGCAGGGAGTGCAGTCCGAGAACTGCTACAAGCGGATGTCTGTGCCTGAGAGGGTTGAGAGAACAACCTTGCAAATGTGATGGTGGGATCCTCTTGACTCAGTTTCTCCATTGTGCCATTTCTTCCTGAACAGGAAAATTTCCCCCCTGGTTAATTATGATACTGGCTATGGTACCCTTTGAATAATGTGATTGGGTGTTCCAAAATAAAGGCTAATTATGACTCTTAACTGGAATCAAACAGAGTTAAGGATACTTATGTCAATTCATTCCGTGACCCTGAAGGGACAGTCTTGATATTATTATAAACATTTCCTTTCATAGCAAATTTCTATAACAAAGGCAGATATATATAGATACACATATATACATACATATGTGTGTGTATATATACGCATATACATATATACGATTAATCCTGTTGTTGCACTTCTCAATATCTCTGAGTTATAATGGGATACAAGTATGAAAGATCTTACTATTTTTAATGTTACTATTCTGAATTTGAGATCGCTAATAGTGATATATTCATGTACAGATAGTTCTTACTTTAAGTAAATTCACATTATGCAAATCTGACTTTATGTAAAGAATTCTGAAAGAAATCTGCATTCCAAAAAAAACCACCCACGTTAACTTTACTGTACAGTACTGTGCGTTGTCTCTCCACTCTACCCCTCTGCTCAGCACTCTGCAGCCTCCCTCTACCCCCACCAAAAAAACCTCCAAGTGAAAGCAGAAGAATGAACACCTGGAGAAACTGCCACCACTGCTGCCAGACCCAGTGCTTGGTTTGAGACCTTGGGAGCTGAGAAAGGAGACCTTTGCCCCACTCCTACCACCCACCCACGTGTCTGGCCCCACATGTCTGTCTTCTGTCTGTACTCTATCACCTCGTGTCAATCCCCAATCCCACATATTGCCCATCCTCTCCTGTCTGTGTCTAGCCCCAATGTGTCTCACTCACCCCACCGTGGGTTCTTCCTCTCGGTTCCAGCCAGGCTTCCACATGGCTGTTCCTCCTCCTGTACTTGCTTCTCTATCCCTGGTCCCCACGTGTCCTTAAACCATATGCTGGCCTTCTTCCTATATGGGACTGCAGTCCCCTTCCTGCCTCCCTTCCCCACATCAGTGGGCAAATTTGTATTACATAAAAATTGCTTTATGTAGAAGTCTGCAGAATGGTCCACTTACATATAGCAAGAACTGTCTGAATAAGATTAGGTTGTTAAAGTATCTCATTCCTTTTGGATGATTTGAGGATAATACATTCTCGAAGGGGGAATGAACGATTAGGACCAAAATGTGATGTAATAAAGATGTAAAAGTTGTAATTTAGGCGGGGGGTTTGGGGGGGAAGGCAGGGCAAGTGGGGTTAAGTGACTTGCCCAAGGTCACACAGCTAGTAAATGTGTTACCTGTCTGAGGCTGGATTTGAACTCAGGTCCTCCTGACTCTAGGGCTGGTGTTCTACTCACTGTGCCACCTAGCTGCCCCAAGTTTTAAATTTTAATAGAGTAAAAAGGTTCATTCTGAGCAAAGCAATAAGATTATTGTTTTCTCTAAAAATGAATACATATATATATGCTTTTAAATGTTTCTCTTAAAAACAATGACAAAAAGATAAGTATAAGGCTATCTCCATAAAGTTTAAACTGGTTTCCCCTACATGAACTAGTTATTAAAATGCCAAATTTAAGAGGAACACCCCTCCACAACTGTCCTAGGAATGAGGCTTATTCCAGAATCTCCAAGGAAAACTGTTTCCAAGTATTATACAACTACAGGTGACAGCTAATACTCAAGATAAAATAAGTTGATTAAATGTAGTTTAATGTGTGACTTAGTTTACTTATAGAATCTGTTGAACAAGGTTTGTTTCATTAAGGAGTATATAAATTTGTTCAACTTTCATGACATTGAAGGAATGAGATTATGTCTTTAAAAAAAAACCTTTCTGTGATACTTATGGTTATTATATGTTCTTTCAATGTCTGGGAAATCTCCCTGTATTGTGTGGCGCACTTATTTACTGATGCAAGTCTAAGTCCTCTGACTTATAACCCCTGAAATTTATTCAATTTTTCCCTCTGACTAGGAGTTGCTACCAATATGGTCCCCATCACTCCTTAAAACAATTCTATCGAGCTCTTGATAAGATGAGCAGTGGAGGAGATACCTCCACTGACTCAAGTTACGTTAAACCTTAACCTAAATATCTGCCTTTGTAACTGTATTTCTGATAATATAGAAAGGCTGGACTTTAAGCCCAAAAGGGGGAAAATTATGGAAAAACTTTATGGCATTGTTTGAACCTAGCCCTGTGGGGCTAGTTTAAGAAACCAGATTTGTTTAATGTTCAACTCGGGACCTAGTTTATATTGATCAGAAACTCAGTAAGATCCAAAAGTAATGTTAAAGAATTTTCTCCCACAGTGGTGCTGATGGCCCTGTGCCACCACTACCACCACAAATGTTCTTGCTCCTTGTGGTACCTCTGACAGCTACAAGCTTCAGTTCACCCCTCTGCTCTGGAACTGAAACCAGCAACCACAGCCAGGAGGGCCCACTCCCCTCTGCTACTGTACTCACCAGAGTGTACTTGCTTCTCCTTGCGCACAGCCACAGTCTGGGACCTCGTTTTCTATACATCTCAAGCAACGCATGTGTCTTATCTGGAAACTGCCTCTTGTGTTGGCCAGTAAGCTACTGTTTCCTTGTTCCTTTGTCTGAACTCTAAATAACATGTAACTTACAGACACTCCGTGGTACTGTAAACCAGCAAGGAAAAAAATAGAAATTTAATGAATTAAAAGACTTTTCAGGTATTCTTAAGGAAAAGACCAGAACTAAACAGAAAATTTGACCTACAACAATCAGGAGAAACACAAGAAGGCAAACATGATAGACCAATTGTAAGGAACTTAATAAGGTCAAACTGTTTACTTATATGGGAAAATGTTATTTGTAACTCTTAAGAATATTATCATTACTAGGGTAGTTTGAAAGAGCATATAGATAGAAGGCTTGGGGTAGAGCTGAGTATGATGGAGTGATCCTAAAGAATAAAATTGGGTAGGAAGAGAGGTGGAAGGCTGGTAGAGCTAGAACTTTATTCTCATTAGAACTGGATTATACATCCAGAAGGGTATAAAAGATTTCTTAACTTGCAGAGAAATAGAAGGGCAAGAGGAGAGGATAAGAGAAGATTCTTAGAAGGGGTGCAGATTAGGGAGGCAATGGTCAGAAGTAAATTAGACATCTGAGGAGGGATAGGGTAAAAAGAAAGGGAGAGAAGGATAAAGAGAAAAAATAGTATGGAGGGAAATACACAACTATTAATTATAATTTTTAATGTGAATGGGATGAACTCGCCTATAAAATGGAAACAAACATCTGAATGGATTAAAATCAAGCATATTGCTTACAAGAAGCACATTTAAAAATGAGAAATACACGTAGAGTAAAAATAAAGGGCTGAAGTAGAATTCATCATGTTTTGGCTGATGCAATAAAAAGCAGAGGTAGAAATCATGATCTCATACAAAGTTAAAGCTAAAATAGATTTAATTAAAAGATATAAACAGGGAAACCACATTGTATTAAAAGGTGCCATAGATAATAAAGTATTATCCATACTAAACCTATATGCACCAAATGCTATAGCATCCACATTTTTAAAGGAAAAGCTAAATGAATTAGAGGTGGAAATAGACAGCAAAATTATAACAGTGGGGGACTTCAACCTTCCCCTCTCAGAACTAGGTAAATCGAACCAAAAAATAAATAAGAAGTCAAGAAGATGAAAAAAAATCTTAGATAAGCTAGATATGATTGCTATCTGGAGAGAATTAAATGGGAATAGAAATTTCCCTTTTCCTCAGCAGTGCATGGTACCTTTACAAAAATTGATCATATATTAGGGCATAAGAGCTTTATAGATAAATGTAGAAAAGCAGAAATATTAAATGTTTCCTTTTTAGATCATAATGCAATAAAATTTATATTTAATAAGGGATCATGGAAACACAGATTAAAAATTAACTGAAGACTAAACAACCTTATCTTAAAGAGTGAATCGGTTAAAGAACAAGTCATAGAAACAATAATTTCATTAAAGAGAATGATAATAATGATACAATCTATCAAAACCTATGGGATGCAGCAAAAGCAGTAATCAGAGGAAACTTTATATCTCTAAATGTTTACATCAATAAGATAGAGAAAGAGCATATCAATGAATTGGGTATGCAATTAAAAAACTAGAAAAAGAACAAATTTTAAATCTCCAATTAAACACCAAATTGGAAATCCAAAAATTAAAGGTGAGATTAATAAAAATTAAATTAGGGGTTGGTTTTATGAAAAAAATAAAACAGATAAACCATTAGCTAATATTATTTTTAAAAGAGAAAAGAAAACCAAATCATTAGTATCAAAAATGAAGATGAAATCACAGCAATTATTAGGAGTTATTTTGTCCAATTATATACCAATAAATTTAACAATTTAAGTGAAATGGAAGAATACTTACAAAAATATAAACTGCCTAGATTAACAGAAGAGGAAATAGAATATTCAAATACACATTTTTTAAAAAAGAAATTAAACAGGCCATAAGTGAGCTTTCTAAGAAAAAACACCCATCATGATCAAATGAAATTATAAATGAATGCTACCAAACATTTAAAAATCAACTAATTCCAATATTAAATGAATCTTTTGGAATAACAGGCAAAGAGGGAATTCTAGCATTCTCCTTTTATGAAACAAATACGGTGCTAGTACCTAAAACAGAAGAGCAAAAACAGAGAAAGAAAAATATAGACCAATTTCATTAATGAATATGGATGCAAAATCCCAAATAAAATACGAGCTAGGAGACTGCAAAAATATATCACAAAGATTATACACTGTGCCCAAGTGGAATTTATACCATCAATGCAGGGATGGTTTAACATAAGGAAAACTATTAACATAATTGATTATATCAATAACAAAAGTAACAAAATCATATGATCATATCAATAGATGCAGAAAAAGCTTTTGACAAAATACAACACTCATTCCTATTAAGAATACTTTAAAGCATAGATATAACGGGGCAGCTAGGTGGCACAGTTAGTAGAACACCAGCCCTGGAGTCAGGAGGATCTGAGTTCAAATCCGGCCTCAGACACTTGACACGTGTACTAGCTGTGTGACCTTGGGCAAGTCACTTAATCCCAATTACCTTGCCAAAAAAAAACAAAAATAAAAAATAAAGCATAGGTATAAATGGATTTTCCTTAAAATAAGAAGTCTCTACCTAAAAACATTATCAACCCTTATTTGTAATGGGGATAGGCTAGAGGACTTCCCAATAAGATCAGGAGTGAAACAAGGATGCTCATTATCACAAACGTTATTCAATATTGTATTAGAAATACTAGCAACAGCAATAATAAAAAGAAATCAAATGAATCAGAATGGGCAATGAGGTAATAAAACTATCTCTTTTTGCAGGTGACATGATGGTATACTTGGAAAATCTTAGAGATTCAACTAAAAAGCTTGTTGAAATAATTAATAATTTTAGCAAAGTAGCAAGATATAAAATAAACACATATAAATCATCAGCATTTATATATATATATATAATATATATACATATATCACCAACAAAGCAATGCAAGAAGAGTTAATAAGAAATACCTCCATTTAAAATAACCAGAGACAGCACAAAAATACCTGGAAGTATGCCTGCCAAGACAAACCCAGAAAATACATGAACATAATTATAAAACACTTTTATACAAATAAAGTCAGATTTAAATAAGTGGAGAAATATTTATTATTAATGGGTGGATAGAGCCAACATAATAAAAATGACGATTCTACATGAACTCCTTATTCAATGCCATCCCAATTAAATTACCAAAAATGTCTTCTATTAAGCCAGAAAAGATAACAACAGAATTCATTTGGAAGAACAAAAAGTCAATAATATAAAAGGAATTAATTTAAAAGAATATAAAAGAAGGCGGTTTAGCAGTACCAGATCTTAAACTGTATTACAAGGTACTAATTATCAAAACTATTTGGTGCTGGGTAAAAAACAGAAAGGTAGATCAGTAGAACAGAGTAGACATATAATACACAGCAGTAAATGAGTACAGTAACCTTGTGTTTGACAAATGTAAAGATTTAAGCTTTTGGGATAAGAAGTCACTATTTGGTAAAAATTTGTTGGGAAAACTGGAAAGCAGTCTGGCAGGTAGGTATAGATCAATATTTTGCACCATTTACCAAGATAAGGTCAAAATAGATATATGACCTAGATGTAAAGAGAGATATCATAAGTAAATTAGAAGAACATGGAATATATTAAATATCAGATTTGTGGATAGGAGAAGAATTTATAAATAAACAAGAGATAGAGAGCATTATAAGATATAAAATGGATGATTTTGATTACATTAAATTAAAAAAGGTTTTGTATAAATAAAACTAATGTAGCCAAGATTGGAAGGAAAGTAGAAATTTGGGGGAAATTTTTATAGAAGTTTCTCTGATAAAGATCTCATATCTCAAATATATAGAAAACTTTGTCAAATTTATAAGAATGAGTTATTCCTCAATTAATAAATGGTTAAAGGATATAAATAGGCAGTTTTTGGATGCAGAAATCAAAGCTACATAGTCATATAAAATGCTTTAAATAATTATTGATTACAGAAATGCAAATTAAAACAACTTTGAGGTATCATGTCATATTTATCAGATTGGTTAAAATGATAGAAGGGGGAAATGACAGCTATTGGAGGGGATGTGCAAAAACTGGGACACATCATTGGTAGAACTGTGAACTGATCCAAACATTTTGGACAGCAATCTGAAATTATGCCAAAAGAGTTTAAACTGTCTATACTATTTGACCCAGCAATGCCACTATTAGATCTGTTTCTCAAGGTAATGAGGAAAAAGGAAAAGAACCTACATGTTCTAAAATATTTATAGCAGCTCTCTTTTTGGTGACAAAGAACTAGAAATTGAGGGGATACCCATTAACTGGGGAATAGCTAAGCAAGTTGTGGTATATGGTTGTAATCAAATACTACTTTGCTGTAAGAAATGATGAGGCAAGTTGATTTTAGAAAAACATGGAAAGACTTGCATGAAATAATGAAGAATGAAATGAGTGGAACCAAGAGAATACTATATACAGTAACAGCAATACTGTTTGAATAACTGTGAACAGCTAAGCTATTCTGAGTATTATAAATATACAAATCTATTACAAAAGACCTATGAAGGAAGATGCTATCCCACCTATCCACCTCCAGAGAAAGAACTGATAAAAAGTAGTATGCATCATATGGTTTTACATAAATATAAATATATTCACATACACGCATACACATGTATATATATACACACGTATGTATATATGAGTGTATGTGTGTATCTGTGTCAAAGGTGGCTTTCTGTAGTGTAGGGTGGGGAGGAAGGGAGACAATTTGGAACTTAAAATGTAACAAAAAATAAATTAAAAGTAAATAAAAATAGAAATTGGTCAAGGGACCACAAACAAGTGGAAACTCAACAATGAAATAATAAATAAGGAATGAGTCAAAGAACAAATCATAGAAAACAATAATTATGTAAAACAAAATGATAATGCTGAAACAATACACCAAATTTTCCCAGATGTAGCTAAAGCAATCAGCGAACATACATTAACAAGATGGAGGAAGAGGATTCATGAACTGAATATGTATTTTAAAAATCAGAATGCCAAAAAACAAACAAACCTAAAATAAACACAAAGGAAGAGATAATAACAATTAGAGGGGAAATACACAATTTGGAACACCTCCCCCCCAAAAAATATATAAATGATAGATAGAACTAAAAGCTAGTTCTTTGAAAAGACAAATAAAACTGATAAAACTTCATATAATCTCTTTAAAAAGCAGAAAATCAAAAACCAAAAGAGATTAATAAAACTGAAATTTAGAAAACTATTGAACTAATAAATAAAACTAAGAGCTGGTTTTATGGAAAAAAACAATAAAATAGATAAACCTCTGGTCAATTTGATTTAAAAAAGAAAGAAGAAAACCAAATAACCAGTATCAAAAAGAGTGAATTGACCACCAATGAAGAGGAAATTAAAACAATAATTAGGAACTATTTTGCCCAACTGTATGCCCATAAATTTGACAATCTTAGTGAAATAGGTAAATATTTACAAAAATATAAATTGCCCAGATTAACAGAAGAAAAAGTAATATATTATTTGTGCTGACACCTATTCAGGTGTACTAGTGGCTTGTCTTTATAAGAACGCAACCCAGAAAAACACCTGTAAAACTCTAGATATTATAAGTCTATATCATGGAACCCCGATGCAGATTCAAAGAGACAATGGGTTACATTTCAAAGGTAATGAGATGAAGAGATATTGTGTATTTAACAATATAGAGTGGATATATCATATTTCACATTATCCACAAGCATCTGGATTGATAGAAAAAAATGAATGGATTGTTGAAAGAACAGTTAAGAAAGTTAAGTTCTAATAATTCATATCAACACTGGAAACATAATTATTTCACTGCTTTACATAATTTGAAATAACTAATTTGACCATTAGGAGGAAGTATACCTCTAGCCAGAATGATGATCCCGAATCTGCAAATTAGAAAACAGCAAACACATGAGATCCAGAATATTGAGTATCAGACTGTGAGGGAAGATGTCCCACCAAATACCTGGTTCACCAGGGTATGATTTACACTGTTTAGAGGACTTTTGGTTGGACAGAAAATAGATAAGAAAAATCTCTACTGGGATATGTATGAGAATCTCTAAGAATAGTTTAGGACGGATATTACCTAAACCAGCATTAGCAGCTCAGGGAATACATATATTGGCTGGAGTGATAGGTTCTAGTTACCAAGGAGAAATTATTGTGACACTCGAGAATTTAGGTGAAGAAGCTATACAGTTGTGTAAAAATGATAGAACAATTCAATTGATTATTATTCCTAGTGGAACAATATCTCTTGTGAAAACTGACCCTCCTTCCAAAATAACTATCAGAGGAAAGGAAGAATTTGGTCCTACTGATAGAATAAAATTGGGAGCTAAAGTATGGGTAAAATGGAAGCTGGATGATGTTCCAAAGGCTGCAGAAATCATAGCACATGGGAAAGACCATACTGTAACAGTGTTTTACCCAGGAGAAAATAATTATGAAATTGTACCCTTGATTCATGTATTCTATCATGAATGAGGCTATGATAGTTTCTTTGTTTCTTCTTGGACTTTTGTCTCTTAAATTTGTTTGTGAGATTTGTTTCCTTCAGGCTAAGTACCATCCACCTGCAGATGCCTGATTGCTTAAGCCAGATGTCATCCTCTGATGTATTTGGATGTCACCTCTGGACCTGTCCTCAACTATGATGTGTCATGTCTGGACCTGTCCATGACTGTGATGAGTCATCCCTGGACCCGGTATCAATTGAGTTCCAGATGCCAGCTTTCTAGAGAACTGACCTCTCGAGTAGGACTCTTAATCACTTGGGGCAGGGACAGCTCTACAACCAATTTCAGCAGGAAGAAGCTTTGGAGGATGAGACCTTCACCCCTTACCCCAAGATTTTGAACCCCATTTGTTCGATGGGGGAATGATGACATTGTTTTATATACTTATCTTATCCCTGTTACATTTTTGTGTAAAGTTCTGTTGACACCAGTTATTCCAGATTGTTTTATATACTTATCTTATGTTATCCCTGTTATATTGTTGTGTAAAGTTCTGTTGACACCAGTTATCCCAGAATTCCCACTGCCCTATGTAATGGATAGAAAAGATCTTGGGGTCAAGTGTAGTAACAATTAGATTTGAAGATCTTTCCCACCCATTAATAGGCCATGTGACCTGCTTACATCACAGGAAGCCTAAGACACATGTGGTGGGAGGAACTTCCTGACAGGAAAAGGAAGTTAAGTCACAGGAAATGCTGAGAGAGAGAGATGTTATGGCTGCTACCGGCCACCCTCGTGACTGTTAGAACTGAAAAAGCTGACTTGGCTATACTGTGAACTTGTTTTGGGGAAGACCCCAGAAAGGAGTCAGAGAGGTTTTAGAATGGCAAGTCTCCAGGCTGTGATATGGTGTTTTAAGTTCCTTGCTGTTATGATAAAGTGGGCTGACAGGCTGTGGGAGCTGAACATTTGGTTATGGGATATGGTTTTCTGGTGTCTAAATAAATGTTATACTTCTTTTACCTTCTTTATGGAGAGTCTCTCATATTTTGACACAGAACTACATAGGCATATTCATGATTATCATTGATGTTGTTTATTGCTTTACTGCTGCATAAACCCAGCTCAGAAAAAGAAACTGAACAAGCCATCAATGAACTCCCCAGGAAAAAATCTCCAGGGCCAGTTGGATTTACAAGTGAATTCTATCAAACATTTAAAGAACAATTAATTCCTATACTATATACACTATTTGGGAAAATAGGTAAAGAAGGAGTCCTACCAAATTCTTTTTATGATACAAAAATGGTACTGATACCTAACCCGGGAAGAGTCAAAACAGAGAAAGAAAATTATAGACCAATTTCCCTAATGAATATAGATGCAAAACTTTTAAATAAAATATTAGTAAAAAGATTACAGTAATTTATCACGAGAATAGTACACTATGACCAGGTAGGATTTATTCCAGGAATGCAAGGCTGGTTCGATACTAGAAAAACTATCAGCATAACTGATCATATCAAGAACAAAACTAACAGAAACTATATCATTATCTCAATAGATGCAGAAAAGGCTTCTGACAAAATACAACACCCATTCCTATTAAAAACACTGGAAAGCATAGGAATAAACAGACTCTTCCTTAAAAT
This sequence comes from Phalanger gymnotis, assembly GCA_028646595.1. NCBI lineage: Eukaryota > Metazoa > Chordata > Mammalia > Diprotodontia > Phalangeridae > Phalanger > Phalanger gymnotis. Next base: position 46,976,402 of record CM053628.1, read on the forward strand.
GATAAGTAGCATCTACCTAAAACCATCAGCAAGCATTATATGTAATGGGGATAAGCTAGATGCCTTTCCAATAAGATCGGGGGTGAAACAAGGATATCCATTATCACCCCTATTATTCAATTTGGTACTAGAAATGATAGCTTTGGCAATAAGACAAGAAAAAGAAATTGAGGGAATTAGAATAGGCAAAAAAGAAACTAAGTTATCACTCTTTGTAGATGATATGATTTACTTAGAGAATCCTAGAGAATCAAGTAAAAAACTACTTGAAATAATAAATAACTTTAGCAAAGTTGCAGGATATAAAATAAACCCACATAAATCCTTGGCATTCCTACATATTACTAACGAAGCCCAACAGCAAGAGATAAAAGGAGAAATTCCATTTAAAGTTACTGTAGACACTATAAAATATTTGGGAGTCTATCAGCAAATCAAAACAACTCTCAGGTACCACACCTCTCCTGTCAGATTGGCTAACATGACAAAACAGGAAAATGATAAATGCTGGAAAAGATGTGGGAAAATAGGAACACTGTTACATTGTTGGTGGAGTCGTGAACTGATCCACCCATTCTGGAGAGCAATTTGGAAATATGACCAAAGAGCTATAAAAATGTACACACTCTTTGACCCAGCAATACCACTTCTAGGCCTGTATCCCAAAGAGATCACACATGTGGGAAATATTTATAGCAGCTCTTTTTTGTGGTGGCAAAGAGTTGGATATCAAGGGGATGCCCATCAATTGGGGAATGGCTAAACAAGTTGTGGTATATGAATGTAATGGAATACTATTGTGCTATAAGAAATGAGGAGTGGACAGACTTCATAATAACCTGAAAAGACTTACATGATCTGACGCTGAGTGAGGGGAGCAGAACCAGGAGAACATTATACACGATTACAGACACATGGTATCTGTGATGACTAACTTTGATAGACTTGGCTCTTCTCAGCATTATAAGATTTTAAGACAACTCTAAAAGACTCATGATAGACAAAGCTATCCACATCCAGAGAAATATTTACAGAGTCTGAACGCAGATTAAGGCAAACTATTTGCTCTTTTTTTTCTTCCTCCTCATGGTTCATTCCATTGGTTATAATTCTTCTTTACAACTTAACTATTGTTTAAACAAGTTTAATGTGAAAGTATATGTAGAACCTACATAGGATTACATGACATCTTGGGGGGAAAGATGGGAGAGGGAGAAAATGAGGAACTCTACTTGTGGAACTGAGTGTTGTAAATTAAAAATAAAAATGAATTAAATAAAAGAAATAATAAATAACTTTAACAAAGTTGCAGGATATAAAATAAACCCACATAAATCAATGGCATTTCTATATATCACTAACAAAGCCCAACAGCAAGAGGTAGAAAGAGAAATTCCATTTAAAGTTACTGTAGACACTATAAAATATTTGGGAGTCTATCTGACAAAACAAACCCAGAAATTATATGAACACAATGAGAAAACACTTTTCACATAAATAAAGTCAGATCTAAATAACTGGAAAAAAAATCAGTTGTTCATGGGTAGGCCAAGCTAATATAATAAAAATGAAATTTCTACCTAAATTAACATACTTATTCAGTGCCACACCAATCAAACTATCAAAAAATTATTTTATAGAGCTAGAAAAAATAATAACAAAATTCATCTGGAAGAACAAAAGGTCCAGAATAACTAATGAAAAGAAATGCTAAGGAAGGTGGCCTAGCCATACCAGATCTTAAATTGTATTATAAAGCAGCAGTCATCAAAACTACTTGGTACTGGCTAAGAAATAGAGTAGTGGATCAGTGGAATAGGTTAGGTACGCAAGACACAATAGTCAACAACTATAGTAATCTATTGTTTCGTAAACCCAAGGACTCTAGCTTCTGGGGTAAGAATTCACTATTTGACAAAAACTGCTGGGAAACCTAGAAAATAGTATGGCAGAAACTCTGTGTAGACCAATATCTTATACTGTATACCAAAATAAAGTCAAAATGGGTACACGATTTAGATATAAAGGCTGATACTATCAGCAAACTGGGAGAGCAAGGAATAGTTTACCTGTCAGATTTATGGAGAAGAGAAGAATTTATGACCAAACAAGAGATAGAGAACATTATGAAATGCAAAATGGATAATTTTGATTATATTAAATTGAAAGGTTTTTGTACAAAGCCAATGCAACCAAGATTAGGAGGGAAGCAGAAAACTGGGAAAGAATTTTTACAACCAGTGTCTCTGACAAAGGCCTCATTTCTAAAATATATAGAGAACTGAATCAAATTTATAAGAGTACGAGTCATTCCCCAACTGATAAATGGTCAAAGGAGATGAACAGGTAAGTTTTCAGAGGAAGAAATTAAAGATATCTATAGTCATATGAAAAAATATTCTAAATCACTATTGATTAGAGAAATGCAAATCAAAACAACTCTTAAGTGCCACATCACAACTGTCAGATTGGCTAACATGACAAAACAGGAAAACAATACATGCCGGAAAAGATGTGGGAAAATTGAAACATTAATACATTGTTGGTGGAGTTGTGAACTAATCCAACCATTTTGGTGAGCAATTCCCAAAGAGCTACAAAAATGTGCATATCCTTTGACCCATTAATATCACTTCTAGAGCTGTATCCCAAAGAGATCACACATGTGGGAAAAGGACCCTCATGTACAAAAATATTTATAGCAGCTCTTTTTGTGGTGGCAAAGAATTGGAAATTGAGAGGATGCCCATTAGTTGGGGAATGGTTGAACAAGTTGTGGTATGTGAATGTAATGGAATACTATTGTGCTATAAGAAATGATGAGCAGGTGGACTTCAGAAAAACCTGGAAAGACTTATATGAACTGATGCTGAGTGAGGGGAGCAGAACCAGAAGGACATTGTACACAGCCACACTGTGTGATTACTAACTTTGATAGACTTGGCTCTTCTCAGCAAGGCAAGGTTCTAAGACAACTCTAAAAGGTTCATGATGGAAAATGCTATCCACATCCGGAGAAAGAATTATGGAGTCTGAATGCAGATCAAAGCATACTATTTGCTCTCTTTTGTTTTGTTTTATTTTCTCGTGGTCCATTCTATTGGTCATAATTCTTCTTTTTAACATGACTAATGTGAAAATATCTTTAATATGAATGTATATGTTGAGCCTATATCAGATTGCATGAGGTCTTGGGGAGGGGGGAGAAAATTTAAAACTCAAAAGCTTGTGGAACTGAACCTTGTAAACTAAAAACAAACTTTGTTAAAAAAAAAAGCAGAAAATCAAAGAAAATAACAAACAAGGAAGGTGAAACCACAAAAAAAAACCAGAAGAAATAAGAAGAATAATCAGAATATATTATGCACAGTTACATGCTAACAAAGCTGAGAATATAAAAGAACTAGAAGAATACCTTGAAAAAGGTATTTGGAAAATACCATTTGGAAAAACAAAAGATCCAGAATATCAAGGGAAATTATGAAAAGAAGTAGAGATGAAGGGGAAATAGAATTTCCAAACCTCAAATTATAAAGCCCAATAATCAAAATGATATGGTATTGGTTAAAAAATAGTCATAGATCAATGGAAGAGACTAGACAAGGAAGAATCACAAACAGTGGATTATCCAGAATTTGATAAAGTGGAAAATATAAATTAATCTAGAAAAAACTCCTTATTTAATAAAAACTGTTTGGAAAACTAGAAAGTAGTCTAACAGAAATCAGGCTTAGACTAACACTTTACACCACATTCCTCACTACATTGTAAGTTGACACACGACCTTAATATTAATGATGAGACTATTAAAAAATTGGAAGAGAAGTAGATTATATACCACTCACAATTATGGGTAGTACATATATTCTTAAGCAAAGAAGAGTTAATTACCAAAGATAAAATAGTTGACTTTTCATTACTTGAAACTGAAAAGCTTCTGCACAGACATTAATTCATCTAGAATAGAAAGGTAAGTAATCAAATGGGAAAACTTCTTTATATCAAATTTCTCTGATAAGAGTATCTAAGACATGTAAATAGTGTATTATGTATGATTTAATATAATGATGTATAATATTATATCATATATGTTAATTTTTATATATGTATATTATTAAAGGCCATTCCTCAGTACATAAGTGGCAAAAGGATATGAACATTTATCCTTTTTTAAAATTTTTTAAATTTTAAACTTAAATACAAAATGAGAAAAGGAGAAAAAAACATTGCCATGTACACAGCAGACCATAAGAAAGCATTCAATATAAAACAATAAATTTCTTATTCACGAAAACCTATATACAAAGCTGCCCAGATTTTCTTTGCTTCATTGTTGGTTTTCTTTCATTCTCTTCTGTTCATTTTTTATTTTTTCCCCTCTCTCCCCCACCATCCTAAAGAAGACTACAATTAAGTGTGGATATATATATATATATATATACACATATATGTGTATATATATATATAAATATACACATATAAACACATATACACTAATACACATATATGTAAGACCATACTATGCTTATTTCCTCCTATCATCTGTATCTCTGAAGGTGGACAGCATCTTCCTTCATACCTCCAACTCTTTCCATGTTTTTACAAATCAACCAGCTCATCATTTCCTATACCACAGCAACATTCCAACCCAAACACATCCTATCTGAGAGATCCTATGAAAGTTTTTTCCCCAATTTTCAGCATTCCTGCTATTGTTGGATACATAGGTTTTATTTATACAAGAAAATTTTAATTTAAAATAATTGAAATTATCCTTTTTATACTGGAACAATGCTCTCACCTTATAATACAGTTTAAGGTCTGATACTGCTGAATTTACTTCTTTTACATCTTTTTTCCCTGGTTTCTTTGAAGTTCCTGACCTTTTGTTCTTCCAAATGAATTTTGTTGCTATTTTTTCTAAAATAATTTTTAGTAATTGAATTGGGATGACTTTGAATAGATTATTTAGGTGAAATTGATGAACATTTCTCAAAAAGATATGCAAAGTATTCATAACCCATGAAAAATGCTCCAAATCACTAATAATAAGAGAAATGCAAATCAAAGCAACCCCAAGGTTTCACTCCACACACTGAAAAATTGGAAAAATGACCCAAAAATAGTAATACTCAATGTTGGAGGGGTTGTGGAATGATAGGCACACTAATACTTTGTTGGTAGAGCTGTGAGATGATATGACCATTTTGGAAAGCAGGTTGGAATTCTGCAAATAAAGTGATTAAGATGTCCACATCCTTTGAACTTGGGACTCCAAGACTAGTCTCATACTCTAAGGAAGCCATCAATAAGAATAAAGTCCCCATATACATCAAAATATTTGTAGCAATACTTTTTGTGACAGCAAAGAATTGGAAATAAAGTAGATTTCCATTGATTGGAGAATGGCTAGGCAAACTGTGGTACATGATTGTAAAAGAATATTACTATGCTGTAATACTTAACTGTGAATATGGAGAAGTAGGAAAAAATCAACATGAACTGATGCAGAGTAAAGTAAGGAAAGCCAAAAGGATAGCATACACAATAGCTACAATAAAATAAATAAAAAGAACTACACACCAAAAAATGAATGTAAGGAAATTATAAAGATCAAGAATGATTCAAATGAAGAGATATGAGAAGATCCTCTCAACCTATTCATTTGTGGAGTTGGGAGGTTCACAGGTGCTAACACATTGCCTGTGTTTTCAGACTTTTTCAATGTATTGATCATGGTGCTAGTTTTTTTCCTCTTTAAAAAAATATTATTTGTTATATGGCATGGTTTATTGGAGAGGGAGGGAGGGATACTGGGGATGACTATAGTGCTTAAAGAAACAGAAGACATCAATAAAAACTTATTTTTTAAAAAAATTATTAAAATAAAGGTTATTAATTATACCATAAAATAAGGTAAGTACACAGAATTCACAAAGGAAATAATTTTATCTTAATTTTTTTTATCTTATCACTAAAAGTGAATGGAAAAAGTGAAATGGGAAAAAAACCCAGAAAAAAAATCAGAGGATAGAGGTACTTTGGAAAATAAAATAACTAATCTGGAATAGTCTTTAGAAAACAGAATGTCTCACTAGCTGGTGCCTTTGAAAAGAAAATATTGAAGTTGGATGGATGGAGCATACAATAGAGAATTTTTTAACTGGGATGGTGGTCCAGTCTCTGTCAGAATTAGAAACTGACACAGAAAGCAGAATATTCGATTGGGGGAGCAGGTGTAGGATATGTAGAATACAGAATGTCTGATCTTGAAAGCAATTAAGAATCAAGAGTTTCTGAGCTAGATGTGTTTAATGAATATGGAATATGAAAAGTAGAGAGAGATAAGAAAAAAAGCAAGTAAAAGCGCCTGAGAACATAAATTGTACCATTCAGAGGGATCTAAACATTTGGAATACCAGGCCTTGTAGAATTCATTGAGAAAAGAATATCAGAGCTGGTAGGACACCTAGAACAAGGGATATCAAAGCTAGAAATCCCTTATAACATACCATTTCAAGACTAGGTTGAGTCTTAAAAGCACATAGTGTCAGAGTTGCTAAGGCTCCTGGAATATCAATTACCAGAGCTGAAATATTCCTGAGAACACACTATAGGCATACCTCAAATATACTGTTGGTTGCATTTCAGACCACTGCAATAAAGTGAAAATCTCAATAAAGCAAAAAAATCACAATAAAGCAAGTCACGCAATTTTTTTGGTTTCCCAGTGCATATAAAAGTTATGTTTACACTGTACTGTAGTCTACTAAGTATGCAATGGTATTATTTCTAAAAAATGCACATACCCTAATTAAAAATATTTTATTGCTAAAAAATGTGATCTGATCCTTCAGCAAGTCATAATCTTTTTACTGGTGGCAGGTCTTGTCTCAGTATTGATGGCTGCTGAAGGTTGGGGTGGCTGTGGCAATTTCTTAGAATAAGGCACTGAAGTTTGCCACATTGACTCTTTCACTTGAACATTTAGAGGCCATTGTAGGGTTATTAATTGGCCTAATTTCAATATTGCTCTATCTCAGGGAATAGGAAGGCCTGAGAAGTGGGAGAGAGATGGGGAAAGGCCAGTTGGTGAAGCAGTCAGAATACACACATTTATTGATTAAGTTAGCTGTCTTATATGGGCATGGTTTGTGATGCCCCAAAACAATTATAATAATTACAATAGCAACATCAAAGATCACTGATCACAGATCACCATAACAGATATAATAATAATGAAAAAGTTTGAAACGATGCAAGAATTATTAAAATGTGGCACAGAGACACAATGTGAGCTCATGCTGTTGGGAAAATGGCCCTGACAGACTTGCTCGTTGCAGGACTGCCACAACCCTTCAATTTGTAAAAAAAAACAAAAAAAAAACCCCACAACCAAGGGCAATAAAGTGACGGTAATTTAAAATGAGGTATACCTGTATATCATTGCAGGGAAGGAGTTTGTTTTATGTGCTTAGAGTTCCAAGATATGAGGAGGAACACATAAACTTTAAAAACAATAATAAAATATAATTATGGTGCAAGTTCCAACATACATTTCAATATAATTTATGTCAGCACAATGATGATGCTCTAACTTAAAACTCGTGTCCTGAATCACGCAGAAATGTGAGTGATCATACAGTGTCTAATATGGATCCAAGAGAACATAATGAAAAGAAAAAAATTAACTGACAAAAAAGTACTTTCATGCAGTGTCTTGAAGGGAAACAACTGCTTTAGATATTACTATTATTAATAAATGGACGGTCTTTTTTGAAAAAATAATATAAGTACATAGGATATAAAATAAAAACAATCCATGTTCTTAAATAATTGTATCGTTGAGACATAATTTAATGATACAAATGAAAAAAATAAGTGAAAAGGAAAATAAACATTATCAGAGGAGGGAGGGACATTTGAACATGACTTGCATGGGAGGGTCTTTGGAATAATGAATATCTTACTTGGAGGTACCTTTTGAGAGAACATATTGGTAGCTGGATGAAGTTTAGAATGGAGAATTTCTGCACTGGGACAGTAGCCCATCTTCTGAATATCAGAACTCAGGACGCTGGAACTTGCAGTATCAATGAAGGGAGGGAACTTAAAACAAAGAAAGTGGAAAATGGTCCAAGTCTGAGAAGAAAAACTGTCTGGTTCAGAGATCTTAGCACATAGAATTTCAGGCCTAGGGGGAAGCCACAGAGAAGAGATGCCACAACTAGCAGGTCATGTAAAACAAGAAATGTTTGAGCTAAGAAAGAACATCAGGACTAGAAGTGCCCTTGAACTCTCGGAGTGTCAGAGCTGGGAAGGCTCTTAGAGGATACCAGAGTTGGGATGGATGGTCCTATGTACACGCCATATCGTCCTGGAATGAGTTTTACTTTGGGTTCCAAGACATGGAGAACAATTAAATTTAAAAAACAAAGTATATTTAAGGTATGACATGAAACATGTTTCAGTATAATTTATATCAGCACAATGGTGATGCTCTAAATAAAAACTCAGGTCCCAAAACACAACCAAAGAATACATTGCCTTAGCTAGAATATGCACACACACACACACACACACACACACACACACACCACACACAACAACAACAAAACAAACCCTGATGAAAAAGTCATTTCATATACTGCCTTATTCTGGTAACTCTGCTATTGATAGTCCTATGATCAGTAATCAATAAGAAGTGTTTATTAAAACCAATAAGGTGTTACAGTTTTAAAAGGGGTATTATTTTTCACTTCAAATCCTTGCATTGGGCAGCTAGGTGGCTCAGTGAGTAGAGCACCGGCCCTGGAATCAGGAGGATCTGAGTTCAAATCCGGCCTCAAACACTTGACATACGTAATAGCTGCGTGACCTTGGGCAAGTCATTTAACCCCAAGTGCCTGCCTTCCCCCTCAACCTCAAAAAACAGATTAACTCAAATCTTTGCATTACTAAGAAACATATGTAATTAAGTATAATAAAACTCAATAGCGAATAGAAAAAAGCCTTAGAATATCAGAGGAAAGTGTGTCCCTTGAAAATAGAATGACAGGGCTCAGGAGGTTTTTGGAATATAGAAAAGTCTGACTTGAAGATGCCTTCAAAGATAATATAGTGGAAGCTGGAAAGTGCTTGGAATAAACTGGGACAATTGTCCAAGCTCTGGATGTCGGAACCAGGAGTTGTAGCAGAATCCAGAATATCAGACCTTGTGGGGCATGTAGAACACAAAGAATAACCCTGAGCTGGATGGGGCACTCAAACCTAGAATATCAAAGGTGGGAAGGACCTTAGAACATAGAAAGTGGGAAGTGGTCAGATTTCAAGAACACAAACTGTCTTTTTCAGCGGGATCTGAGCACAGAGAATGTCAGGCATGCAAAAAGCCTCACAGAAGAGAATGTCAGAGCTCTTAAAGCACTTAAAATATCAGGGCCAGGAGTGGCCTTAAAACTACAGAGTATCAGAGTTGGGAGATATCTTAGAACATAGATTATCAGAGTTGGGATAGTCCTGAGAATACCTAGTCATGTCTGGGCTGGAAAGTCAAGGGAGAATTCTAAAGGTATTAGAGAGCTTAGAATGAAGAATTCCAGACCTTAGAGAGCAATCAGGGCTATGAATGTCAGAAACAAGAGTGAACACAGAAGTCAGAATATCAGATCTGGGAGGACACATAGAACAGAGAATGTCCGACCCTGGAGGCAATTTTGAATCGAATCCCTGGGCAGGACAGGGTCCAGGAGCCTGGAATTTCAAACATGGGAGGGAGGCAATAAATATTTATTAAGTGACTGATTAGTTGTACCAGCATGATGCTAAGTGCTTTACAAATATGATCTTTTTAATCTTTAACCCAGTTCTATCACTACTAGGCCTATACCCTAAAGAGATCAAAAAAAAAAGGTAAAGGATACACACACACACACACACAATGTAGCAGCATTTTTTCTGGTGGCAAAAGAAACAAACCTAATAACTAAGGATTTCCATCAATTGGGGAAATGGCTGAACAAATTATGGTACATGAATGTAATGGAATACTACTCTTCTGCCATGAGAAAGGATGAAAGGGATGGTTTCAAAGAAACCTGGGAAGAATTATATGAACTAATGCAGAGTGAAGTAGGCAGAACCAAGAGAATAATTTTTACCACAACCACAACATGATCTCCAAAGACCTAGGTCTAAATCCTGGATCTGCCACAAACTAATGCTGTGACATTGGGCGAATCACTTCCTTTTGTGGCTTTCAGTTTAGGGGAGGGAGTGTAATGGAGCAGAACGTGGGGCAAACACAAAATGTTGAAGTTAGTGCTCTGGAATTTGAAATTGAATCCTGCCTCTGTCGCTTCCTACCTGTGTGACCTTAGGTAAGTCACTTCACTGGGCCTCAATTATCTCCTCCATAAAAAATTAAGGGTTGATGGTTACACCTAAAGACTGATCATGAATCATACTTCTCACCTCTTAAGAGAGGTGATAGACTAGAGATGGAGAACAAGACATATACTTTCACAGTCAGTCAATGTGTGGATTTGTTTTACTTAAATGTACTTTTTTTTTAACAACCAAAGGCATTTTTTGAGGGGAAGGAGGCCATTTATAGGGTTGGGGTAGAAGTGATACAAAACAATAAATAAATAAAAGAGAAGAAAGAAAAGGACTTAGAAGAAATATTATAAAATACATAAAAGAGTGAAAGAAAGTTCCAAAAGATACAGGGAAGCAAGACAGCTTGGTAACCATCTTATTAAATTATTTACATAAAAACAAGTTGCTGTTGTGTTTTTGGGGGGGTGGGATGAGATGACCTTAGCTGAGCTTCTAGCTCTATATTTCATATCCCATGATCCTTCTCTGGACCAATTTCCTCACAGACAATCTCAGAGGTCCCTTCCAGCTCTCTGGTTCTCTGGCTCCCTTCCCTAACTCAACAAAATTTCTTCTGCTGTGCCTCTTCCCACATTCAACTTCAGGCAGGCTTAGTTCAGGCCCCACTGCCTAACCTAGGACCTCTTTGGTAATTCTGGCCCAGCCTGCCCTTGAAGCTTACCTTGGTTCATAAGGAACTGTTCTCTAGCCATCTCAAGCTTGGCCCAATCTCCTTTTGTTGACAGTCTTCTCCAAAATCGCTGACAGGAGGGACCCGGGACCTCTAAATTTCTTGAATGCATAAGGTCACCTCTAAGTCTGGATATGCCCACCTTGAGAAGGGTGCTCAATTAACTACACTGGAAATGGTCTACAATTGTTCTGAGTCCATTACAAATTTAGATTATACAACCCCAACTGGGCCCTCACTGCTCTTAGTCAACTTTTCTATACCTCTCTTATCAACTCATTCTCCCAATCTCCACAACTCTTCCCAAACCTTTTCATCCCTTCTCAAACCTCCCATAGCTCCCACTTCCCCCACCATCTAAGCTGAGAACTTTGCTCCATATTTTACAGAAAAATCAAGGCTATGAGCTCCCTCTCTACCTTCTTCCTCATCTCCTATCACTCAGGTGCCTTCTGCCATTGTCTCCTTCAACTCTATCACACAGGAAGAGGTGGCTTTGCTCCATAACAAAGCCAACCCCTTCACCTGCACAAATGATCCCCTTCCATCTTATCTCCCCCAATAGATTGTCCCTCTGTCATCCCCACTTATCTAAAAGCTCTCCCAATCTATTGTCTCATTCCGTACATGCCCATGTCTCTCCCCATCTGCACAAAACCCTCATTTGATCCTTCCATCCTGGCTGTCTTCCTATAACTCTTCTGCCCTTTGTGGCTAACTTGTTTGAATCCATAGATTACTTCACATTCCCACCTCTCGTTTTCTCCTTAACCTCTTACAATCTGGCTTCTGACTACATCATTTCACTGAAACTGCTCTCTCCAAAGTTACCAATGATTTCTTAATTGCCAAATCTAATGGGCTTTTCTTGATCCTCATTCTTCTTGCAGCCTTTGATACTATGGACACTCTTGTCCTTGATACTCTCCTTCTCCGCAGGTTTTTTGGGACACCACTTTCTCGTGGTTCTCCTCTTACCTATCAGACTACTCCTTCTCAGTCTCCTTTGCTGTATCTTCATCCAGGTCATACCCACTAAGCATACGAGTCCCACAGGGCTCTGTCTGGGGCTACTTTCTCCTCTCTCTCTATACCACTTTACTTGGTGATCTCATCAGTTCCATGGATTCAATTGCCATCTCTATGCTGATAATTCTCGAATCTGTCCTGTCCTAAATTCTCTGCTAACCTCCAATCTCAACACGTCTAACTGCCTTTCATACATTTCCAACTAGATGTCTGGTAGATATCTTAAAGTCAACATGTCCAAAACTGAACTCATTATCTTTCCCCCTAAGCCCTCCCCATCCTCCTAACTTCAATATTACTGTTGAGAAGCAACACCATCTTTTGATTCACTCTGGCTCACAACCTAGGTGTCATCTTGGATTTCTCACTATCTCTCACCCTTCATAACCAACCTGTGGCCAAGGTCCATCCATTTCACCTTTGCAATATCTCTTCTGATGCTGCCACCACCTTCATGCTTGGGCTATTTCAATAGCCTGTTGGTGGATTTGCCTGCCTCATTCCAATAAATTCCCCTTTCAGCCATCAAGTGCTCTTCCTGATGTTCTGGTCTAACCCTGTCAATAAACCTCACTCAATAAACTCCAGTGGCTCCCTATTATCTCTAGGATCAAATGCAAAATGCTCTGATTGGCATTCGAAGCCCTTCATAACCCAGGCCCCCTGCCCCCAAACACTTCTCCAGACTTGTTATACTTTATTCTCCAACATGTACTCTTCGATATAGTAACATTGGCTTCCTTGCTGTTCCACCAACAAGATACTCCATCTCTTGGCCCAGGACAATTTCTCTGGCCATCCCCCAGGCCTGGAATGCTCTTCCTCCTCATCTCTGTCTCCTGGCTTCCCTGGCTTCCTGAAAGTCTCAACTAAAATGCCACCTGCTCTAGGAAGCCTTTCCCACTCTCTCTTAATCTAGTGTTTGTCTCTATTTTAATTATTTCTTACAAAATTTTATAAAATGAAAGTTAAAAATTACTTTACATGTAATTGGTGAAAAATAACACATTAAATATATTTTTACAAAATAAAAATATTTTGCATGACTTTACATTTCATATAAATGAGGGGGAAAGGGATGGAGGGAAAGAATTTGGAGCTCAAAACTCTGTTATATCTATCCATCATGTTTTGTGGTTATGTTTATTACTATGACACATCTCATTTGAGCCTTACAATAGTCCTGGGCTATAAAGACTGATAGGGGCTCCCATTTCTCCTTTTATCTTTTAATTTAGTAATTTATTTTCCCCCAGTTACATCTAAAAACAATTTTTAACATTCGCTTTTAAAATTTTGAGTTCCAAATTCTCTCTCTTCCTCCCTCCCCACCCCATCCCCATTGAGAAGGCAAGCAATTCGATACAGGTTATACATGTGTAGTCACGTAAAACATTTCCATAGTAATAATGTTGTGAAAGAAAACATAGACAAAAAAAAACTCAAGAAAAATAAAGAAAGTTGAAAAAAGTATTCTTCAATATGTATTCAGACACCATCAGTTCTTTCTCTCTGGATGGATAGCATTTTTCATCATAAATCCTTCAGAGTTGTTTGGATTGTTGTATTGCTGAGAATAGCTAAATCATTCAAAGCTAATCGTCTTACAATATTACTGTTACTTTATACATAGTACATTTCACTTTGCATCAACCTATGCAAGTTTTTCCAGGTTTTCCTGGGAGAACCCTGCTCATCATTTCTTATACTACAATAATATTCCATCATGGGCATCCCCTCTATTTCTAATTCTCTGCCCCCTCCCCCCGAAAAAGCCACTATGAATATTTTTGCACATATAGGTCCTTTTCCTTTTTGTTTTTTATCCCTTTTAGGATACGGACCTAGAGTGGTATTGCTAGGTCAAAGGGTATTAATGGTTTTATAGCTCTTTAGGCATAGTTACAAATTGTTCTACAGAATGGTTAAATCAGTTCACAACTCCACCAACCATACATTAATGTCTCATTTTTCCCAAATCCCTTCCAACATTTTGTTATTTATCTTTGCTGTCCTGTTAGACAATCTAATAAGTACGAGACAGTAGCTCAGAAATGTTTTAATTTGCATTTCTCCAATCAATACTGAATTAGAGTATTTTTTTTTCATATGGCTGTAGAGAGCTTTGATTACTTCATTTGAAAACTAATGATATTTTTGATCATTTATCAATTGGGGAATGGATCTTATTTTTATAAATTTGACTCAGTTTTCTATGTCTGAAAAATGAGACCTTTATCAGAGAATCCTGCTTCGAAATTATTTTCACAGTTACTATTGCTAACTGTATTTCTCTCCATCCTATTCCCCCCACTGCCATTTATTCTATTCTCTTCCTCCTTTTACTCCTCCCTTCCTCAAAAGTGTTTTGCTTCTGACTACCCCCTCCCTTCTATCACCCCCCCTTCTCTTATTCCCCTTACCCTCTTATGTTCCTGTAGGGCAAGACAGATTTCTATACCTAATTGAATGTGTATGTTATTCTCTCTGAGCCAATTCTGAAGAGAGTAAGGTTTACTCACTCCCCCTCACCTCCCTTCTCTTCCCTTCCACTGTAAAAGAGTTTTCTTTTATGTGAGATGATTTCCCCATTCTACCTCTCCCTTTCTCTTTCTCCCAGAACATTCTTCTCTCTCACCCCTTAATTTTATTTTTTAGATATCATCCCTTCATATTCAACTTACACCTGTACCCTCTGTCTACATATACTCCTTCTAACTACTCTAACAATGACAAAGGTCTGATGAGTTACAAGCATCATCTTCCCCTGTAGGAATGTAAACAGTTTAACCTTATTAAGTCCCTTATGATTTCCCTTTCCTGTTTACCTTGTTATGCCTCTCTTGAGTCTGGTATTTGAAAGTCAAATTTCCTATTCACCTCTGGTCTCTTCATCTAAAATGTTTGAAAGTCCTCTGTCTTATTGAATATCCATTTTTCCCACTCATGGATTATACTCAGTTTTGCTGGGTAGGTTATTCTTGGTTATTATCTTAGCTCCTTTGCCCTCTGGAATATCAAATTCTAAGAACTTTGAACCTTTAATGTAGAAGCTGCTAAATCTTGTGTTATTCTGACTGTGGCTCCACAATACTTGAATTGTTTCCTTCTGGCTGCTTGCAATATTTTCTCCTTGACCAAGGAACTCTGGAATTTGGCTATAATATTCCTGGCAGTCTTCCTTTTGGGATCTCTTTCAAGAGGTGATTGGTAGATTCTTTCTGGAATAACAGGGCAGTATTCCTTGATAGTTTCTTGAAAGATGATGTCTAAGCTCTTTTTTTGATGGTGACTTTCAGGTAGTCCAACAATTTTAAAATTATCTCTCCTGGATCTATTCTCAAGGTCAGTTGTTTTTCCAATGAGATATTTCACATTGTCTTCTGTTTTTTTTCATTCCTTTTGTTTTGTTTTATTGTCTCTTGATTTCGCATAATGTCATTAGCTTCCATTTGTTCCTTCTAATTTTTAAAGAATTATTTTCATCAGTGAGCTTTTGGACCTCCTTTTCCATTTGGCTAATTCTGTTTTTTAAGGAATTCTTCTGTTCATTGGCCTTTTGGAACTCTTTTACCATTCGGGTTAGTCTGTTTTTTAAGGTGTTGTATTCTTCAGTATTTTGGGGTCTCCTTTAGCAAGCTATTGACTCATTTTCCATGATTTTCTTGCATCACTCTCATTTCTCTTCCCAATTGTTCCCCTACTTCTCTTATTTGATTTTCAAAATCCTTTTTGAGCTCTTCCATGATCTGAGACCAATTCATATTTTTCTTGGAGGCTTTGACTTTGTTGTCTTCTTCTGATTGTATGTTTTGATCTTTGTCACCAAAGTAAGATTCTATAATCTCATTTTTTCCCTGCTATTTGCTCACTTTCCCAGCTTAACTCTTTGTTAAGGTAGGGCTCTGCTTCCAGGGTGGATGGTGTACTGTCTCAAGCTTTAGGGTCTTTGCGCAGCTGTTTTCAGAGATATTTCTAGCGATCTGTAAATTTTCAGCTCTTCCAAGGTTGTATGATGAAAGAAGTGTTTACTCCTCTCCTGGCTTGTACTTTCATCTGTGACCACAAGCACTCTTTTCTGCCAGGACCTGTGAGGAGGATTATCTCTTTACTGTGGCCACAAGCTCCACCACTCCAGTGCTCCTCCTTGCCCCAGGACTACCATCTAGGACTGTGACCCAGATCCAAGCAGTGCAAAGCAAGAGAATTCTGCCTCAGCACCAGCAAAGGATCCCTGCGATCCCCCTCTGATCAGCCACTCAATCCCCCCACCATTTGTGGGCTAAGAGCTCCTGAAGCAACAGCTGCCACTGCTACCATGTAAGGGCAAGCAAAGTAGAATTTTCTGCTGTTTTTTTTCTTTTGGAGTTAGGTTTCTGTAACAATAAGTGCTTAGTGTAATGTTAATTTAGTTAACCATTAATCCAATTAAGTGGTGACCACCAAGCTTCTCAGCACTAAGCCGATCAAAGTACCTTTGATTGAGTCTTGCCTTCTATTAAACCAAGAGTCTCTGGAAACAGTGATTGAATCAAGAGTCTCTGATTGTAAACAATATATATTGCACTGCTTGGAGGGAGAGTGGGGTGAAGAGAGAAACAGAACGGAGAGAGGGTAACTTGTTTGTGAGGCTGGCACTCTGTTGGTCTGTGTTAATTTCTCAGATTGAAGTCCTGTCTGTTGGTCTGTGTTAATTTCTCAGACTGAAGTCCTGTCAGTTGATCTGTGTTAATTCCTCAGACAGAAGCCCTGTCTGTTGGTCTTTATGAATGGAGATGATGGTGCTGGTAATGCATGTAAATATTATTGCAGACCTGTCAAGCTTTGTTCTCCTAGAAACAGAAATTATAGGCAGGAGCCCATGGAGCCTGCCGTCAGGCAGAAGCAAAAAGAGCTTGGAGTGGAGCAGTCCCCGTGAGCTGAGACAAGGAACAGGAGCAGAGAGCTGCCTGCATGTGAAACCAGGCAAGAGCTGGGAGTGGTAGGCCCACAGAGGAAAAGCCAGAGGACTTGGAAGTCGACCTCCAGTCAAGACGAAAGAAAACTTTACTTGGACATTCTGTATTTATTGAGGAGACTGTAACTTACTGTAACCTAGGGGTGGATGGCATTTGTATTTTCTGATACCCCTTAAGGATTTGTTGTGCTGGGGAAGACCCTGGCCTGGGACCCCTTGTTTGTATAAACAGGTATTTTGGGGATGCAATGATATATGCTGCCTGAATATTCTGAGGAATGCTATAAGATACGCTGAATAATATGTTTTAAGACTATGTTACATTGTTGTGAATGTTATGCTTTGGTTGCCTGAATAAGGTTTAGTTCTGAATAGAGAGTTCATTCTACTATACGATTAGACCCTTAAAGCTATTCACAGCAGCGGTCCTCAAGTGTGCTGCCATGATTGGCATTACACACCAACACCCAGGGCTGGGGCCGGACAGCATTCCTCTCTCACCCAAGTCCCATAGACCTTTCATACTGACCTTCTAAGTTGTCTTTGGCATTTGTGGGTTGAGAAGTCTGGAAACCACCACAGCTGCCAGTGATTCAGTCCCTGAGACCTACTCTAGCCCCATCTGTGCCAGCACAGCCCACACCGGACTGCACTCTTCTCTCAGACTGGTGCGACAGACCTTTCCTATTGACCTTACAGGTTGTCTTGAGCTGGAAATTTGTTTCACTATGTCATTTTGTGGGTTCTGCTGCTCTAAAATTTGTTTAGAGCAATTTTTACAGATATTTAGAGGGGTTTGGGGGAGAACTCAAATAAATCCCTGCTTTTACTCTACCGTGTTGGCTCCGCCTCCAATATAATGATATTTTTGCTGAAAGTTGTTTAATATCAAAAATAAAATTTCTGGGGGGCAGAGCCAGGATGGTGGCTGGAAAGCAGGGACTGCCATAAGCTCCCCACCAAGTCCCTCCAAAAACCTATAAAAATGGCTCTGAACCAATTCTAGAGCTACAAGACACACAAAATAGCAGACGGAAGCAGGGCTCCAGCCCAGGAGAGCCTGGATGGTCTCTGGGTAAGGTCTTTCATGCACAGAGCTGGGAGTGGAGCAGAGCCCAGAGTGGGTGGCAAGGACTGAACAGACTGGGAGCCGGGCAGAGCGTGCTCTAGCGCCCTGAATCAGTGAGCTGTAGCAGTTACCAGACTTCTCGACCCACAAACACCAAAGACAACAGAGAAGAACTGCAGAGCCCACAAAGTGGTGGAGGGAAGCAGGGCTCTAGCCCAGGACAGCCTGGATGGTCTCTGGGTAAGGTCTATCCTGCACGGAGCTGGGAGCGGAGTGGAGTGGAGCAGAGTAGAGCAGAGCCCAGTGTGGGCAGCGCAGACCAACCAGAGCAGGAGCCGGGCGGAGTGTGCCCTAGAGCCCTGAATCAGTGAGCTGCAACAATTACCAGACTTCTCAACCCACAAACACCAAAGACAACAGAGAAGGTTAATGGGAAAAGCTGCTGGGGATAGAGCGTAAAAAGGAGTTCGCGGTTCGGCCACCGCCCTGGGGGCAGCGGAGGTGGGGCAGCTACAGAACTACAGCTGCAGTT
>CM053628.1:46995559-47047298 GCA_028646595.1 Phalanger gymnotis
GGGAGTTCTGTTTGGGACAGACCTTACCCCGAGACCATCCAGGCAGACCTGGGCTGGAGTCCTGCTTCCCTCTGCCCCTTTGTGGATTCTGTAGTTCTAGAATTGGTTCAGAGCCATTTTTTCATAGGTTTTTGGAGGGACTTGGAGGGGAGCTCACGCCAGTTACTGCTTTCCAGTCGCCATCTTGGCTCCGCCCCCCGATTACATCATTTCTAATGGGTATAGTTTTAATTTGTACACAGATGTTTCCTAAATCTATATACAAAACCAATCTTATCTTGAACTCCAGTCCCACATCATTATCTGCTTATTGGACATCTCCGCCTGTATTGCCCATTGGTATCTCAAATTTCACACATGCTAAATGAAATCCATCATCTTCCTCCTAGGTATTCTCCTCCATCCAAATGCTTCCATTTTGTCAAGGGCAGTACTATCCTTTGAGTCATCAATGTTCATAAACTCTAAGACATCCTCAACTCTGCCCTCTCCCTCAACCCCCATATTTACTCAGTTACCAAGACCTATCACCTCTACCATCACAACTCTTCCCATTCATCCCCTAATTTCCTCTGACATGGGTTAAAGCCCTCACAGGGCCAAAGCCCTGCTCTAGACACTCATCATACCTCTCCTTGACTACTGTTTGACCATTTCATAGATGCTGAGCTTGGCAGAAACTTAGAACATGGAAACTGCCTTGAGCCCTTGGCCCTACTCACCTGAGAACTGGAAGAGGTTGGACTTAGGCTGGTACCGAGTCAAGTTTAGTGCTCTTTCCGGTCTGCTATGAGGAAATGATGGCAGTGTGGGACAGTGGTTAAAAAGCAGGCCTTGGAGCCCTGTCAAAACTGAGAATTCCCCCTTTAGAGACACTGGGTTTAAACAGAAAAAAAAATCCTCCCCCCAAAATGGCTTTAAAGAACCTTGGAATGAAAAAGAAAGAGCGCCAATTCCCCAGAATACCACTGTGCATAAAGCATTGTGAAGGTAGAAATAAGATGAGGGAACTGAGAACTCCAGGATGACTTTGAGATTGGAAACCTGACTAACAAGGAAGGATGGGAACATTTTCTATAGAAAGAAGGAAGTTTGGAGGATGGGCGGACTTGGGGAAGGATCATGAGTTTTTTTAATATGTTGGGTTTAAGATCTTCACAAGATATCCAATTAGAAATGTCTAACAGGCATTTTGTGGTATAGGACTAAAACAGTAGAGCTGGACATAGGGATGTGGGAATTATCTGCATAGAGAAGATAACTGAACCTAGGTCACTGGGAAAGAGACTGAAGAAAGAAGAGCCCAGGACACAGTCTAAGATTCAGAAAAGGAGACCAAGAAGGAACATTCAAAGAGGTACAAGGAGAACCAAGAGAGAGAGCAATGTCAGAAAATCTCAGAAAGTAGAGTATCAGCATGGGGGGAGCAATGATAGCAAATACTGAAAGGAGGTCAATAAGGGCTAGCACTTAGAAAATGGTCATGAGACAAAAAGCTCATTGGCAACTTTGAAGAGAGTAGCCTCAGTTGAGCAATAAGTCAGAAAATGTTGTAAAGAACTGAGAAGTGGGAAGAGAGGAAGTGGGGAAAACAACAAACCAAGTCCCTTCAAAAACTTGTGCTCCTCTGGAGAAATGGCTCTTCTTACCATCCTCCTGCTTACATGGATGGAGAAGGCAATTAGGATTCAGGGGTGGAGAACCTGCTGCCTTGAGGCCACATGTGGGCCCACTTCCCAGAACTTCCCAGAACAAATCCCCTCTAGGTCCTCAAGGGCAGCCCTTTGACTAAATCTAAACTTCACAGAACAAATCCCCTTAATAAAAGGATTTGTTCTATAAAACTTGGACTCAGTCAAAAGGACACACCTGAAGACCTAGAAGGCCACAGGTGGCCTCAAGTCCTCAGGTTCCTCACCCCTGGAGATGGTTGTGCAGCAGAACAGGAAGGTATAAAGGGAATGAACACCAACATATGAGACAAGAGCTGTTATCAAAAAGGCAGATTATCAAGGAATATGAAGAAATAGCTCCAAAAGGAAAATTTGCTAATTATTAACCTGATGGAAGAATACTCCAAATTACAAAGGATAAGGGAGATGTTAACCAAAATGACACTAAGGTTTTACCTTACACCCAGAAAAACAATGAAGGTCTCATTAGTTGGTTCCAATAGAAAGCAATTAAACATACTTTTTTCTCCTGTGACACCCCTACCTACCAGCCACTTGACCCAGATCTTCTAAAAGGCGGGAGCTGAGCAGCCACTACAGGAATTCCAACCCACCATACAAACATTCAGCCCCCAGTTGCTGTCGTCTGATCCATCAATGTAACTTGAGGACCACAGACCTTACCACTTACCCTATATCTGAACACTCTTACACCTGTTTTCTTCCTGAGTTAGAATGGGAGACACATAATAATAGAGTAATTCTCTGGCACTTGGTTAAAAAAACAACTCCCTGGAGGAGCTAGAAAGGAGATCTATCTATTATCTATTCCTGACCACCCTTGGGATGGGCCTCTGAACCCTGGGATGTCTGTTCCAGGCCCAGGTAGCACTCACAGCCCTGTGACTATGGGGGAGTTTATCTGAATGCCCAGGGATGCTCAGCAGAAAGCCTTGCAGGGGGGAAACAATATATGTGTGTCTATGTAGGGGTCTACATGTGTGTGTATATGTGTGTGTGTTTGTGTGAGTGTGCGTGCGTGTGTGTATGTATCTGTGCATAATGTGTTTTATGTTTTTTTTTTTTTGTGAGAAGACCCAATTCTTGCCTTGTCCTTAGCCTGACCCCTTGTAGGAACAATCTGCTAGCAGCTGCTGTAAGGGTGTAAGACCCGCCAACAACCAGCACACGGAAAGCTGCCAACACAGGTTTTTTTGATCTGCTTTACTAGGAAAAGTAATGTTAAGGGGTTAACAATCTTATTTCAATCCAACATACAAATATCATTCACTTGGTTCAGGGGCACCCTGAACTTCAGAGCAAATACAAACAAATTACAAACATCAACAGACACACCTTGTGTGATTCAAATCTCAAAGTATGGTTACCAGAGTTTAACAAAGTCTGAACATCCAGGTTTCCAAGCTGGAGGGCTCTCAACTTCAGCTGCCCAGAGTATCCACATCAACACACCTAAAAAAGTGAGAGCCCCAAGCAAATAGCTCTGTTCTCTCTTTTTATACACTCTTTAGCCATCATCAAACATCATCTGATAGACCAGAACTAAGGCTCCTACTATTGGCTCTGGTTTTAGCAACTTCCCTTAGGACCCTGAGGGCTTCACGCCCACACAGGCTTAGGGCCTAGTAGATAGGAGTTTGGGCCTGGGGCTTTGCACCTAGTAAGGCTCAATCAAAGACACTTAATTAATTAATCATTTTAAAACAGTAAGAAAGTCCCACCTTAGTTACCAATGCACCCCTGTATGCTTAGCAAAGGAGGCAGATGACAATTGGCTCACTAGTGTCTGCTGAATTCAACTTGTAAACGAGAAAACAAACAAAAAACAATTAATTTTTGTATTTTCTACATATGACTGTGACATTGTACAGTGTATAGTTTGAAGATCATTTTGGAAAGTCTGGGGACAACTTTTTCTACGAGTTTGGCTAGGGTGAGTTGGTAGCCTCTGATGAGTTGATGGGTGAATTGCCTCCAGGAGAGCACATCACAGAGTTTGTGTGAGTGGACCAAAAATCCTATGGGTCTAAGAATTGAGATGGTCAACTCTTACATGGATGCTTTGATGAGGTGGACTATTTGTTTGTTTAAAACCAGGGGCTGATCTTTCACACTTTAAGCCAACAAACCTGCACCCTAACCGATGCATACAGAACAACATGGGAGGGCCCAAGGAAAGTCACAGGGCTAAGGAGATAATTTCCAACGAAATCTAAGACATTGTCATCTGTACCTCAAATATTCTCTAGATTCTCCAGATGCATTTTCATTGAGCTACAATGAAATCCTCTGTCTGCCAAAACCCTAGCCAGTTTAAGTGCTGAGCATCATCCTTCTGAAGGGTCACAGTACCTGACCCCCAACTAGTTCACACATGGGGAAAGGTTGGCCCCAGTGGGCCTCAGATGCCAGGACAGCCCATGTAAACGGAGGAGCTCAGGCAGCCCCAAAAGAAGCTAGTTTGTTTGTCTCTCCCCAGAGGTGATGGAGCAGAAGAGGGAAGTCTGTTCTCAGGTTTCTCTGGTTCTGGCCACAGCACGTTGGTCCGGTGTGTGAAATGGAGATCTGTACCCCATTTTGGTCCTTTTTCTTCTGTTTGCCCTCTGTGAAGAATGGACACCTAAATTCTGAGTGGTTCCAACTGCCTCTGCCCCGCCCCCCCCCCCCGCCACCTCCCCTCCCCACCAGCTCATGCTCTCCCCAAACATCATTCAGCAATGTCCACAATCTGGTAACAAATAATGACTTTGAAAGAAGACTTCTCCAGGTCCACCCTTTTTTTCCCCTTTTACCAGCTGGTCACTGGGGCTCCTTCCACGCATGCTGCTTAGAGTCAGTGGTGTTTCCCCTGAATGGCACAGAGTGTTCCTGGAGCATGGGCTTGGGAAGTTACCGGATATGACTGAAGAGATCGAGGACAGATGCAGATGGCCTTGATGGACGGGTTGGGGCAAAAACTTTCCAAAATCTCAGAGTCTCATCTGCTGCGCCTGTGGCTATGACCTGTCCATCAGGAGACATGGTGAGATACAAAACTCGGTTTTTATGGCCCTTGAGTTTGGCTACTTGTGTCAGGGAAGGGTATTTCCAGATGGCGATGTGGTTTTCTGAGTAGCCATGGGTGCTGACCAGCTCATTGCTGTTTTTGGACCAGGCCATGTTGAACACCTGAGAATCCGTATGGATTCTCTGCAGGGTCTGCTCTGTCAGCGTATTCCAGAAATGGATGCTGCAGTCGACCTTCCCACTACTGGATGCTAACAGGCCGTGCTGGTGGGGAGACCACGCGATGGCCCTCACGGACGTCCTGTGATGGGCGTAATGCTGGACAGGTTTCAGACTGGCGAGGTTCCAGAGCAAAATGGTACTGTCTTTTCCACTTGAGGCCAGCAGCCTGTGATTGGTGGACCACTGGAGCCTACACACCTCACGGCTGTGACCTCGAAGCCAGCGCTCA
The DNA here is from genome assembly GCA_028646595.1 of Phalanger gymnotis. NCBI lineage: Eukaryota > Metazoa > Chordata > Mammalia > Diprotodontia > Phalangeridae > Phalanger > Phalanger gymnotis. The sequence continues at coordinate 47,000,711 of CM053628.1, forward strand.
GACTGCATGGGTGGGGTGCGGAAGTCTCTCTGGATGATCATTGTGTCTCGGCTCCCAGAAGAAATCTGGTCCTCATTCCAGGCCAGCACACCGACTCTGGATCTGTGCCCGTCCAGCACAGACACTTTCTTCTCTGCGGCCACATCCCAGATCTGTACGTAACCTGTGTCCGTGCCGAGTGCTAGCAAATTCCCCTGGTTGGACCAGCACAAGGAGGTCACTGAATCTCTCTCCACACTCAGGTCACACAGCTTGCTCACCTGGCGTGTAACTGCATTCCACAGGAAAGCACAAGCACCCAGGCCTACAGAGATGACATTGAGGGAAGACCAGTCTAGTAGGTTCAGGCAGACGTTATTCTCCAGGTCTGGGGCCTCAAGGACTTTGAAATGTTTTGAGGGGATTTTTCTTGGGGGTTTCTCTTGAGACATGAGCAAGGTCTGGCTTTGGTTACTGATGGAAGACAAGCTATATGGAGAGGTTTCACTCCCCACATCAGGTCTGCGGCATGTAGGACTAGGAGAATACGCAAAAAGTTTCTTCTTCTCTGGGGTGCCAGGCTGTAGCAGCCTTTGCCCCCCTCTCTTCAGATCCTGGACTTTCTCGATGCCAGCCCCCAGAAGCTCATTCTGCAATAAGGCAGAGTAGGTTAGGACACCTTTGCTATTGCCCGAGGCGGCCCCTCTGGATTTCTGCTTCTCCTTCAGTGGTTTCTCAGAGTCTTCTAAGGCTGTATGGAATTTCAGGCTCCAGTTGGCTCCAGTTCTGGAAGGGATGAAGCGGTCTCCAGGCTGGCTGGGAGAGGATGCTGGAGAACCGTGTGATGTCAGAATCCAGCTCATCTCAGCTCCCCAGATGACAGACAGACAGTTCTCCTGGGATCTCCTGGGGCCTCAGCCTGGGCTGTCACAGGATAGGACACTGCCTTTGGTAAAGTCGGGTCATGCACAGGACTGGCCCCTGATGCTGGCCCGGGCTAGTAAGAGCAGCCTGCAGAGGGCCAGGTAGACAGCCAGTTGGACAGATGGATGGATAGACAAACACTCACACAGAGCCACTCAGGATGTCAGTCAGTGGTGGAGATGCCTTTCTGGAACAGTAGTGGGGGTTGGGGATACAGGACTGGGTGACCCAGGAGCTCAGGGTCTGGATCCACGAGGAGCAGATGGCAAGGGAAGTCTGTGAGGAGGTGCTTTCTTGATCTCAGTAGCTGGAGAAGGTGGTGGTTGGGACCGAGGGAATTTTGGAATCTTGGGCCTAGGGAGAATAATCAAGGTCAGTATGGGAGGAAACACCTTTTGCCATCTAGGTAGGGGGAGGAGGTAGGGCTGGAGTGGCTTGGGACTCAGGGCCTTGAGGGCAGGGACTATCTTTCTATCTTTTGCCTCCTTAGGTATCCCCAATGCTTAGCACAGTGCCTGGCACATAGTGGGTGCAGGGTAAATGTCTTGGTATTGACGGATCGATTGGCTGATTGATGGCCAAAGTCAGTCTGGGAGGAGACTCCATTATGGACTTCTGTCAGAGAGAAAGGGGTATTGGGGGCTGGCTTGGATTCTGGGCCTAGATCATCAAGGGCTAAAAAACAAGATCTGTCTGAGAGGAAACATCTTACTGGATCTCGGCCTGAGGAGAATGGTCAAGGTCAACCTGGAAGAAGATACCCTTGGGATTTTGGTCTGGGGCCAAAGACTGGAAAGATGATAGACCAGCACTCACAGGCGACTGCTGTTCACACATCAGATTGGGGTCTCAGAAGGACATAGATGTCTTTTGGTTTCCCAGGAGGTAAGAAGGTTGGGAGCAAGTGGGGTAAGGGTCAATGGCCAAGGTTGGTCTGGGAGAAGAGGTCTTTCTTAATCTCATCAAGGGATAAAGGCATGGGCAGCAAAGCCTTAGACCCAGAGCCTGGACCCAAAGGGGCCAAAGACCAAGGTCAGTTTGGGAAGAGATGCCTCAGGAGACAATGAGAGCAGGTGCTGGTTCAGACTCAGGGCCTGCATCTGTGAGGGCAGATGGCCTCCACTGGTTTAGGAGGAGCCACCTTAATGGATAGGGGTCAAGGCAAAGCTGGGAAGAGAGGTGTTCCTTATCTCTAGAACATGCAGAGTGGCCTGACACTTGATCCATGGCCCTTGATCCATGAGGGCTAAAGCCTGACTGAGCTCATTCTGAGAAGAGACAACGTTCATTTGGGACCTAGATCTGGGGAGGTTGGCCAAGGTCAGTCTGAGAGGCAAGATCTTTCCCAGTCTCCATCTGGGGAGAAATCTGAGGCAGAGCTGCCTCAGATTCAGGGGCCTGGGGGTGGGGCTGGATCCAGGAGGGCCAAAGTCTGGGTGGAAGCCCCTTCCGGGATCTCAGTCTTAGATGAGAAGTATCAGGGGATCATCTCAGGCCAGGGCAGAAGACTGGAAAGATGGATTAAGACAGTCACTGGTGGGGGTGGAGCCAAGATGGCAGCTGCAAAGTAGTGACTTGCTTAAGCTCTCCCCCTAATCCCTCCCAACACCTATAAAAAAAAAGGATCTGAAGGAATTCTAGAGCTGTGGAACCCATGAAATAGCAGATAGAAACAGGTCTCCAGGCCAGGAGAGCCTGGATGGTCGCCAGGAAGGGTCTATCACATGGTGCTGGGAGCGGAGCGCAGCCTAGTGAGGGCCCAGCCAGGACAGACCAGACAGGGATCAGCCTGCAGAACAGGCCCTAGGGCCATGAGTCATTAAGCTGTGGCAGTTACCAGACTTCTCAACCCACAAACGCCAAAGAGCAGATTAACAGGAAACTGCGGAATTGAGTTGAGACCAGTCTGCCCACCAGCCCTGGGGGTGGTGGAGGTGGTGCAGCCATGGAGGTGGCAGCATCAGGAAGCTCCTGAGGATGCTTCCAGAGCTCCAGCTTCAGCTGCTTCCCAAGTCCCTGGCTCACACTGCAGGAGCAATGTAGCAGCAGATCAGAGTAGGAGTGCAAGGAGGGCATTGTGTGCACAAAGGAAGGTTCTCTTGCTGTGCCCTGCTTGGATGTGGACTGAGGTCCTAGTTGGCGGTTCTTGGGGGAGGAGGACCGCTGCTGTGACAGAGAATGGGGTGATGGTGGAGTAGAAGTAGCTCTGAAAACAGCAGTGCTTGGACCCTAAAGCTTGGGACAAAGTACTCTCTACTCTGCAAGCAGTCATACACTGGCAAAAAGCTCAAGGGTCACGTAGTTGACTGGGAACATGAACAGGCAGCAAAAATGAACTCAGACTCAAACTCAGATTCAAACTCATACTCTAGATGACAAAGAAGATCAAACCATACAGCCAGAAGAAGTCGACAAAGTCAAAGAGCCTATATCAAAAGCCTCCAAGAAAAATATGATTTGGGCTCAGGCCATGGAAGAGCTCAAAAAGGCTTTGGAAAAGGAGGTAAGAGAAGTAGAGGAAAAATTGGGAAGAGAAATGAGAGTGATGTAAGAAAACTATGAATGAGAAGTCAACGACTTGCTAAAGGAGACCCAAAGGAATACTGAAGAAAATAACACCTCAAAAAACAGACTAACTCAAATGGCAAAAGAGCTCCAAAAAGCCAATGAGGAGAAGAATGCCTTGAAAGGCAGAATCGGCCAAATGGAAAAGGAGGTCTGAAAGACCACTGAAGAAAATGCCACCTTAAAAATCAGATTGGAGAAAGTGGAAGATAGTGACTTTATGTGAAATCAAGATATTATAAAATAGAACCAAAGGAATGAAAAAATGGAAGACAATGTGAAATATCTCATTAGAAAAAAACACTAACCTAGAGAGTAGATCCAGGAGAGATAACTTAAAAATTATTGGGCTACCTGAAAGCCATGATCAAAAAAAGAGCCTAGGCATCATTTTTCAAGAAATTATCAAGGAAAACTGCCCTGATATTCTAGAACCAGAGGGTAAAATAGAAATCGAAAGAATCCACTAATGGCCTCTTGAAAAAGATCCCAAAAAGAAAACTCCTAGGAATATTGTCACCAAATCCCAGAGTTTCCAGGTCAAGGAGAAAATTCTGCAAGCAGCCAGAAAGAAACAATTTGAATATTGTGGAAACACAATCAGAATAACACAAGATCTAGCAGCTTCTACTCTAAGGGATCCAAGGGCTTAGAATATGATATTCCAGAGGTCAAAGGAGCTGGGATGAAAACCAATAATCACCTACCCGGCAAAACTGAGTATAATGCTCCAAGGCAAAATACGGACTTTTAAAAATAGAGGACTTTCAAGCTTTCTCAGTGAAAAGACCAGAGCTGAATAGAAAATTTGACTTTCGAGCACAAGAATCAAGAGAAGCATGAAAAGATAAAGAAGAAAGAGATTTCATAAGGGACTTACTAAAGTGGAACTTTTTTGTTTACATTCCTACATGGAAAGATGATGTGTATAATTCATGAGACATTTCTCAGTATTAGGGTAGTTGAAAGGAATGTACATACATATATAGAGAGGGCACAGGATGAGTTGAATATGAAAGGATGATATTTAAAAAATAAAATAAATTTAAGGGCTGAGAGAGCAATATACTGAGAGAGGGAGAAAGGGAGAGATAGAATGGGGTAAATTATCTCCCATAAAAGTGGCAAGAAAAAGCAGTTCTGTGGGAAGGGAAGAGGGGGCAGGTGAGGGGGCATGAGTGAATCTTGCTCTCATCAGATTCAACTTGAGGAGGGAATAACATACACACTCAGTTGGGTATGTTACTGCACAGGAAAGGAAGGGGAAGGGGATAAAAAAAGGGGGGATGTTAGAAGGGAGGGCAGATGGGGGAGGAGGTAATCAAAAGTAAACACTTTTGAAAAGGGACAAGGTCAAGGGAGAAAACTGAATAAAGGGGGACAGGATAGGATGGAAGGAAATACAGTTAGTCTTTCACAACATGAGCATTGTGGAAGTGTTTTACATAATGATGCATGTGTGACCTATGTTGAATTGCTTGCCTTCCTAGGGAGGGTGGGTGGGAAGGGAAGAGGGGAGAGAATTTGGAATGCAAAGTTTTAAAGGCAGATGCTCAAAAAAAAGTTGTTTTTGCATGCAGCTGGGAAACAGGATATATAGGGAATGGGGCATAGAAATCTATCCTGCCCTACAAGAAAGTAAGGGGAAAGGGGATGGGGGGCAGTGGGGTGACAGAAGGTTGGGCTGACTGGTGAACAAGGCAATCAGAATATATGCCATCTTGGAATGGGGGGAAGGGTAGAAATGGGGAGAAATGTTGCAACTCAAAATCTTATCTAAATCAATGTTGAAAATAAAATATTAAATACAAATGATAAAATTCCAAAATCCAAGAAAAAAAAAAAAGAAAGGCACTGGCATGCCAACTGGGCTCTCCCAACAGATGTGGGTCTGTGGAGGGGCCGGCTTTCTGTTGTTCCCAGAGAGGCAGCTTTAGGTTTGGAGCCTGGATCTGGGAGGAGGGGACTTACCTGATCTCAGTGGGGCAGAATGACCAAAGTTCCTCTGGGAAGATCTCAGTCAAGGGCAGAAGAACAGAAAGATGGGCAGACAGGTACTTGCATGGCACTGGTGCTCTCACTGCAGATGTGGCTCTGTGGAGGAGACAGATTTTCATCGATGCCCATGAGAACTTTGGTTTGATGCCTGGATTGAGGAGGGCCGAGGACCGAAGCGGGAGAGGAAATGCCTCTGGGACTGGGGAGGATGGCCAAGGGCTGCTCCCCGACCCCACTTCAGCCACACACAAAGCTGGCCATGCCATCACCCAAAGATGCAGCTCTACACACAAGAATTCTGAAATCCCCTTATCTGACTGGAAAATACACTTGGGAAGCCAAGTCTGTTGGCTTCCTCCTCTCCCTCTGCCTTCCCTCAGCAAAGTGTATTCTTTGTCCACACCATGACCTCCAATCCCTTGACCCCTCGGTCCTCTGCCAGGACATCTCCCTTGCACTAGCCATGCCTTCCTCTTCTCCTCCTCTTGACCCCTTGGTGAACCACTTGAACTGTTGACTATCCTCCTCCATGGAATGTCTGACCCCTTATCATATCACCGATTATGCCTTTGCCAAACCTCAGCCTTGGATCACTCCCACTATCCTGAGCCTTCACTCCTCTACACATGGGGTGTTGGAGGAATGTGGGGAACAATCACACCCCTGGTCTGACTGGGTCCCCTACCAATTTATGTCACACCACCTCACCTGCTTCCTCACTGCCACTAGGCAATCCCACTCTGCTTCCCTTAGCAACTCCCCTTCCCCCTCTCCACAGTGGCTCTTCCAGACCTTCTCATTCCTCCTCCAACCTCCCCTGTCCCCTCCCATCCCCCACCCCACCCCTGCTCACTCAGCTGAGACCTTGGACTCCTATTGGACAGAGAGAATTGAGGCCATTTGCTGTGACCTCCCTCTTCTCCTACTCTTCTCATCTCCTGCCACTCTCTCCTCCATCACCCCGGCTTCATGTGAAAAGGTCTGGTCTTACTCCTTACCAAGGCTAACACTGCTCCTTGTCCAAGTGATCCCCTCCCATCCAGTCTCCTCTAGCAGACTGCCCCCTCTGGCATCCCCTCTGTCTCATTTACCTCCCATCTCTTCCTCTCTACTAGCTCCTTCCCTACTGCCCACACACATTCAGGTCTCCCCCATCTTGAAAAGGCACCTGCCTCGAGCCTTCCATCCCAACTGACTATGGGGTTACATCCCTTCTTCCCTTTGTAGCCATTCCCCTAGAGAAGGCCCTCTATGAGAGGGGCCTCTACCTCCTCCCTTACTTCCTAACCCCTCACAATCTGCCTTCTTACCTCCTCAGTCAACAGAAACTTCTCTCTCCAGTTGCCCATGATCTCTTAATACCCAATCTGACAAATATTTATTAAGGGCCTACAACAGGCCCCACACTGTGCCAAGTACCTGAAATACACTTAATAAACAGAAAGACAGTCTCTGACCTCGAGGGACTTGCAATCTAGAGGGAGAAACCACACACCACAGGGAGTTGGGAGGGTACAGGTGAGAGGGGCTGGGGGAACGGGGTAGCATCTTGTTCTGAGGAGTTGGAACCAGGCAGAGGGAGAGCCTCCAAGAGGAGTGATCTGAGAGTCCAGTTTCCACCCCCTATAAAGGAAGACCTTGGGAGAAGTGGGATATTCAACTCACAGGACTGCCTGGATTCCAATCCAATGGCCTTTCCTCAGGGGTCATTCACCTCAACCCTGCTGAAGCCTTTAATACCCCCTTTCATCCCCTTCTCTTTAAGCCTCTTTGCAGGTTTTTGGGCCACCACTCCATCCTGGTTCTCCTCCCACCCATCAGACCACTCCTTCCCAGTCTCCTTTGCTGCATCCTCCTTCAAGTCACATCCACTAACTACCAGTGTCTCAGAGGGTTCTAACCTTGGCCCCTCTCTCTTCTTCCTCTAACTACTCACTTGCTGATCTCATCTGCACTCAGGGATTTAATTATCAGCCCTATACTGATCATTCTCAAATCTGTCCCTCCTGCTCTAACCTCTTGGGCCACTTCCAATCTCACATCTCCAACTGCCTTTCAGATATGTTGAACCTGAGATCCAAAAGATATCTGCAACTCAAGATGCCCAAACAGAACTCATTACTTACACCTCCACCCCCACCTCCTCTATTGCTCTTGAGGGTAACACTATCTTCCCAGTCTTCCAGGCTCCCCACCTAGGTGTCATACTCCATCTTTCACTATCTTGCCCACCCCCCCCCCCGCCACCGATGTATGGTCTCTTGCCAAGGCCTGTCCATTTCACCATTGCGCCATCTCTGCAATGGGCCTCCTTCTCTCCTCTGACATTGCTACCACTCGTGTGCAGGCCCTCATCACCTATGCCTGGACTATTGCAGTAGCTGCTGGAGGGAATGCCTCAGGTCTCTCCCCATCCCAATCCAACCCCCATTCAACCACCAAAGGGGTCTGACCACATCACCCTGCCCCCACCTTACTCAATAAACCCTAATTGCTCCCTATGGCTTCCAGCATCCATGACAAATTCTTTGGTTTGGCATTCAAAGCCCTCCTAATCTAGGCCCCCTTCCAGTCTTCTTCTACTTCCTTCCCCACCTGGTTTTCTTCTATCCAGTGATAGGACCCTCCATCTCTGGGCTCCAGACAGTTCCTCGCACTGTCCCCCTTGCCTACAATGCTCTCCCTCCTCCCCTCTGCCCACTGACTTCCTTGGCTTCCTTCAAGTCCCAGCTGCAATCCAACCTTCTTCAAGAAGCCTTTCCCAATCCCTCTTACTTCCAGTCCTTCCCTCTTGCCACCATTCCAATTTGGCCTGTCCCTACTTGTTTGGATGTATGTTGCTCCTTGTCTTTCCCATTAGATTGTGAGCTACTTGAGGGCAGGGACTGCATTTTGCTCCCCTTTTTATGTGCCTGGCACTTGTAAGTGCTTCAGAAATGTCTGTTGACAGATTGAGTGACTAACTGCCTTCCTTAGGGGATCTCTGTTTGATGAGAAGGACCGAGGTCAAAGTGACATGTGATACCTTTTGGATCCCCCAAACTTTAGGGCAAAAGACTGGAAAGTCAGACAGAGAACCAGGCCCTCTGAGGCCACTGTAGGCATAGATCTGTGGAGGACACAGTTTCCTATTATTATCCTGGAGGCTTTAGATTTGGGACTGGATCCAGCAAGGCCAAAGATGGTAGTCTGGGAAGAGACACTTTTATTGAATCTCACTCTGGGTCAAATGGCCAAAGTCAGTATCTGTATAGATGGGACTCCAAGGGATCTTGGTCCAGAGGAGAACAGCCCATGTTAGCATATGAGAGAAGGGGCCTCAGATCTGCAGAAAGGACAAAGTCCTTGTGGGAAGAGGTGGGCTCAGGGAAGAATGGCCAACACCTAATGGAATCCCAATGAGGGGGAAATGCCCAAGGGCAATGTTGGGGAAGGAACCCCCACCAGGGGATACAGGTCTAGGGGCAATGGCCAATGTCACTGCTAGGTAAGAGACTGTGGGCAAGAGGACCCACAAGGGCATTCAGGTGTGAGAAGAATGTCAAGGTCAATGTGAAGGAAGAGGCCCCACAGAGGATGAGGGTCTGGGGCAACAATGGTCAAGGTCAGTATTGGAGAACAGCTCCCTGCCCCACGAAGATGTGGGGCCAATGGCCAAGGTCAGTGTGCGGCCATAGGAAGTCTTGGGCAATAAGGGTCAAGGTTGGGGAAGAGACTCTCCCCCAACCCTTCCACCCAAAAGATGGTGGCCCCTGGACAATGGCCAAGGTCAGGGCCCTTCAAGAGCCTCCTAGGGCACTGTGTGGGCACTCACATCCCTGGTGCTCTCACAATGGAAAGATGGAGGCGGTAGAGGCAGGAGCCCACAGGAGGCCTGAAAATTAGGCTCTGATGGCCCCACAGGCAGTCCTCCACAGCCCTGCAGGGAGGACTGGGCACGTGGGTGGGGCACATAAGCTCTAGCACAGAGGCCCCCAAGCAGGCCCCAATGGCACTGCAGCCAGGTCCCAACACATAGGTCTTGCACACAGGCCCCTGAGGCAGGCCCCATTGGCCCCCTGCCAGGAACCAGCAAACAGGTCCAGATGGACCCCAGGCAGGCCCCAGAACCCAGATGGCCCCGGGGGCAGGCCGCAGCACACAGCACACAGGCCCTGCAGGGTCCAAAAGAGATGCCTCTCCCCCAAGAGCTTTGCCTGGTGTCTGGATCTCTCAGGCCTCTAAGGCTAATTGCCCGCGGGCAAGCACAACAAGGCACCCAAGCCCACGTCACCAGGCACTAGCTCCACCCCATCTACTTCCTGTCTCCAGAAAGCGGAGATCGCGCTGGCGAGGCCTGGCAGGTATTTCTGCCACTGGGCTGAGAGAGCACAATAGGGAGACTCCAAGGCACTGAGGAGGGAGGGAAGGGCCACCAGAGGGGGTGGGGCAGAAGGGGTGGGGCCTGGCATCAGGAAGACTCATCTTCCTGAGTTCAGATCTGACTGTGGGAGCCTGGTTAAGTCACTGCACCCCGTTTGCCCTCAGGTTCCTCCTTGTCTGTAAGATGAACAGGAGCAGGAAATGGCAAACCACTCCAGCATCTCTGCCAAGAAAGCCAAGCAGGACTCAACAAGTGAGGGGGACCGGAGGGGATGTGAGAGAGGGGAAGGAGAGGCAAAGGAGGGGGCGCTGGGAAGAGAGGAGAAGAGGAGGGAGGAGGAGAGGGCATGGTGGAGACAATACTGGGCACTTCTCAGGACCAAGCTTGACCCCAGGGGAGCTGGCATAAAAGGCCCCTCCCTGCCTCCCTTGCAGAAGGGAGGAGCTCTGAGTGGGTCACACACATCCAGGAGATGGGGGTTCTGGAGAGAGCTTTGGAGCTGCCATTTCTAATTCCTTCCCCTCTCTCCTTTGTGCTTGCTCTTTGTGACAAGCAAGGATTCACGGGGCAGCTGAGGGAAGGGACCTGGGCAGGGGCAGGGGCAAGGGCAAGAGTCACACATGAAGGGGACAAGAGAAGGCACCTCTCCAGGTCGAGCTAGAGATGCAAAAACCCAAGCAGAACAGAAGGTATTGCAGACCCTCAGTCTGTAAGGGGCTGCCTGGCAAATGTAGGTTCGTTTGGGAGTGATTCGCAGGCCAGCTTTCTTTGATGTGGACCATGGCAGGTAATGAGCCAAAGAGGGAGAGGAAAAGGGCCTCTTGTCTTCTGATCCCTGGCCGAGGACACACATGGTCCAAAGCAGAGGGACCCAGAAGGGGCAGCTGCAGTTCCTGCAGTGCTGGAGGCCTTGGGCCAGCAATGGGCCGCTTGTTCCACCAGGGTTCCTTGTGTTCTCCAATCTGCCTCCTGAACAAAGGACTCCAGCACTGGTTCAGTTCCTTTCCATGGGCGTGCTGGGCTAACACTTTCACAGGCAAACACTTTCTGACAAGCTGAAGGACGTTTCAGAGAATTGATTTTGCTGGGTAGCCTCCAATCCTGGTTCTGCATGGCACCTCCTGGCCATGGCTGGCATCTGTCTGCCATCCCAACAGGGCCCTGGGGTGGTAAAGGATAGCCTGGGGAAAGGGAAGTCAATGGAGTGGTCTTCTCTCCAAAGACGCACAGCAGCATGTCCTGTCCCAGCTCAGACCCACCTCCACTGTGGATTCTTAGAGTAGAACCAAGGCAAGAAAGGAAAGCTGCTACCCAGTGGCCAGGGCACTCTAAGAAGGCTGCTGCCAAGATCCACTTCCCCCACTTTTTCTCTCGGATATAATGCTTTCTGTGGATCTGGGAATATACATGTACACCCCCATGGTGCCCTCACACCAGCCAGAGTTCCGGTGGGTGGGTGGGGGGGGAAGGCGATGCAATCAATCCAGGCCCAGCCAATCTGCATGATTTGGGAGCCCATCTCAAGCAGAGTGTCATTCAGCTCTCCTCTGGGGGCAGATTCAGACAGGGCAGCCACTTGGGCTCCCAGGAGACTGGAGTCATTTGTCCAATGCCTGATTGTGTCGGTGGCAGCTGAACCGGGTCCCACTAGGCAGACTTGGTGCGTTTCTTCTGAGCTTTTGTGTAGAAGAGGCATCAGAGGGATGCCTTTGTGCCCCATGATGGTCCTTTAATGGATGGGGGCAGGGGGTGCTGGTGGAACAAGACCTTTTCACCAGCTCTCAAGGACCCTTCTGTTGTTTCATTTTTTAACATTTAACTTTTGGATTTCTGAACTTAGCCAGCAGCAAAGAAGATGAGCCTTTCCTCAGACAGTGTAGAAGGGAAAAGAGAATTTACACAAACCACCCATCTCTATGAGGTACAGCTTGCCTTTCCTTTTCAGTATGTAATTCAATGCCTGGTCACTGTGGGATTTTCAAAGCTGTCCTTCTTTTTAATTTTTAGAAATCTTTGAAATCACAGGTGTTTTGCCTTCATCTATCCTTCCTCCAACGCCCCCTGCCTTGGCAAATTTAACCGCAGACCAAAGCCTTGGATACAGCAGCTCCGTGGCCCAGTAGACATAGAGCACTTGGCCTAGAATCAGGAAGGCAAGAGTTCAAATGGAGCCTCAGATATTTACCAGCTGTGTGATGTTGGGCAAGTCATGTAAGCTCTCTGTGCCTCGGGTTGCTCAATTGTAAAAGGGGATAGTGGGCAGTGAGGTAGTGGGCCTGGAGTCAGGAAGACTGCTCTTCCTGAGTTCCCATCTGGACTCAGACACTTGCTAGGTGTGTGACCCTGGGCAAGTCACTTCACCTTGTTGGCCTCAATTTCCTCATCTGTCAAATGAGCTAGAGAAGGAAATGGCAAACCAGTCTAGTATCTTTACCAAGAAAACTCCAAACAGGGTCATGGAGAGTTGGACATTCCTGGAAAATCCCTTAATAGCAACAATTAAATGGGCAAATAACATCACCTGCTTGCCAAGCTTATTTGCAAAGATCAAATGAGATCACGTTTGCAAAGTGCATGGCACAACTTACAGCCCTACAGAAAAGGTAGCTGCTGTTGTCCTGATTACTATTGCTCTCTCCATACTGTCCAGGAAAACCAATTGCCTCACTTGCCGTGACTGAACACGTAGGTCTCTTTCCACATTGTGAGTCTATCTCAGTCGGGAGGTAAATGGTGTGTTTCATTTTCTTCCTTAGACTTGTGGTTTAACCAAGTTCTAGATCAGAGTTCTAAAGTCCTTCAAAGGTGACTTGCTTTCTAGTATTGTTTTTTAAATTCAATTTTCTTTTCTTTTCAAGTACACATTCTCTCCCTCTCCCTCTGGCCTCACAACCCCCTCTCCAGGTTGACAAAGCAAGGAAAAAAAAAAACAAAACCTGTTTCAAACCTGTGTAGTGAAGTAAAACAAAAGCCCACGTTGGCCATGTCCAAAGAAACATTCTCAGCATTCACTGAGTCCATCACCTCCTTATCTGGAAGTGAGTAACGTGTTTCATCACATCTCCTCTGAAACTGTGGTTGACCATGGTGTTGGTGAGCATCTTTAAGTCTTTCGAGGTTGTCTGTCTTTATGATGTTCTTGTTCCTGTATGAGTTGTCCTCCTGGTTCTGCTCACTTCACTTTGCATCAGCTCAAACAGTCTTCTCAGGTTTCTCGGAAACTGTCCTTCTATGCGTTTCTTGCAGCACACTAGTATTCCATCATCCTCACATACCATAAATTGTTCAGCCGTTCCCCAGCTGATGGGCAGGCCCTCGATTTCTAATCCTTTGCCACCATAAGAAATATGCAATAAGTATTTTTTGTACATGTAGGTCCTTTGCCTCTTTCCTGGTTCTCTTTGGGGTATAGACGTAGTAGTGGCATCACTGGGGCACAGGGTATGCACAGTTTAATAGCTTTGGGCCTTAGTTCCAAATTGCTTCCCAGAATGGCTGGATCACTTCTCGGCTCTACTCAGAAGGTAGGAAAGAGCCTGCTTCCACACAGCTTATCCAGAATCTGTCATTTTCCTTTTTTGGTCATCTTCACCAATCACATGGATATGAGGTAGTACCTCAGAGCTGTTTTAACTTGTATGTCCTCAGTCGTAAGTGATTTTGAGCTTTTTTTCATATCCCTATGGATAGTTTGACTGTTTTCCTTTGAAAACTGCCTATTCATATCCTCAGACCATTCTCCATTGGGGATTGGCCCTTATGTTCATAAATTTCATACCGTCCCCTATGTATCTTAGAAATGAGATCTTTATCAGAGAAACTTGCTGCAAAGATTCCCCCCACCCCCCTATTTCCTTCTTCTGTTGTATTTTCTTCTCCACCAGTTTCACTGGTGTACAGCCTTTGGTATTTTAGGCAACCAAAGTTGACCATTTTAGCTTATGTGAACCTCTCTGTTTTAAAGTTGTGTCCTGTTCTGGTCCCCCTCACCCAACCCCAGTCTGAGGCAGTCCAGTCAGTTTATAAGTAGCCTGTATAAAGTCTTGATATTAGGAAGTAAGATTGCAAAGGGGAACTTGGAAGGTACTTCCTTACCATCCCAAAGATCGAACAAGCATGATTTACCAATTGAGTTATATGTTGTCCCCAAATCACATCCTGGTCACAGGTGCTGAATTGGGGAAGCCATCGAGGCTCTGAAGTCAGGGCTATTTGCTGCTATGAGATGTAAACCTCAGACGAGGTCCAAAAGACCAGCAGAATACCAAGTGGTGCTAATTACTTTAAGATGGCATGGATGTGTCAACTTTCAAGTTTGAGGGCCAACTTTGAGATGATTTGAATTTCTTAATGACCTACCCTTAAGGTGGCACAGATAAGAGTCTTTTCCCTCCCCGACCCCTATAAAAATGAGACCCCAAACTCCATCCCCCCTGCCACTTGTCCATCTCCTAAGGGGGGTTCATGGTACCCAGTGCTCTTGAGGCTAATGTAAGACACTGTCTCCCAATTCTACTATATGAGTGATGCTCTCTGCCTTTCCCCCTCCAACCCACTGCCTTCCTTCCTCCACCACACCCCTTTCCCCGTCCCCAAGCCATCTGACTTTGTGTCCCCTTTGTTACTTGTCTCTCTACTCTCTGTGCCCCTATACCCTCTGTGCCTTATCAGAATGTGATCGTTGCCCCCTTTTCCACCGCGATTGTGGTCTCTTCCAGTTAGTACCCAAATAGCCAGGCGTGCCTGCCATCATATCCTGATTTCCTCAGTTATGAGTTCACTCTCTGTCTCTTGTGTGGTCATGAATTCTCCCGCTAGCCGCTGATCGGATAGGTGATTTCTCCAGTTCTCTTCCAAATTTTTTATGATGTCACCCTTCATAGCCAAATCACATATCCATTTGGCATGTATCTTTGTATATATTGTAAGGGGCTGGTCTATTCTCCCATCAGTTTTTGTCAAATTGTGCATTTTTTCTTTTCTTTTTCTTTGAGGGAGGATGGCAGGGCTAATGGGGTTTAGTGACTTGCCCAAGGTCACAGAGATAATAAGTGTGTCAAGCATCTGAGGGCAGATTTGAACTCAGGCCCTCCTGACTCCGGGGCCAGTGCTCTACTCACTGAGACACGTAGCTGTCCCAAATGGTGAGCTCTTGCCCCAGTAGCTGGGATCTTAGTGTTCATTACATGCCAGAATACTGAGCCCTTTGTATTCCTATGTTTTCTACCCAATCTGTTCGTTGATCCAGCGCTCTCTTTCTGTCCCAGTATCAAAGTATTTGATTATCGTATGCTTGCAGTATAGTTTGAGATCTGGTCCTTCTGCTTGCTCCTTTTCTCCTCCGGAATTTGCCTGAGATTCTTGACCTTTTCTTTCTCCACATGAATTTTATAATGATATGCTCCTGGCTCTCTAAATTAATCCTTTAGTAGTTGGACTGGTATGGCACTGAAGTGGTAAAATGAGTGAGAACTGTCATTTTTATCATATTGTCTCCATCTACCCATCAGTAATTAATATTTCCCCAATTGTTTAGATCTCTATTTGGGTAAAGGGTATTTTGTCCTTGTGTTCATATATTTCTTGTGTCGGTCTTGACAATTATACTCTCAAGTATTTTACACTTTCTGTAACTTTTTTGAAAATTATTATTTTTTATTTTTTCTGATGACATCTATAGACACTTGTAAAAAAAATTGAGTTCCTAATTCTCCCCCTTCCTCCTTCTCCTCCCCCCTATATATAGATTGTACACTTGCAGTCATACAAAACATATTTCCACATTCGCCACGTTGAGAAAGAAAATGTGAAATAAGAACCAAAAAGAAGAAAAAGAAAGAAAATAGAAAAATGCTTCAGTATGCATTCATGAATTCTTTCTCTGGAAGTGGATAGAATTTTTCATCATAAGTCCTTCAGAACTGATCATTATATTGCTGACAATTGGACAGTATTGCTGTTACTGTGTACAGTGTTCTCCTGTTTCTGTTCACTTCTCTTTGCATCCATTTATGTGAGTCATCCAAGGTTTTTCTGAAAGCACCCTGGTCATCATTTCTTATAGTATAATAGTATCCCATCACAATGAGATACCACAACTTGGTCAGCCATTCCCCAACTGATGGGCATCGTCTCAATTGCTAGTTCTTTGCCACTACAGAAAGAGCAGCTATAAATAATTTTGTGCATATTGGTTATTTTCCTTTTTCTTTGATCTCCTTGGGAGACAGACCTAGTTGTGGTATTTATGGGTCAAAGGATATGCACAGTTTTAGAACTCTTTGAGCATAATTCCAATGTGCTTTTCAGAGTGGGTTCACAACAATCAGTTCAGGATCAGTTCACAACTCCACCAACAGTGTATGTGTCCCAGTGTTTCCCCAATCCCCTCCAACATTTGTCATTTTCTTCTTCTGTCATATCAGTCAACCTGAAAGATGCGAGGTGGTACCTCAAAGTTGTTTTATTTTCCTTTTTCTAATCAGTAGTGATTGAGAGCATTTTATCATGTGAGTAGAGATAGCTTTTTTTTTTTCTGAAAGCTGCCTTTTCATATACTTTAACCATTCGTCAACTGGTGAGTATGTCATATTCTTATAGATTTGAGTTAGCTCTCTCTCTCTCTATGAAGCATTAGGCCTTTATCAGAGAAATGTGATATAAAAACATCTTCTGAGTTTTCTGCTTTCCTTCTAATATTGTCTGTATTTTTTTTTGTTCAAAAACCTTTTAATTTAATGTAATCACAATGATTCATTTTACACCATATAATGCTCTCTATCTCTTGTTTGGTGATAAGTTCCAGGAAGGAAAGAAAAAAGATGGAAAGCAAGAGAAATGAAAGAAAAAAGAAAGCAGAAAAAAGAGAAAAGAAAGAAGGAAAGTAAGAGAAAAGAAAGAATAAAGAAAGAAAAAAGAGAAAGAAGAGAGAAGGAAAAGACGAAAGAAGGAAAGAAAGAAGAAAGACAAAAGGGAAGAAGAAAGAAAGAAGGAAAGAAAGAGAAAACAAAGAAAGAAGAGGAAGGAATGAAGTTAGAAAGAAGGAAAGGTAGATAAAAAGATAGGAAAGAAAGATAGAAAGAAAGGAAAAATAAGGAAAGGAAGAAAGACGGAAGGAAAAAGAAAAGAAGAAAAAAGAAACAAGAAATGAAGGACAGAAAGCAGGAAAAAGAAGGGAAGAGAAGACAATAAAAAGAAGGAAGTAATGAATGAAAGAAGGAAATGAAAGAAAGGAAGAAAGAAGGAAAGAAAGAAAAAAGAAAGAAGGAATGGTTGAAGGAAGGAAAGAAAAAGGAAGAAAGAAATAAGGAAAGAAACAGAAAAGAGAAGAAGAAAGAGAAAAGAAAGGAAGGAAGGGACAAAAGGAAAGAAGAAAGAAAGGAGGAAAGGGAGGAAAGAAAGAAAATGAAGGAAAGGAAGAAAGAAGTAAGAAAAGAAAGAAGGAAATAGAAAAGAACTAAAGAAGGAAGATAAAAGAAAGAAAAAATGAAGAAAGAAGGAAGGAAAGAAAAAGAAAAAAGGAGAAAGGAAGGAAAGAAAAAAGGGAAGAAAGGAAGGAACGAAGGAATGGAGGGACGGAGGGACGGACGGAGGGAGGGACGGAGGGACGGAGGGAGGGACGGACGGACGGAGGGACGGAGGGACGGAGGGACGGACGGACGGACGGACGGACGAAGGAAGGCAGGCTGGCAGAAAGGTAGGTAAAGGAAGGCCTGCTGGAGGGAGTAATTGAGTGACAGGACAGATGGATCAGTCCCAGGCAGGACAGGCTTTAGGCGTGACCTCATTGGGGGGTGGGCGGGCCCAATTCCCTCACTTGGCCCTCCCCTTCAGCCAGAGGCCCCGCCCCCAGGGCCCTGGGAAGCTTAGCCTTAGCTTCTCAAGCCCGACGCCCCCGAGGTGAGAGAAAGCCCCGCCCCCTCCCGTGCCGGCGTCGGTTTTTGGGGAGGGGGTGGGGGCTCCCGCCCCTCCCGGTTCCCTGGAAAACGGAGGGGAGGAAGAGGCTGCTGCGTTGTTGTCGCGGAGGGAGGAAGAAGCGTCGTCCTCGGTACTGGCGTTCGGTAGGCCTCACTCAGCCCTGCCCCTCACACTGGCGCGACCCCGCCCCCTCTGGCTGTGGCCCTCTCTCTGGGCAGTGAAGCCCCCCACACCCCGAAAGGGACCCGCGGGCCTGGCTTCCGGCTCGGGGGCCCGCTCCCTTCAGCTCCGGTACTCGCTCACTTTCCCCTCTGCCTCCCTCCCTCCCTCCGTGACAAACCCAAAGCTCCTAGGGCCTGTCTTTCCGGTGTCTGGGCTGAGGGACCCCCGACCTCCGAGGCCGGACGGTGTGGCTCCCTCCCCAACCTTGCTCTCCCCGGGTCTCAGTTTCCTAGTCTGTACATGGGGCTGGGGGCGGAATTGGTCCAGCCCGGGATGCCGAGATAACCGTTCCCCCCACCCCCACCCCTACCCCCAGTCCCTTAGACTTCCCGGTGAAGCCTAGAGACCCTCCCAGCGAACCGCAGCGCCCATCAAGGTGCTTCAGGGGATGGATCACAAAGGAAAGCAACAGCTGGGAGCCTTCTCTTCCCTCCCCCTTCTTCCCTTCCCTCCCCCCGCCCCCGGCCTTTCCGGAATACACTTCTGGGGAGCAGGGCTTGCCTTGTTTATTTGTTTGTGTTTTTCCTCCTTAGCATCCTAGTAGCCCAGGTGGGGAGCCAAGAGGGGTCCTGGGAGCCTTTGACTCCCACCCCCCATCACCTGGGAGGGCTCGAATGCAGTAGGTAGCCCCTTGGCCCATCTGATTTTTTTTTAAATCTGAACTTGAGAAATAAAACATTTCCATAACAAAGTGGAATAGGAAAAAGGAGAGAATTCCACCTGAACCTGCAGATCTGTTACGTACAAGGTGCTATTCTTTTAAAATAGACGTCAAAGTTGTCATGTAACTTCCATATCCCTCCCCCCCTCCATGGCTACCATTAGACCCAAATATATATGCACATACACACACGTGCATACACACACATATACTTATCTACACATACACACACATATATACACATGTGTGTGTGTTCTTTCTGTGGAAGCAGATCGCTTTTTCCTTCATAGGCCCTTTGTAGTTCATTTGGGTATTTATAATAGCCAGAATGACCTGGCTGCTCAAACTTGTTCTTAAAAGAGCATTGCTGTTACTGTCTACAACTTTCTCTTGGCTCTGCTCTTTTCCCTCTTCGTTATTTATCTGGTGTCTTTCCATGTTCTTCTAAAAATCATTGGGGTCATCATTTTTTATGAACATATACCACAACTTGTTTAGCCATTCCCCAATTGACCAGCATTCCCCCCTTAGTCCATGTCGAATTTGGCTGTAGGCGCTACCTCCCCTGATTTGGTGGAAAGGGCCTGGCAGGCGGGAGATGTGGGTTCTGCTCCTAGGACCCTTGGTCCTTCTGCTCCTTAGCCACCCTTCTCTGGGCAGGGTCCCTCCTTTTTCCTGGTGCAGTGCCAGGAAGTAAGAATCAGTGATTTCCAGGAGTTCTTCTAGCTCTAGTCTCCTGGGGCCAAAAAGGGCCTTCCAACTTGAGAAGTTGGTGGTAGAACTGAGTCTTTGATCTCCTGAGAGAAGGGATGTGAAAATAGCATGTCCCATACCAGCTACAGTAAGGCATTAGAAAACACACAGACACACACACTTACGTATTCTAGTGATAGAAGGGCTTGACCAACACGTCGTTGTAATGATTTGAAGGTCCAGAGGAGTCTTCAGCAAATTGGCACCAAACTTGTAGTACAGTGGGTGTAGTGGGAAAAGAGAAGAGAAGCAGGAGGGGGAGGAGGAAGAAAAGGAAAAGATAGAGGGGGAGGTGGCTGAAGGCAGGACCTGGGGTTGGTCCTGGCTCTGAACTAGGTCTGGAGGCCTAGACAGAGCATTTGGGAGTCTTCTCAGTGAAATGAAGCTGCTTAGATTCTAGATCAGGGGACCTTCACATTTGGGGGGTCGTGAACCCCTTCTGCAGTCAGGCCAGTTGAAGCCGATGGACCCATTTTCAGAATCATGTTTGTTGCTTACATTCCTGATTGGAGATGCTCAAGGTCACTTAGAAGTTTGGGAAAAGGAACATGTAATTGCCCACCCCCTGTTCCACTGCAAGTTCACAGAGCCCCCGAAAACCATCCATGGATTCTGGAGGGTGGGGTCTGTGTCCCCCAGGTTAGGAATCCCTGGTCTTTGAGGTCTTTTCCAGTAATGTTTCCAACAGTCATTTTTTTTTTTGCTCCCCTCTTTCAGGAGAAAGAGGAGGATGACCAGATGACGGTATCATGCAGGAGGTAGGGCAGAGGAACTGAGATGAGGACCACATAAAGAAAAGTAATGGCAGCCACCAAGAAGAACTGGCAGGGGGTGATCTGGTGTCCCTACAGACTGATCTCCCTGAACACATTGTACTCCCACCTCCCGTAGACATCAGAGAGCATTGTTCAGAAGGATGGCCTTGTGTTCCAGCAACATTCTGAGTTATCAAAAGACAGTTTCACATTGTACATCATGTTGTATTCAGTAAGGCAGGGATGGGAACTGTTTTTGTTGTTGTTGAGAAGATTTTGTCCCCCAGAGTTGAAACAAAAACACTTTCCTGGTTCACCTTCAGCCCAGAAAATTGAAGGAATGGGACAACTTGCTACATTGAGCATTCTGGGGAATTCTCGTTTTATCATCTAGTAGGGAGAGGAAGCAATGTGGTGTGGGGGTTATAGGGCTGGACTGGGTGCCTGGGAAACCCGAGTTTGAGTTGAAGTGATACTTTTAGCTGTATGGTCATGAGCACTCAAGTCACTAAGGCTCAGTTTTATAGGCAGGAAGGTGTGAGGAGCCGCTGAGATAACGTACAGAAAACGTTGTGTAAACTCTAGTGGGCTCAAGCACTATAGTCCTTAGGACAAGGTTTAGCCTTTGGAAAGTGTTACGGGTTCCCAAATAAACAGCTTTTAGAATGGAAACCTGAATGTGTAGGCTTGGCTGTTAGCTTCTTTTAAAAAAAGTTATTATTTATTCGTTTTTAGTGTTCAGCATTCGCTTGTATAAGATTTTGAGTTCTAAATTTTCTCTCCCTCCCCAAGGTGGTGTGCAATCTGATACAGGCCATACAAGTACAATCACATTAAATATATTTCCAAATTAGATATCTTGTGAAAGAAGAATTAGAACCAAAGGGAAAAACCATGAGAAAGAAGAAACAAAAAAAGAGAGAGAAAATAGTCTGCTTTGATCTGTATTCAGACTCCATGGTTCTTTCTCTGGTGCGGACAGCATTTTCCATCATGAGTCTTTTGGAACTGTCTTAGATCCTTGTATTGCTTAGGAGAGTTAAGTCTATCGAAGTCAGTCATTGCACAATGTGGCTGTTACTGTGTAGTGTTCTCCTGGTTCTGCTCACTTCACTCAGTGTCAGTTCATCCAGTCTTTCCAGGTTTTTCTGAAGTCAGCCTGCTCATCCTTTCTTATGGAACGATAGTATTCCATTACGTTCATATACCACAACTTGTTCAGCCATTCCCCAATTGCTGGGCATCCCCTCACTTTCCAATTCTTGGCCACCACAAAAAGAATGGCTCTTAGCTTCTTTTAGGCTGTGGAGACACAGCCAACTTATTCGCCCAATTTAAGCCCTTTTTTGAGGTTGTACAAGTTTGTAAAGTAAACATTGTAGTAGCTGTACCTTTGATGGACTTCTGTCGGCCCCCTAAGCCCCAGACCACTGATACAAGACTTCACCTTGAAAGAAGTGGATTTGACCTACTAATCAGTTGTCTTTAGAGACGATTGAGTGGACCTAGTTACCTAATAAGTGACCCTGTTCTTCTTCCTTTAGCTATTCCCCTCCCCTTCCCACTGGGTAGGTGGGTGTTTTTAGCTGTAAGCCCCAAGTAACTGACTAGAAATCTAAGACTCGGTTTCGTAGTTCAGAGTAATCATTTTGGAAGTTGTTAAGCCCATGGGGCCACTTTGCTTCCTAACCCTAAATCCAATCCCAACCATTCCCAATTAACTTTAGGAGAAAGATGAACATCCCAGCATTTTCCACAAATACCCCTAGCTTCTCACAAAGTCTGTCAGTTTCTCGTGACCTAATTTGCGTTTCTTTATTTCAGGCAGATGCCAAAGAGATGTGGTTTCTAACGAGATGTAGTTGAGGAAGGTCTCATTTGGAGATCTTTCTTGTTTCCTGTGTCCGTCCCTCTTTGCCAGCCCCATAAGTCATCCTGGATCTGTGACGTTCCTCTTTCCTTAGTCATGCCAAGGGATTGAGGAGAGCAGGACAAGGAGCAGAGAGCAAAGGGCTTAATTTGCCAATGGAGCCACGTTTTTGTCTTTGCAGCAATGCCTTATGTGGTCCTTGGTGGAGCCTCACCCAAGATGCCCAGGGACGATTCTCATCAGTCACAAGTGGAGTATAGCAGTGTTCATTCCAACTATTCCAGTGAGACCTTTGAGTCCTTCACAGAGGGAGACATAGAAGAAGAATGTCAACTGACTGAGGGGAAAGCCTCTGGCTCCTTGGTCTCTTCTGAAGAATGCCAGACCATGTCCAGTGCCTCTGGGAGCTATCCTGTGATCCAGAAGCTGATGCTAAGCTTAAAAGATGGAGGTACAGACATCCCATTGGGAGGGAGCGGGAAAGGGCTATTTGTCAGTCCATCAACTGGCAAAAATTGTTAAGTACCCCCTATAAGCCAGGCATCATCCTAAGTAAGTTGTTGGTCATAAGCTCAGGGTTACACCCACTCACTACCTTTGCCCGTTTTTTCCTAGAGTAATGAGGGCCAGCCCTATTGCCATTGACAGGTTCAGTGTGGACATCTACAACATGCAGAACTGAATAGAAGCAGCCCCTTGACCCAGTCCCCCCAAAGGAAGTGCTAATGATGTCTAGCTCGCTGGTTCCTAGGAGGCCACAGGCCAAGCAGAGATTAAAGGCCCACCCCAGGGTACATTGCTGAAGAGGGCCAGGCTATTCCACAGAAAGTGCAGTGGCTGGTAGGGAAGGGTGCTGGAAGTCACAATGCATTACTTCAGCAGACTCCTTACAGTGTATATTGAACTTTTCCCTCACCTCCTGCTGCCACACAGCCTAACCTCTCCTGCCAGTCCTTCACACTTCTCTTCGTTCCCCTTTCTATCCCAGTGTGAATCCCTTCCTGACTCTGACGCTGTCTGTGAGTTGTGACTGCACTGGGGACCCAGGATTGAGAGTTAAAAGGGACCTCAGAGTAGTCTCCCACCCTGGACTGACAGATGAGTAAGCTGAGGCCCACATAAGTGAAGTGACTTGTAAAATAGGTCAGATGGGTAATTTTGAGAAGAGCTGGATTTGAACCCACAAACTTTGAGATGAAATCCAGTGTTCTTTCCCTGACACCACACTCTCTCCTTCTAGTTGACGTATGCTCAGAAACACAGGCTACGTTGAATATTTCTGTACAGTGAATGTAATTACAAAACCATCTGCTCCAGAAAAATGATGAAATGCATTCCAAGGCCAGATAGAACTGATTTTGGATAATTTTCTGTCTGGTTCAATCCATTTCCACAGGTCATTCTTTCCATTAGCAGTGGTCATTAGACTTTGTCAGGATAATTTTTCAGTGTCTCTTGTGACAGTGAGGAGAAAGGAATGATGAGGTGTAGCCTGATAATGGACTTCAACTAAATTCGGGGTCACTCGAGCAAAGAAGCTAACCGTTTCTCCATGTCCTTAGGAAACAAAGAGGAAATGGGTTCACATGGCAACTTGAGAAAGAGTATTTGCCTGCAAGGGCTCTGAACCCTAAAGCAGGCTAACGGCAAGGTTCTGGGCCTTTCATTCATCAGCCCTTTGGGCAGGCAGACTTAGGTGCACTTTCCAGCCGGGAGGCAGAGGTTGGCATGAGAGAACTTTTTTTTAAAAAAACGATGGTGGATTTTTTCCCTTGCCACCACCCTAATGACATCTCCCCATCCTCAATAGCACCTTCCCTGGTAATGGAGAAGTATGGTTCAGCAAGCGAAACCGACATGTTGGCCATTTCTAGCAACATGTTTGTCATTCCGGTCCTATTTTTTTTTGCCGCCTCTCCTGAGTGACAGGAGCCTGCTTCTTTCTCAGTCCAAGTAGCTGGCCTCCTGTGGCAGTTTCCAATTGAACAATTCCTAAGGGGGGGGGGGCTGCTCCTCCCCTCCGTTGTAGCCAAGGAGAAAGTCCTCCTAAACAGTGTTGGCTGCGTTCTTTTTTTATTATGTCCCAAATAAGGGGTTGAAGTGTTGTTTGCTGCCTGGGCTCTAGTGTATTTATTTGGCCGCATCACTGGGTAGGGCATCCTCAAGAAGTCAAGAGTGACCTTAGAGCAGCTAGTGCCCTACATGGGGTCATCTTAGGGAGGCAGGGCAGAACCCCAACCCCCCCCCCCAATGTCTCTTCTCTAGTCTGTCGTAATCCTTCATATTTGGTTGTTAGAGATTCCTACCACGGGCCTTGAAGGAAGGCGTGAACAAAAAAGCATTCATCAGGTGCTTCCCATGTGCATGACGCTGTAGAAAGTGCAGGTGGAAAAGCAGACCAGCCCCAGCTCTCCAGGAACTCCCACTCCAACAGGGGGAAGTGGCCCAGAGGGGACTGGTCAGGTTCTGAGCACATCGAAAGGCACTTTGGTCCTTAGGGTGCAGAGGTAGGCTTGGGGTGCTGCAGCATTCTTCAGTTTCATCAAACTAATGATCATACTTTTTGTGTTTCTGAAGTTGAACCATCGGACACCCTCAAAGACTTTGGGGGCAAGAGCCTTCTTTGTGAGGTCTTCAATAGGGAGCCCTATAGCACAGTCAGCTAACGTTTTACTTCTCTAATTTAGATGGACCGTTGAACCCACTGCACTCTGCTGCTCTAGAAGAGAAATTGAGTCAAAAGTGGATCCAGCTTCTCAAGGGCAAAGAAGGTCACACCGGACAGCCCCAGGCAGGTCCCAGGTTCCAAGCAGGTAAGCCCGTGCCCTGAGTTAGCAGTAAGGTCCTTCTCTTCCTGCTTTGTTGAAAGCTGTGCGACCAGGGGCAAAGCACCTAGACTTTCTGAGCCTCGGGTTCCTTCTCTGCAAGACAGACACCATACTTGGACAGTCTCCCTCCCAGGGGTACTTTGACAAAAGTGTTTTGTAAACCTCAAAATGTTATATAAGTGTGAGTAGTTATTATTGTCCTGGTGAGGCAACTGGGGACTTTTTTTTTCCGTAGTGGAAGGAGGTTGGTGAAGAGGACGGAGGATGTCCCCCACCTTCTTCCTTTGCTGGGACACAATGCTGAGGTTTTGGGCCTCTTGGCCTTTGCCAGGGAAGGCAGAAGAACTAGAGGAAATGCTCCAGGAAAGACCATAGAGGCACTGTGGAGGTGCTTCCCTTTTTGCCTCCACAAGGAGAGGTTTCCTTGTCATCGTGGTCCATCCCTTCAGAGGATTCCCATTTGGATGAGATGTTAGCAGAGAAGGACAGAGGGAGGCGTTGGTGAGGAGGAGGACTGGGAGGCCCAAGTCCTCAGCCAGTGTTCTCTCTACTGTTTGGTGGAGTACAGAGGGAAAGTGATTTGCCTCTGATTTCTGCCCCATCCAAGCCCCCAGCTCTTCCATTTGTCAGATCCAGGACTGGAACCTTGCTAGGCCTCCCCATGTTCCTTACTCTGTACTGCAGTGCTGTCTCTACTGGCACCCGTGTCCTGGGTTCGAATAGCATTGGATGTAGAGACTGAGGACTTGTTTCAGTTATCGGGAGGACTGCGGTGAAGTAAAATGGGGCTTGGTGCTCGAGGCTGAGAGATCTGGGTTCCAGTCCTGGCTCGAACACATAATTGAGTTGTGGAGAGGGAACTCTAATGCAAATGTTAGCTAGTGTATCTGGTACCCTAGGCTCTGGTCTACGACCCAGGTAGACCTGCTTTTGTTGACTTGGAAGCACTCTTTGTTGCCATCAAAGTCCCCACTCCTAAGAGTGTACTTGACCTTGTGCTTATGTTTTGTACCAGCTTGACTCATGATTAAATCTCCTTAGTGAAGTGAGGAGTATGATTGGTGAGCCTATGGAAAGCCATTTGTCACATGGTGCCTGGTTCTCTCCATCTGTTTTGTTCTGGGTAAATGTCCGGTATGCGCATTTGTGCTGTGCATGACAAAACCAGATAGTTAACGTTGAAGTGGTTAGCTTTGCTCTGTTCAGTTTTCAACAGAATAAGGGCCCTGGCTTCCAGCAAAGGAAAACTCAGGTCCCAGTAATTATCTTTCCCAACTCCCATCTCTCAGCCCTTAGGTGATATGAAATAGATGCTCATTAGAAGGCATCACCTGTTCTTTACCCATGAAATAGTGCCACCAATCAATCCCACCTTCGAGATGGCTGGACACAACACTTCATTTATCAGAAAAAAAGCAGGGTTTGCTTGGTGATCCTTCCAAATGCTAAAAGTTTAGATTTGAAAACACAGAGCAAGTCCTAGGACAACGAAGGTGGGTCTAGATATGGCCAAGTGAAATTTAATGCAGATCCCAGAAGTATCACATATTTCCTCTTTGTGGACACACTTTTGACGTTTTTGAGCTGGAGGGCACCTGGGAAATCATCTGCTCCGACCCTGTTCTGCAGAGGAGGAAACAGCCCTGAGAAGTTCAGGGACTAGTTTGTGGTCAGGTAAATACTAGGTAGCTGAACCAAGATTTGAACCCAGGTCTCCACCCTTGGAATCCAGTGTTCTTTCTACCTGTTGTCTTCCTCATATCGGTGCGTGTGCCTTTATCCCTTGTACCTGAGAACATTACAGTACCTTTGTCCTCTGAAGATGCGTTTCATTTCGTTAATTTTCTGCTAGACAGTCCTGAAAGTGGCCCATTTAGGGAGCCCACTTTTTGGTACAATTCTCACATGCCTCTGCACAGTGTCCTTTGTCTCCTTTCAGTTAGTTTCTTGTTGATTTTAGTTATATTGACCAGCAGAGATGTTCGTTTTGGGCTCCTCTTTTGCATGCAGATATTTGGTTTCTTTCTTTTTCACTTATTGTGCCCCAGATTGGATTTTCTCCTCAGTTTATTGCAGTCAGTAAATATCTATTAGGCACCTATTTTGTGCCAGGCACTCTGCTAAGCCCTGGGGATACAAATACCAAATCAATCCGTCCCTGCCCTCAAGGACTTGACAGTTTGCTGAAAGAGAGGAAAAGCAAACAGATACGTACAAATCAAACATATGGGCTAAATAGGAAATAGTTAAGCAGGAGATGGCAGTAGAATTGCAAAGGGTTGGGACGGGAGTTTAGATGAGAGTTGAAAGAAACCAGGGAAGTCGGGAGGTAGACGTGATGATCGAGAGGTTCCAGGTATGGGGGACAGGCAGAGTTAATGACCACAATGACCATAGTGAAAGATGTAGGGGGGTGTTGGGAGAGCAGCCAGGAGGCCAGGGTCACTGGATTGAAGAGTACCTGTCTGTCAGTGAGGTGGAAGTAGATGGACAAAGCAGGAGGAACCAGGGGAGAGTCAGCATGGTACCCCTGGAGTGGTGTCAGGACTTCTGAGGGCTTTGTGACCTTAGACAAGACATTTAATCTAACTTGGTATCAGATTCCTTCTCCTTAACACCATCTGCCTGCCTAGATCTTGTCTGTCATCCATTTCATCCCTAAATGCTATCAATCTAAGTGATTTGAAAGCCTCCACTCTTTGGTGCAAAGAATGTACAAAGAGGAAAATGCAGTCCTGTCCAAATTCCCTTTTCTTCCCCTAACTCTAGCCAACGTTCTCGAGATATAACTATAGATAGAGAACTCCATATCCTTTTAGACTGGACATATGCTCCAAGAAAGTCAGAGCCCAAAACAAAGGTCCTATATCCACATGAAACTATTCACAGCAGTACTTTTGGGATGACAAAGTGGGTTATCTGTGCCCAGGGATGGGGGAATATCTGAGAAAACTCTAACAGATGAGCCTGAGTTAGGATTCCTGGACACTTAGAAGGGACAGGTAGGAGGAACTCGGAGAGATATGGGAACCTGACTGTGAGCTAAAGACAGTAGGCATCAATTAACTCGAATTATTTGAAATTCCTTAGGGTAGCCTTAGAAGTGAGGGAGGGGAGTTCTCATTCACTGGATTTTGGGGGAGGTGGGTCTTGCCAGGAATGTTGCAGAGGAAATTTGTGCTTCGGGTAGGGTTGGAACTAGATGATTTCTGGAGGCCCTTCCTGCTCTGAGATAGGATTTTTCAAGCGCAAGAGAAGAAGCCCCATGCTCTGCATTGCTAACCAATGTCTATCAGAGACAGTTTGTTGATTTTTCCAAGCTTTCTCGCTTGGAGGGAGACCCAAATGAGCCAAGTTTTCTCTGCTAATTGAAATTTCTTCTTCCCCAACCAATGTCCACTTCCACTTTCTAATTATTACGAAACAGAAGGCAGCATTCCTAGCACAGGAGAAACCAAGGTGTGTACTGAGGTTTGGGAATCCTTTATTCACTTCAGTGGAACAAGGGTCATGTCAGCATTGGTGCCCCCTTAGAGAGATCTCTTCTTCCCCAAACCTGTGTTTCCCACCAGAATTCTCCTTTCAGTCTAACCAGAGATGACTTCTCTTAGTTTAGGCACTCAGAAGGCATTCCCACTCTTAGGTTGGTCACCTCCAAGAAGAAAGAGTTTCTGTGTAACCTTAGATTGGGAAATGAATGAATGTATGAAGGCAGGATTATTCCAGAAAGACTGATGAGATCTTGATTGAAGTGAGACCAAGGCTGTCAGGTTGTGACAGTGATTCTTGACATTTTGTCACACTTCCCAGCAGAGCTGTGAGAGGCTTTAGCCACCTTGTTGCCTAGTCCCCTTATTCTGAAGATGAGGAAAGTGAGGCCAGAGAGGTAGGGGCCCCTCCATCCCAGGGGAGGTGATAGAGCCATGAATCAAACTCAGCTGCTCAAAGACTTGAGATCCAGTGTCCCTCTGCTACATTGTGGTGCTTTCCTTTCTACCGTGTCCTGTCATTCTTAGAAATCTACTGTTTTCTCTTTTTTTTTTCCTTCCTAAGTGACAAAAACAGAAAGTGCTAAAGAGAGCAAAGTAATTCTTCCTTCACCTAATAGAGCGACTGCCATTTTTGTTTTGTGCACGTGTTGTTGACAGACGTCATGGAGGCATCGAAGAGTGAACGGGACGCTCTGCAGGCTTTTTGTGCCGGGAAGATAAACCTGATTCGTCATCAGCTGAACCCTCAGGAGACAAACGGCAGCAGCCGTCAGAGTCAGCAGCGAGGCTCGGATGCGGGGAAGCCAGTGACAGACAAAGCGAACGACTGTGTTGTTCCTCCTCGGCTGATAAACAGAATCTTTCAGCAAAACCTGAGGGCAACACCCAGCAAGGTACAGAAACTGGAGGGTATCCCATTAGCTTTGGAAGGTGCTCAGAAAAGGAAAGGATTCTTCTGACATGTTTATTCTAAGGGAGACCCATGTTTTCCCACAGCCACCAGGATCCTGTGCCATTGTGTTGGATGAATAGCAAAATCATGTTAGCAGGCAGGCAAGTGGGGGTGAGGGGTGGGAATGAGGCAGTACCAAGGAAAGGCAGCCCCCAGTGTAGTGGAGGGAGCTTGGAGTCACCAATGAATGACTGATGGTGAAGCCAGAGTAGGGGTGACAGCCTGGAAGAACACTGAGGGCTGGGGAGACTAGAGGTCTGGGAAAGCAGTCAGTACCAGCAAGCCCACAGGGATGTAAATGGAAGCTTCCCCAAACCCCACAGTGAGCTCTGTGCCATTGTGATGCTGAGCTCAGCCCAGAAGAGGTGAGACACCCAGAACAGGTGAGACAGTACAGCCCCTGCCTTCTTTGAGGAGGCGGGAGGCTGTCAGTGTGGAGAATGTTGTACAGGTCCTGTGAGACTCGCACGAGACACTGGATAGTTTTGCCACACTGCTTTTTGTTCCAAGGGTCACCTCTGTGGGGAGGAGAGGAGGAAATGAAGCTCGTATTTACCAAAATGGTTTTCAAAGGCCAGAGGGCCAACAAGGGGAAATTCTCTTCTGAATCCGATTCCTCCAGTAACTTTGCATGGGGCAGTGAGGGGTGGTGGGTGGGTTGGTGAGAGTGGTGGGAGCCATTGGAAGAAGTGACCTCCCCACCTTAGAAGCGTGGCTTTTTTATGTTTATTTGTTTTTGAGCGTGGGCCTCCCTGTCTCTCCTAGACTGGAAATACAGGGATCAGTCTCTGGAGCGATCCCACTGCTGATCATGCTGGAGGCCTTGACCTGGGCCTCTCCTCAGGAAGCCTGGTGGCTGCTTGCTCTTGGGGGTTCTCTATGTCAGTGCTAGACTTAGTGTGGACACCTACCTGAAAGGCCTAAGCCGTAAGGCACAGCGGCTCAGAACTCCTGAGCTCAAAGGATTCCCCAGCCTCAGTCTCCCTCACACCAGGCTTTACAAGTGTGGGCCCACACACCCAGCCATCTTAGAATTTGTGGGAGAGAGGAGGGTGGTATGTAGTCAAGGCTGATAGGCATCCTAGAATTGGTAGTGGCGGGGCGCATTTCCGAGGACTCAGAGTGGATCGATAAGATGGCAAGACCTAAAATTCTACTTTAGAGACCTCTCCGTGAATTCTGAAGGTCCAGGGAAAACAATTCTGATGAGGAAGAAGGGGAAAGGGCGCGTTGTCCAGAGAGAACCGTGTGAATCCAGATACCTCACTTGTCGTCCAACAGGGATCCTCCAGGGGGAGCAAGGACACAATGGAGAAGGCATAGAAAAGCATAGTACGTCCCTGTATGAAGATTGTTAAGACGCTCACAGTTTAGAATGAGCTGAGGTCAGGAAGTCAGTCTGAGCACCTTGGAAAGGATTTTTGTTCTGTTTCTGATTAGGGTTTATTGTATGCTACAGCCTGCTTCGATATTAGCTTTACATCTAACTTTAGTGAAGCACTTGTTTAAGGCAGGCCCTCAGTTTCTTCTTGCAGGGGAGAAATGGGGAAACACTGGCTGTTTAGCCATCCAGTTTGGTGGACTTGGCACTGATGGATAGCAGGGAGCAAGGCATAGCCATGAATGTTTTACTAGGGATTTGGAGAGATATCTGTCTGGGAGGATCTAGAGATCTGAGTCTGTCGCTGCAGTGGTCAACATTGTCCTGAAAGCCTTGGAGAAAGGCACAGGTGACTTTTTTGTCTACTGTGTAGATGACCAAGCCGGCAGCGATAGTTCACACGTTGGATGAGAGAGTTAGGATCCAGAAGGAACTGCTGAGCTGAGTCTAGTCGGTAGGCCAGTAAACATTGATTAAACACCTACTATGTGTTAGGCACTGTAGTAATCCCTGAGGATATGAAAGGAGGCCAAAGGCAGTCCCTGCCCTCAAAGAGGTCACAATGTTATGGAAGAGACACTAAGCAGACAAAGGTGTACAAATAAGCTATGTGCAGGATAAATAAGGAATGATGACCACAGGGAAGGCACCAGCATCAAGAGGGGTTGGGAAAGGCTTCCTGGGGCAGGTGGGATCTTGATGAAAGTCAGGAGTCAGAGATGAGAAAGGTGAGCATTCCAGGCTCAGAGCACAGCCAGAAATTATGCCCAGCACCATGAGCTGGAGTGTTTTATTGGAACAGCAAAGTGGGCCAGGTCCTTGGATCAAAAATTGCAAGTTGGGGAGCAAGGTGGAAGAAAAGTAGAAAGCTAGAAGGAGCCTATATGATGAAGGGATCTGAATGCCAAAGAGAGCATTTTGCATTTGATCCTGGGGGCAATAGGGAGCCACTGGAATTTATTGAGTGGGGAGGGGGTGGTACAGTGAGGCTTCTGCTTTAGGAAAATCTCTGGTGGCTGCACGGAGGAAGGATTGGAGTGGGGAGAGACTTGAGGCAGGCCGACCCACCTGCAAGGTTTTTCACTAGCCCAAGTGTGAGGTGGTGAGGGCCTCGATGTCAGAGGGGAGAAGGGGGCATGTGCAAGAGATGTTGGCAAGGTGAAATCACAGGCCTAGGCAACCTGTGGATGAGAAGGAGTGGGGAGCCAAGTATGATGCCTAAATTGTGAGCTTGAGGGACTGGGAGGGTGGTTTGGTCCTTGATGGTAACAGGAAAGTGGGATGATTTGGGGGGAAAGATAGTAAGTTCAGTTCTGGTCATGTTGAGTTTAGGGACGTGTATTGGATATCCAGCCGTTAGTTGGAGGTGTGAGATTGGAGGTTGGCAGAAAGAGAGGGGCAGAATGGGTAGATCTGGGACCCATCAGCATAGAGATGATAGTTAAATCCATGGGAGCTGTTGAGATGACCAAGTGAAGTAGCATCGAGGGAGAAGAGAAGAGGGCCCAGGACAGAGCCCTGAGGGATGGAGATGGATAGAGGGTGTGGTGTAGGGGGAAGATCCAGCTCAAGAGAGGTAGGAGAGGAACCAGGAGAGAAGGGCACCCCAAAAACATAGAGAGAAGAAGAGAGTATGGAGGACATCAAGAGCGTCAAAGGCCACAGCACAGTTGAGGGTAGTGAAAATTGTGAAAAGTCCATGTGGATTTGACCACTAAAGGTTCATTGTAAGTTTTGGAGTTTTGGCGAAATAAGACTCGAGACTGGATTGTAAGGGGTTAAGAAGAGAGAAAGCAGAGGCCCCTCTCATAGAAGGCCTTGGCTAGGAGATTGGGCCCAAAGGGCAGAAGATACAGCACCAGAGTTAGTGAGGATGGAAGGCTCAAGGGAGAGGATTTCCAGGTTGGGGAGACAGGGGCCCGTGTGTAGTCAGCAGAGAAGGAGCCATGGGCAGGGAGAGATCAAGGCTTGGGTTTCCTGGTTTGGCCCCTTAAGCAGATGTAGGAGCAGTGGCTGGAAGGAGGAAGGAGTCAAGTTGTGGCTTTCTGTCTGGAAAAAGTCTTTGGGGTCTGATACAGAAGAGCCTTTTCCAGGAAGGAGTGACAGTCCTCAGCCTCTGAGCTCCTTTCAGATTAGCAGATTTTGTCATTCTGTCTGTTTCTAGGAAGTTTGGCACTGATCTCAAATGCGTGCACACGTGCGCAGACACGCAAAGACACATACACATATTAGGCACATACACATACATGCACACACACACACTTAGGATACACCTTGACCTGACAACTCCTCACTTCTTTGATGGATGATAACAAAGTCCCATTCCTTGGAAGGGAATTAAATCCCAGCAGAAAGTGTTTGTGAGAATGTCAAGTACAGTCTGTTGCCAGCTCTCTAGTTCCCTTAGCGGGCCATCTGGTGGTTCAGTGATTGGAGTGCTGGCCCTGGAGTCAGGAAGACCTGATGTCCAAATCCAGGCTCAGACGGTCAGTAACGGGGTGACCCTGGCAAGTCATTTTGCCTCTGTCTGTCTCAGACTCCTCCTCTGTAAAGGGAAGACACGGATAGCCTCTACCTCCCCGTGTTGTTGTGAGGCTGACATGGGATAATATTTGGAAAGTCTTTTGCCTACCTGGGATGCTCTCTGACTGCTAGCAGTCGCTATGATCATAGGGAATCTTTTCGGTTTGTCTCTCTGTATACCCCAGCAGCCTTGGATTCAGGGCCCTGGGTTTGTGTCTCATCTCTGCCACTGCACTAGCTCTGTGACCCTGGCTGATGCAGTTCCCCTCAATTTCTTCATTTGTCAAACAGGGAAACCCACTCTCCTCACTTGACAAGATAATGCTGGGGATTAATGTAGCAAAAGTACATTTTCACCATTAGGCTCCATAAAGATGTCAGCTCTTTCTGCTTCCAAGTGTGTTTATTGACCATTTCTTTCCAAAGGGAGTTGGATAACAACCTGATTGGGGCTAATGGCATCCGGTAATTTCTTATTCCAATTTCTCATTTCAAGGCGTCAGCAGTTAGAGAGCATCAGTGTTCCCGGTGCCCAGGGTGTACTAAGAAAAGAGGAGAACTGTCCCAGCTGACCTTTCTGCGCCAGAAAAAGACCCTCCTAGAGTCTGCTCTACTCAAAGAGAAGATGGAGGAACACCGCTATACCAAAGTTAGTGGCTCTTCTGCCCCAATTGGTAACAACCCATATTTCTGGAGAGTTTGAAGGCTGACAGCTTTCCTCACAAGCTTCTGGGAAGTAGCTGGCAAAAGCAGTCAGACTGTCCTCCTCGTTTAATTTTTTAACGGTTCTTATTTATTTCCAATATTTTTTTCTTTATAAACTGAGCTGCAGCTTATCTCACTCCCTCCTGCCCCTCCCCCACCCACCGAGAAGGCAAACAATAGGATATCAAGTGTACCTGTGAAATCATGCAAAACATCTTCATATTAGCCGCATTTCAAAAGAAGCAAAACCAAATTTCTTTGGCTGCTGTGTCCTTGCTTGTTTAGTGTTTCTGCATCAGTCTTTGTTAAGGGATATTTCTTTAGGGTTCTTCCTCTACTCCTCTTTGGTTTGGATAACAAGGTCACGTTTGTCTCGTAGAAGGAGGTTGGTGCCTTCATCCTCTGTTCTCGAAAATAGTTTCCTAGGAGCATATGCAGATGATTTGTGTTTGAGTGTTTAATACAGTTTACTTGCAAATCTGTGTGGTCCTTTAAGGTCTTTTCCTCCCCTGTGGGAATTCCTGTATAGGTTGCTCACTTTCTCTGTGTGTGATTAGGTTGTTTAGGTTTCTGGTTATGCCAATTCAGTTATTTCATATTTTTTATTTATTTATCTACTTAATTTCATTTTTCTCTTTTCTTGAAATATAACCAAGTTTAGTAGTTTCTGAGAATTTTCTTTATTTCTCTTGTAGTCATTGTGAATATCTCTCATCTCATTTTGATTTTGATAATTTGGTTTTGTCCCCTCCCTTCTTTCACTTTTTGTTAAATTAGTTATTTAAGGTTATCAAATGTATTTTCGTTACTTGGTCATTCAACACATCAGGGCCTTGTATCCTCCAGTATTTCTCAAAGTTTTTCCAAGTTTGCGTTTGTTATTTTCATGACCCTCTCTCTCCATCTCATGCTCTGCCATCCCCTTTTTGCTTTTGTCTTCAATCTTTCCCAACATCAGGGTCTTTTCCAATGAGTCCTAGCTTCTCGTTATGTGGCTAAAGCATTTAAGGTTCAGCTTCGCTATTTGATCGTCCTGTGAATAGCTCGAATTAATTTCTTTAAGTGTTGGCTGATTTGATCTCCTTGCTATCCACAGGAGAGCTCAAAAGTCTTCTCCAGCACCACAATTGGACAGTGTTGATTTTGCGGCACTCGGGTTTCCTTGTAGTCCAACTCTCACGTCCACATGTTGCTGCTGGAAAAACCATAGCCTTGATCGTGCCAGCCTTTGTCAGCAAGGCAACGTCTCTGCTTTTAGAATGCCGTCCAGATCTGCCATAGCTTACTTCCAAGCAGTAAGCGTCTTTAATTCATGGCTGCAGTCACTGTCTGCAGTGATCTTTGAGCCCGAGAATATGAAATCTGACCCTGACCTCTCTTTGCCTGGAAGTGATGGGGCCAGTTGCCAGGATCATAGTAGTTTTCATGTTAAGCTTCAAGCCAGCCTTCCCACTCTCCTCTTTCACCCTCATCAAGAGGCTTCTTAATTCTTCCTCACTTTCTCCCATCAGAGTGGTATCTTCTGCATATCTGGGACTGTTGATATTTCTCCCGGCAACCTTGATTCTGGCTTTTAAATCATCCAGCCTGGTACTTCACCATGATATATTCCGCATATAAGTTGGATAAGGTGATAATATACAGCCTTGTCCTACTCCTTTTCCAATCTTAACCCAATCATTTGTTTCATGTTCGGTTCTAACTGTTGCTTTTTGGCCCAAGTACAGGTTCCTCAGGAGAGAAGTCAGATGCTCCGGTATTTCCATCTCTTTGAGGACTTGCCACATTTTATTGTGATCCACACAGTCAAAGGCTTTAGTGTAGTCTGGCATGTCCTTACACAAGTGCCAATCAAGACCGCAAGCGTGACTTAGAATCTTTAGAGTCAACTGGGTCCCTGCGAGTTTTTGTGACAGACCACGTGTGTCAGAGGCAGGACTGAATCCCAGGCTCGCACTCTCTCCCTGACCTTGTGCTGTTTTTTTTTTTGCGTCCCCCTCAAGTCATTGGTATTCTTTTATTCTTTTGTTAATGTAAATATTGTAAGATAGAAATTTTCTCCTAATGAGCATTGGAGCCACAGCCGATAAACATCCTTATATTATCTGGTATTATCTTATCTTATCCTTATATTATATTGTCTACATTACCATTCTCTTTAATGTTGCATTTGTGATTGGGTCTTTACTATCCGCATTGTTGAAACCATCATGTTTCATCTCCTATTTAGGCCATTTTCTTTCTCCTTCCATTTTTTGTTACATTTTTTTTGTCACATTACAGAAAACAAAGGATATTATTAAGGCATATGCTTCTTTTATGTCTGAATTCTTCATGCCTTGGCAGTTTTTGTGTAAGTCTCATTGGAGTCCAAAAACTAAGTATATGCTCTAAGATTCTCACTCAGAAGTGTCCATATCTTCCTCCTCCCCCCCCCCATCAAACCCACCTTTCCCAACATTCTGCTCAGCTCTGTAATTTGATTCTTGTTTGTCTTTTTGCTGGATGAGCAGCAAGTTCCCAAGTGAGGGAAAACAAAAGATCCTACAGGTTTTTTGCATTTCTTTTAAATTCTCAGTCTCTCTGCTGGTTGGTGAGTGCTCACATATTTAAATGGGTCTGTGACCTCATTGATGAGTATGTTCCCTAATATTGTAGCTCGCAGCCCGTGCAGACCTGTGCTTCTCGTGGATTTCTTGGACCGTGTTCTCCCCTAAGTTTCCTACAGAATTGAGTAGTAATGGGACAGGCATCCTTACTTTCTTTGGGCATCACAAGGATGCCAGTGGATCGTGCATAGCGTACATGAGCTTTGGAGGATGTCCATCCAACTGATGCCATCATCTGGAGAAGAGACATTCTTCACTTACTTGATTAGTTTCCTCTGTGGATGTTTGTGGTGGTTACGGGTCTCTTCCAAAGAGGCTCTGAAGTGTTCCAGGGCTTGATCCAAAGAAGCTTCTATGCTATGCAAATAGGAGCATTTGTAGGACTTCACCATCGATAGGAAATCTCTGTTCAGGGGAGACTCTCTACTGGATCCCTCCGAGACCAGGGCAGACAGCTTCAATGATCATTTGTCTTCCTGCTTCAGGCCTTATTTATGATCATAGGGTCCCCAAACAAGTGCTTGACCACCATGTCTTCTCAGACCCTGATGGAGACAGCCTAGGACCCTGAGCCCAAGACTCTTTGAAATTGTAATGCTTCCAGCCTTGCGTCTGCAGGCGTCATCCCAGGAAGTGATCCTTGCAGAAATCTAGACTGGCAACTGGTCCTGCAGGTTCTATAGCTACTTCATTTGTGAGCACCACCCCGCCCAGAAAAAAAAAAGGTTTTGTCTCCAAATTCCTTGGTGCTGATGTATGGCTCTCTATTAGAAATGGGTAGGGTTTTATGATGGAAATGACATTAAAAATGCATTGCTATCTACCATGTCACTGCACCCTAAAGACCATGGGACTTTTTCATCTGACTCGTCAATCAAACTTTTCATATATGTTGTCTGTTTCATTAGCATGGGAGCCTGTTGAGATCAGGAATTATCTTACTATTCAACTCTTTCCCCAGAATCTAGTACAATGCTTTGTACCTGGTAAATGCTTAATAGGGGCTTTCTTCAGACATTCCTTATTCTCTGTTGTGTGATATTTAGGAGAATCAGATAATTTGGATGCATGAGTGGGAGACACCTTTTGGGACTGGAGCCTTTGTCCTAGGAAAGTGAATGCTTATTATAGTCGAGAAACCCTAATCACTGTGGGATGTTGTGTCCCCCACGTCTTTCAGACAGCTGTCTCATGGTTAGGATTCAGTCTGCTGTCCACCTAAAAGCTACCTTCTTACTTGTTAATACCCTCATGGAGAATGCCCTTGATGCATGTGTTTGAGATTGTCACTAAAATTTTCTGTCAGTGGGCAAGTAGGCGTATAGGTAGATTGTTATAGATGTTCTTTCAGTGGCCTTCTTTCAGTACCAGTCATTTCTGAGATCGTTTTCCCCCAAGAATTGCAATCTTCCTTTCCTTGACATGCCTTGGCATCAGTAGACCCCTCAGTTCCCCTCTCAGTTGTGTTTTTCTAATTATTAGTGATTTGGAACATGTTTACATGCCTAGAAATAATTCGTGCCCATTGATATCTTTGATCATTTGTTGGGAAATGGCTTTCATTCTTGTATATTTCAATCAACCATGTATATAGCTTAGATATCTGACCTTTATCTAGGGATCTTGCTGTAAAGATTTTCCCTCTTATAATGTGCAGGTGTGTTGATATGTTGCTCTTTGCTAATGTATTTAAAATTTTTGCAAATTGAAATTCATTTTGAGTCTTGGGATATAGTTTTCTTTCTTGGACCTCTCTCTAATCTAGGTATCAAGGTCTATGACCTGTGTCATAGAAGAAATCAGGTGCAGTCCCTTCTCCCGTTTTTGCAACCACCTTCTTTTAATGTTTGATAGGAGTCGCTTATAAATTTGGTTGTGGAATTTATTTTTCATCCCGAGTTCATTTACAGCTTGTTCAATTTCTTTTTCAAAGATAGAGGTGTACGAATTCTTCATTTCTTATTCTGTTAGTCTGCATATTTTAGATCCATGTGGCTATTAATCTATTTCAGTTCAGTTGTCTATTTCATTTGCATTGAGCTGGACCAAAGAATTTCCATTATTTGTTCCTCATTTATTTCAGTTTCTCCTTTTTCATTTTTGGTACAGTCCATTTGGCTTTTTTCTCTCGTTTTAATCAGATTAAGTACTGGTTTATCTCTTTGATCATTTTTCCCCTGAACACCCAGCCTCTAGTTCTGTGTATTTATCAGTTTATGGGAGGGGAGGGGTTGCTTTCAATTGTGTTGTTCTCTCCTTTGATTTTCAGCCTTTTCCTCCCAATCCTTCTTTTAACTCTGAGTGAATCTGTTCAAGTGTGTTTCTTGTTCCTAACATGTCTTTGGATCCTACATTCTGCTACCTTCCTCTATTTCCTGGGTGGTTCATCCCATTCTGACTCAGTGCTATGATTGTTGATTGTACCTTTCCCTTTGTGCTGTCCTTTTATCCCTTTTGCTTTCTTTGATCCCACCTTCCTCTTTGAGAGAAAGGGGAGGGAGGGTGCTTCACTAGTGAGTTCTATTTTTGGTGCAGTCTGCTTCTGTTCTGTTCCTTCTCCTCTTGTCTTCCCCTCAACCAGTCTGTGGTTATAGGTTCTTACCATTTCTGTCTTTCCTTTGTCCCCCACTTTGTGATCCTCCCTTCAAAGTCAGAGTTTGTTCTGCTTCTGACCAGTCAATCCCTCCCTGACCCTACTCTGCCTCTTGATTCACCTCTCCCCTCTCTGAGTTCCAGCCTGATTCCTAGTTCAGCTTAATTTATTTTTTGTACCAAAGTGTGTGTGTGTGTGTGTGTGTGTGTTTGGAAATGCTCTATTTGACATTCAAAGCCCTTTACCACCTAGCCCCCTCCTACCTTTCCAGTCTTCTTACCCCTTATTTCCTGACATGTACTCTTCCACCCAGTGACACTAGCCCCCTGGCTGTTCCACGAACAGGACCTTGTACCTCCTGACTTGGGCATTTTCTCTGGCTGTTTCCCATGCCTGCAGTGAGCTTCCTCCTCCCCTCCCAGTATTTACTTCTGTTTCTTCCCTCAAGTGCCCCCTAAAATCTCACCTTCTGCAGGAAGCCTTTGCCAACCCCTCTTAATTCTAGGGCTTTCCTTCTTTGAATTATTTCCTTTTGATTCTGTATAAAGCTTGCTTTTTGTGTATTTGTTTGCATGCTGTCTCCCCTATCAGACCGTAAGCTCCTTGAGGGCAGGGGCCCTCTTTTTGTATCCCCAGCACTTAGCACAGTGCCTGGCACATAGGAGGCGCTTAATACATGTTTATTGACTCAATTGGAATGGAACTGAGTTCCAATTTGGCCTCACATTTACTAACCACGTGATGCTGGGTAGGTCACTTAGCCTTTGTCTGCCTGAGGTTCCTCATGTGTACAGTGAGGTAATAATCACACCTACCTCCCGTGGTTGTTGTGAGGGTCAAATGAGATCATATTTGTGAAGCACTTACAAACCTTAGAGTGTTGTGTAAATGCTGTCTATCTATCTGCTTGTCTTTTATTTCTTCTATTTTGATTTTGATGGTGATGATGATGAACTCTCGTAGGCAGTGCCTCTGGTTCCCTGGGATGCTCCTGGTCTCTTATTAGAGCAGCTGAGGGGTCAAGTTTCAGGGGGGCTTCAGGTGGGTCGTTCACCCTAGAATTTTGTCATCTTCCTGAGCTAAGTCAGATTGTTGAGAGGTGGCACAGCAAGGGGCAGAGGGAATCCCATGATTTGGATATAATGATAAAATTGATCATTTTGGTCATGTGAATTTGAAGAGCTGGTACACACACAGAATCAGTGCAGTGAGCATAAGGGAAGCAGTCAGCTGGATGAAAATTTCATATCACATCTCCCAATTAGCGTCTGCTCTCCAAAATCTAGGCCTCTAACAGAAATATAGAGGACCAGACGCCATACCCCAATAGAGAAGTGGTCACAGGGTATGAACCAACCGTTGTCCCAAGGACCGTGTACTGTTAATCGCCATATGCCTGAAGTTACCCATATTAAGAGGAATGCCAGTGGAAACAAACTTGAGGTTTCTCCTTTCACCCAGTAAACTAGGTGTCAGAAGATGGGCAGAGTTACTGTTGGAAGGTTTGGGGCAAGGCAAGCACAGTCCCAGCACTGTTGGTGGGTCGGTGCATCTATGCAACCATTCGGGAAAGTCATTTGGAATTATGTGAGAAAAGGGACCCAAATAACAGTCCTGCCCTTGGGCCTGGAGGTTCCCTGCTAGTCATAGACCTGAAGCAGGTCAGTGCTCAGAAGCAAGGCCCCACGTCCACCAAAATACTCCTAGCAGCCCTTTTAGAGTTACACAGAATTGGAAACCAAGACAGCGCCTGGTGGTCGTGGCGTAGTTCACCAAGGGGTCGTATATGGAAGTAATGGAATACTACTGTGTTGCATCAAATGAAGAATTCAGACTCGTGGCAAGACTTATATGAACTGAGGCACAGTGAAATCAGCAGAATCGGGAAAGCCATATAGACAGCGACTTCAGTGATTTCAGTGGCAAGAACACCAACCGACCGGTGGAGCCTGTGTTCTGTGGAATGACAGTGCCAAGGCAGGCTCCAGAGAAGCTCCATGGAAACGCCCCCCCCCCCACTCCTTCATGACAGCTCTGGCTGAAAATTTTGTTTCCAGTTGCTGTTCTTCTAGGGATCACCCCCTCCACCCAAGGTCAGTCTGGTCTTCAGACAGAAGACCCAGCAAAGTTTGTTCAGTGTCCAGTGGTATAAGAACAGGAGGAGGAGAAGTTGTTGTCCTCCTTGTCTTAGTAGTCTTCCATGCCATTGCTTGTTACTCTTCCTATCTTCTTGTCTTCTAGGACATTCTCAGCTTCATTGGAGAAATCCACAAAAGCCTTCCCAGGCTTTCAGATGACCCAGAGACCATCTGGACGAGATTAAATGCTCGAGGTCAGGTTGGGTAGAGTAGGGTTCAGCTTGGCCCGAGAGGGGGAGGTTGGATTGAAATATCAGGGCCTCTCATCTCCATCCTCTCCACGCCCCCCCCAAATCCCTTTGTTGCAGCCAGCTGTTAATAACAACACGGTCAATAAAGAAGTGTTTCTGTCATGTGTCTGACTACCTCCCATCCTTCCTGCAGGTGCACAGTGGACATCTGCTTAAGGGTTCTCTCCAGACCTGGCCACTTCAAGAAAGAACCCTGCAGTAGCTCCCCTGGAGTAGCACAGGGCCATGAATGGTGGGGGGAGGGAGGAAGCACACTTTAGAGAAGACAGAATCCCTCCCCCTGCCTGCAGCATAGTAGGGGGTTAAGACACAAACACTGATCAGCGTAAGATAGAAAAATACATTTGGGGTGCATTAGGGAGGTGCAATGTGAAGTGCCACATGAGGTCACCCACCTCAAGTGACAGATTCAGCAATTGAAGAGGGAGGAGAACAGCATTCCCAGCACAGGAAACAACATGAAAAATCAGTCCCTGCATTCTAGGATTTCACATTCTCCTGGGGGAGACAACACATTGGGACATTTTTCAGTGGCAAATCAAATGGAAAAGTCCCATGGTCCTTAGGGTAGAGTGGCAACAGTACTTCTTCTTAAAGAAGGCCATCTCCACTGATCAGACCTTACCAGTTTCTGATGTTGAACCACTGGACATTGACTTTGGTGGGGACAGCTTTCTATTCTAGGTGGTCAGGAGCCATTGGCGGGCAAGCTTCCCAGGTGGATGTGTGAAGGCCCATGCTGGAAGCTCTTGGGCTCATGTCCTGAGAGCTGTGTCCATCAGGGTCCGGGAGAGATGGATAGTGGCCATGGGGATGGTGATGGTGCTTTGAATTGCCTGGCACAGAGTGCTGCCTCCTGGCCGTCCCTCAGGATAGCTTGCTGCCTTAACTAGACTGGCATGGTTTCACCTTGCCAGGCAGTTGATGGGGATGACTGGCCTCCTTGGGCACAAAGTCCATTCTCTGGATGATACCTGTGAAGGCTGGGCTGGAAGTAGGAAGGGTGGTCTGGGAGCAGGAAGGGTGGTCTGGGAGCAGGGTGTCTGGGGGCTGCCTCTCTCAGGCCTCCTGTTCTCTGTTGTTGGCAGTCAGTCTGTGGTTTTTGTTGGTCATGTAGACATTGTGTCAGGCATCAGACTTGAACTTGGGATTTTCAGGCTTGGACCTTCATTCTCTCGCCCTCGCCCTGCCCCCCTCCCCCTCTCTCCCTCCTCTGTTTCTCCTCTCTTTCCCCCCTCCCCCTCCTTCTCTGCATGTCTCAACCTCCCCCTCTTCCCTCTCTCTCCCCTTCCTCTCCCTGTCTCTCCCCCTCATCCTTCTTTCTCCTCCCTCTCCCTCTCTCTATCCCTCCCTCCCTCTCTTTCTCCCCTTCTTTCCCCCTTCCCTTCCCTGGCCCTCTACCCTTCTTCGTCCCTTCACTCTCTCTTCCTTTGTCTCCATTTCTCATCCTCCCCTTTCTCCCTCTCCCTCCCTCTTTGCTTCTCCCCCTTTTCCCTCTCCTTCTCCCTCTCCATCTCTCTATCTCTCCCTCTCTCTCTCTTTCTCCCCTTCTTCTGCCACCTCCCTTCCGTGTCTCTCCCCCCTCTCACTCATCTCTCTATTAAGCCACTGAGCCTGGTAACGTGAGAATGATGACCATGATGGAAGAGAGCAGTCAGAATCGTAACCAAAGCTAGGAGGTGGCAGGTCCCAGGATAGC
Source organism: Phalanger gymnotis (assembly GCA_028646595.1). Lineage (NCBI taxonomy): Eukaryota > Metazoa > Chordata > Mammalia > Diprotodontia > Phalangeridae > Phalanger > Phalanger gymnotis. The sequence continues at coordinate 47,043,888 of CM053628.1, forward strand.
TGCCCTGCAACTAGATTGTCACCATCTGGCTGTTCTCCTGAGTTTGTGTTTCTGTCTGCAGACCCCAGCTCCTTTTGTGGTTGGGGGTTCTGACAAGTATGGTTTCTATAGGTTTGCTTACAGGATGTGGAAGCTGCTCACAGCTGCTCTTGTCAGAAAGAAAAACAAATAGGCCTATAATGGAGACATAATTTGTGTGCTTCAGGCCAATGTCCCCCAGTTCAGTTGAAAGCCAAAGCCATTAGTGTGGGACAGAAAGAAAGAGGAGGCTGGAAACTTCACTATAATGGTCCCAAATGGCAGTGGGGGAATTTATGGATGTGACTTGAGATTAATCAGCATCCTGTTAGGACAGGGAATAGTATCCCATTCATCAGTGACACTATTTGGTCCCAGGAGAGGGAAATGAAAACACACCACTAGATAAGACTGGTGATAAATGCAGATTAAGAATGTGTCTTTAATAGTCTCCTTTTTGACATCATTTGTGGCTGTCAGGATAGGCTGGTGGCCTCTTGGACACAGAGGAGGCTTCCTCATGAGGAGATGATCAAGAGCCTTGCCAGGGCTGGGGTTGCTTTCTATCTTTAAATGTCTACACTGATTGCCCAGGTTGTCCCTTGTTTACAGGCAGCCTTGATTTGAAGCCTACCCTCCCCAAAGGAAAAGCCTGCCATATCGTATTGATGAGCAGTGTGCCCCAGTTGTGTAGGAAGCCACATCTTAGAGCCCCACACTGCTTCTGACTGGGGCCACGTGATACACAGAAGGGATGGGGGAAAGGTGGGGTGGGGGAGCTTCTCGTGTATGTTTGTGGGGAGCACCTAGCTGTATGAAGCCCTTGGACCTGAGTATCATGGCCTACACTAGCAGAGAGGTCCCCACCTAGGCAGTGCATGCGTGGGGCCACGGGACTGCCGGGTCTGCACAGACTTTCTCATCTGCTGTACTCCTGCTGCTGCCTGAGGGTGCAGCTCCTCTGCAGGCAAGGTCAGTCAGCTGGCCTCGCTGGGGGCAGACCCCTCACCTCCCTGGTAGCCCTCACTTGTTCAGCTCTGCATCCTGATATGTTGCTCCTGCTTTCTGCTAGGGGCAGTGACTCCTGTTGGGTGATTTGTTCGGCCCCATGGCGGAGGTTAGGGGGCCGGAATTCCCTCCACCTTCCTCTGCACTCTGGAAGAGGCACAAGGAAGGCTACTAGTCACCCTGCATTGATTAAGCATTTCCTGTATGCCAGGCACTGTTCTGTGACTGGGACAGGACACACTCCCTGCCCTCTAGGAATTTACTTTCTAATGGAGCAGGACAGAAGGTAAGAGGAAGCTGACCAATGGGGGATGGGGTGGAGGCACTTTGGAAGGGGCATGGTGGAAAAAGAAGTGGAGAGACAGAAGTAGAACCTGGACAGGAATGATGGAGTGACCACGGTTGTCCTGGACCCTGCCTTCAGATGGAGTTTCTGAGAGGAATTGACCAGGTAAGAGGCTTGATGGGAGGGGAAGAGGGACCTTTCAGGGGGAGGAGGCTGCTGGGGTTTGGTGGAGAAAGAAGTGAAGAGAGGGATGGAGGACAAAGGGGAAGAGTAAGTCCCTTCCAGAGTGGGCTTCTTCTTCCAGGCTGCTTCTCTGGATTGCTACAGATGGCTGTCTGACTCCTAAGGGTATGTGCCCTCTGTAGAGCAGGCTCTTTCTTTCCCAGGACCTCAGCAGTGCTCCTGAAGTCTTCGTTTAGGCAGCCATTGACTCAGAGAGCACTGAGGTCTAAAGACTTCCTTGCCCTTCCTTGACTAAGGGTGAAGGGCTGATCCCAGTTCTGCAACCTTCTGGTTGGTTGTAGGCAGGTCACACAGGCTAGGAGTCCCTGGGGTCTCAGTCCTTCTCAAGCTGTGGGTGTAGCCACTCATTAGTCTCTCTTAACTGGGATCAGATGATCAGAGTTCCCTGGTCAGCCCCCTCTGCAGTGACCTCTTCATCATCAGAGGAAGGCAGGAAGGCCAGAGAATAGAACTTGACTCAATGCCTGGCTTGGTGTCAGCTTCACAGAGATGGAGAAGAGCTGTAATGTGGGAGCAGAGCAGGGCAGGAAGGAGTCTTCTGGTTTTTACTCTACATAGAAGTTTGAAGGTTGCGTTGATACTTTTTGTTGTTTAGACTTTACCTTCTTTCCTCCTCCCCCCCCCCTTTTAGTCAGTGATCCATACCTGGGAACAGAAGATAAGAAAGGAATAAGAATCAGAGAAGGAATGGGGAGACAGAGACAGATATGGAGAGAGAGAGATTGAGACAGAGATAGAGAGAAAACACCCTCAGTAACCAACAGATCCACTGAGCCTGGCAGCATTCACAGTACTCCCCACCCGTAATCCCCCAACTCTGTAAATAAGGGAGGGACTGGCATTTTCTTATCTATCTCAGGCTGGGCTTGGTCAAGATCCTTGCTGGATCCAGCCTCATTTTGTCTGTCCTGTCCATTCCCCACTTAGTAGCCTGTAGGTTGTTTTCCTGATTGTACTTCCTCCACATTTGCTGTTCTGTCTCTCCACATTGCTGTAGTTACTGTGCAGATCATTTTCCTGCTTCTGTCTGCTTACTTCTCTCTGAATAAGTTCACGAAAGCATTCTTGTGTTCTGAATGCCTTCTGTCCCAAAACACATTCCCTGCATTTTAACGTGTGGGTGTATATTGTGTTGCTGTGGACACTATTAAAAATAGCTCTCAGTGCACAAGGGGCCATATGATGTGGCCATAGTGGAGGGGACCGGTTCAGAGTATCAGGTGGCACAGCCTGCCCATCCCTTCTGCGTGCCTGTGCTCACATGTGCTCCCCGCACTATAGTTATTTCTTTCTTTTGAAGAGCATTGCAGGCAGGGAATTGAAGTGGTGAGATGGAAACCATTGGGAGGTTTTCAGCTGCGCACCCCTTGATATTAATTTAGAGATCTGGGCTTCTCATCGTTTCTGCCCACCACCCAACTGACAAGTGACAGGGAATAACATATAGGCTTATTGAAGGTGGCTGCTGTTTTTTTTCACTGTCCCAAACAAATAAGGGTGTGAATGAGCCAGTAAGCAAATAAATACTGAAAAATACAAGCAATGTTGCTCATCACCTGTCATAAAGTGTAGGACAGTCCCCAAAAGTTAACAATGTGTTTAGGAATGATAGAATATAGTGATATATTTGCTTTCCATGGTCACTATGTGATTGGCATTTCTGTACCTCTCACTTTCAGTCTATTCTGTAACATTTCCTTTTTTCCATGGAGAGGGATAAACATGCCCATGTTTATGAAACAGGTCCTGGGGTGCTTTGCAGTGCAGCAGTTCCAGGGACATCCTCATGCTCTTACTGGTCCCTCTTCAGGTTTTATTTTGTTTGTTCATTTATTTTTAATCTAGAAACTTTCACT
>CM053628.1:47047798-47068947 GCA_028646595.1 Phalanger gymnotis
GGCTGGAGCCCTGCTTCCCTCTGCCACTTTGTGGGTTCTGCAGCTCTAGAATTAGTTCAGAGCCATTTTTTTATAGGTTTTTGGAGGGACTTGGTGGGGAGCTCATGCCAGTCACTGCTTCCCAGCCGCCATCTTGGCTCCCACTGGTTAAGGCACTTTTGTTTTTAATCATACAATGCCTCATTTATCATTGGAGTTTAGAAAGTACATATTGATTGAACAAAACTAGGTTTTCCTAGTCATATCCCCAATGGTTCTGTTCCTTCTTTTATCCTTCTCTTTCCCTTAATATTGCTTACAAAAACATAAACAAAAAAGGAAGCCTCTCTTTGTGGGCCTCAGCTTACCTCACCAGCCTCAGCTCATTCTGAGCTTTAGCTCTCCTGGAACCATTCATTCAGAACCAGGCCACATTCTTATATTTATCATCTGTTACCTGCCCCTACTTTAGCCTTCTCTACTTGTATGTGAAAAACTTATATGTGAAAATGTATGCTGGTGGTTGAGTTCCCACGGGTATAGATATCCACACGGATATAGACATCTCCCTCCATTTGCTTCTCCTTGAAATTACTTCCCTGAGTGTCACCTCCAGTGTCCCCCATCACTCTTGGGTAGACTCCCCAAGTAGTATGAGGTCCATGAGGTCCCACTACTCTCTCCTTCCTCAAAACCCTCTGAAATGTGTTTTTCCCAAATCTAGGTGCATGGCATACTCTGTGCTCAGTTTCTCAGTTTTCCTCGCACCCCCCTCCCCCGAGGGAGTGGTCACTTCTTCCCAGGTGAGGATCTGATCTAGCATAGAGTTCTTTCCCCATATTGTTTCCTTTGCAATAGAAACTTCACCAAGTGCAAGGGTCCCAATGAATGAGTACAAACTAAAAACAATCGATAACCTATCACACTCCTCAGGTTCCCATGAGAAGGCAAAGACAACTTTGTGGGAGTGCTGAACTACTATTCACCTCAGACCTGCGCTGTCCAAACTGCTGACTTCATCCTGATCTCCTGACTGGCTGGGTCGTGGCTTTCTTTAGTCTTTCAGCCACTGGGTGATGCTGTTCTCTGAGAAGAGGGAGAAATATGAGAGTAAGGAAGTGATTTAGCCAGGGCTACACACTGAGAAAGCAGCAGAGTAAGAAACTGAATCCAGGTTGTCTGAGACCAAGGCCTTCCAATTTGGGAGAATTTAGACCCTAGAGGGGACAGCTAGGTGCTGCTGCAGTAGATAGAGGCCTGGAGTCAGGAAGACATCTTCCTGATTTCACATCTGGCCTCAGACAAAAATGGCCTCTCTCTCCTCAGATTTCTCATGATACTTTGCCTGGATTTCTCTCTCAGAATAATATAAAGAACCCTGGATTTGGAGTCAGAAGACCTGAGTTCAAATCCCAGCTCTACCATCTTTGTCACCTTGTGCAAGTCCCTCAAAATCCCCCAAATTGTTTTGTCGTTGTAATCATTTTCAGTCGTGTCCAACTCTTCATGACCCCATTCGGGGTTTTCTTGGCAGAGATAGTGGAGTGGTTTGCCATTTCTTTCTCCAGCTCATTTGACAGATGAGGAAATTGAGGCAAAGAGGGTGAAGTAACTTGCCATGGGTCACATAGCTGGGAAGTGTCTGTGGCTGGATTTGAACTCAGGCCTTCCTGACTCCAGGCCCAGCACTCTATCCCCCTGCAGCACCACCCAGCTGCCTCCTAGGTTTGTTTGCATATCTATAAAAATAAGGATTACATCTACCTACAAGATTCCTACCAGCTCTAGATTTAAGACCTTATGGTCTCCCCTGCATTTCTCACTGATCTTGTGTCAATTTCATTTAAGCATAAGGCTTTCCCTGGGTGAGGTCAATGGGGAATAAGATCTTCCTTGCCCATCATAGGCCTTATGTGGAGTCCATTAAGGGAGGCTTGCTTGCTTGTAGGAAGGCTTATACACCTTCTGTTAATTTCTAATTAGGCACTGAGCTTATTAGCTGAAAGAGTATATATTTGGAAAGGTGAGCTTTTGCTTTGGGGGCTCACTTACAAGAAGAATCTTGTGATTCCTTGGTCAAGACTCTGAGTGGCCGTCTGTTCAGAGCTCCCTGACTGTTCAGAGATAAAGGCTCTCTTGATCTGGTGGTGAATGTAAAGTATATATAGCAGTTTTGCTTTGAGTCAGGGAGTAGAGCCTTTATTTCTCTAGAGGTCTTTATTTCTCTTCTCTGTATTTTTTCTGTTTAATTAAAGAAGATTGTTGACCCCTGAAACAGCTGTCTTTCCTAGTAAAGCAGATAAAAGAATCTGCACTAGCAGCCATCCTGGGTATGCCAGTGTGGTTGTTGTTACATCCTCTTCCCACCCTACTTCATCCCAAACCATATATGCTCTTTTAGAGAAGTCTGTCATCTCCATTTTATGTCTACTTAGTGACCAGAATAGGACATACATGTAGTTGAAAACTTCCTGGATCTGTGGTTTCACTGGTGTCTGTTCTTGCTGCCCTGTCGCAGACCCCCAGTTCTCTTCACCTTGGTAAACAAGTCTTGATGAGGTGCTGTGGCCCCAAACTCCCTCTCTCCCCACCTGCCTCCTTGTGGCTAACCTTCCCCTGAGAAGCCTCTCCCCTCTCAGCTAGGCTGGACCTGTGCTCCAGGCTAGTCCAGACCAGCAGGGCAGCCCAGCACAGCCACCTTTGTTTGTACCAGCCTCAGGGAGGAGGCAGCAGGGGAAGCCTCCTTACTCTGATATCCATTCACTGAATCGAATGGATAGCAACATGCACATCCACCAACCCCTCAAATTCCCAGCCAGGAAAGCATCCTGGTACATGACTGCATTCATCACTTAGCAGCTTGCATTCAAGGTGGTGACTGCTCTTCTTGAGTATCTGAAAGTTGGTTTGGGACCAAGCTAAGGAGACCAAGGTCATGGACTCCTACATGGACCTAATGTTTCAAACTATTTTCCCCAAGCATTGAAACCTGTAACTGGACGAGTTATAGCCAACCCCAAAAACATCATTGGACCTCCGCGCCCTGAGCCTGCTGAGGTAATCTCAGGGTTCTGAGGTATGGGAGGAACAAGATGGAGTTTGGAGGAAGGGTCTCGCCCTTGTTGGCAACGTGGTGCAGGGTTCTTTTCCGGGTTCACCTGTGCACAGGTGAATCATGGTGAGAGCACAGGAAAGAAGGGGGAGGAGAATAGGAGGAGAACAGGAGAAGAATAGGCGGAGAGTAGGTGGGGAGTGGGCGGAGAGTAGGCGGATCAAGGCAGTCCTAGTACTATGTAATGAAGGCTATAAAATCTGGTCACTGTCTTAATTAAACGAAGCATTGCCCGCGAGATCAGGCCTTTGCTGGACAAAGGCCTGGGAGTATGGGGTAAGAGAATTCCCCAACAGAAACCTCATGTCATCTCATGCTCCTTCCTTCTCCATAGGAACCTGCCCATCTCACTGGCATTATTCAGCTGATATACTGGCACTTTTTGGGGGGGGGGGTTTGAACCCACATCTTCTTAAGGTGACCTCTCTGTCTACTAGGCTATACTTCCTTGAATGACAAAATTAATTTGGCACTAAATGCCAAAGGATACTTCTTTGCCTTTCCAACTGGGAAACCATAGGAGTCTCTGCTCTTAGGTTCATAGAAACAAGGACATGAAAGACCTTTCTATCTCATCCCATGTCTCTCCAGCTGGCCCTGCCTTGCTCCCCCTTCCTTTGTCCCCCACCACAGAGGGCGATGGTAAACCCGGGGGGGGCAATAGTAAGTTGAGGTTAGAAGGGCCTATGGGGGGTGCCCATCAATTGGAGAATGGCTAAACAAATTATGGTATATGAATATAAGAAAGGATGAAGGGGACAGTTTCAGAGAAACCTTGGAAGACTTGTATGAACTGATACAGAATGAAGTGAGCAGAACCTGAAGAACAACTTATACAAGAATAACGATATTATAAAAACAAACAACTCTGAAAGACCTAAGAACTTTGATGGATTCAATGGCCCACCACAATTCCTGTGGACCAGTGATGAAAGAGGTGATAAATGGAAGGTGCAAAGTGAAACTACATCTTTGGACATGATCAATGTGTGAATGTGTTTTGCTTGACTCTGCATATTCATATCAAGAGTTTTGTTTTTCCTTTTTTCCAATGAGGGAGTAGGAAGGAGGGAAAATAAATGATTATTAATTGGGAGCAGGAAAAAAATGAGCCAGTGACTCATCTGCAATAGGAGTCACTCCACAGACATGACCTCGGACCCTCAAGAGGGCATCAGTTTGTTCTCAGCCACCAGCTTTCCCCACCAAGAGCTTCCTTGATGTTATTCCTGTCCTCTTTGGTCCCCTGCCCCTTTTGTCTGAGTTGAATATCTCAACCATAACTGTAGGGAAATGAGGAAGCAGCCCAGCACAATTTGGGCATCTGAATCAATCAGTCAATCTTTATTTTATTAAGCCCCTACTATGTGTTAAGCATGGGGGATACAAAAGGAGGCAAAAGACAGTTTCTTCCCTCAAGGGGCTAATGGGGTGAATGACTGTGCTACCACTAGGAGACCAGAAGGGGGTCCAGCACAGAACATAGAGGAGGCACAGTTCCACAGTGCTTCCTCTCTCTCTGTCTTCTGTGAAATGCTACTCCACCAGCCCCAAGGAGAGGACTAGCTTCCTGCTCACCCTTTTATCTCCAGAAACATCCCAACTAGTGGCTGTGCCCCACCACGTCTCCACGGGACCTCTCTCAATGCCAGGACAAACAGCTCCATCGTAGGATTAGGGCTCTAGAACTTGAAGAACTTCAGAGGCCAAGACAAACCCCTTCATTTTACGGAGGAGGAAAATGAGGTGCGGAAAGGTTAAGCTCAGGGTCACCCAGCTAATAAGTACCTGAGGCAGGATTCAATCTGACTCAGGTCTTCCTGGCTTGCAAGTCCAGCACTATCCACCAGCCGATGCTGCCTCTGTCCCTCATCCCCCCACCCTTCCCACCCCTGGAAGCAGTGACTGGATAACTGGCAGAACTGGGCTCAGGATCAGGAATTCCTGAGTTCAGATATGGCCCTAGACACTTAAAAGCTGTGTGACCCTGGGCAAGTCACTTAACCTCTTTTTGCCTCAGCTTCCTCAAGCATAAAACAGGGATAAACAGCACCTATCTCCCAGGGTTCTTGTAAGGATCAAATGAGATAATATTTGTAAAAGTACTTAACATAGTGCCTGGCATTCCCCTCCCTTCCCTCTGGTGGAGTTAACCTGGGCTTTACCCAGGATTCCCAAGGCTGGTGGCCAATGGTGGCTCAGAGGCTATTGCTTAATCAGGGAAGCTGAGGCCACAGTGTAGAAGTGACTTGCCCAAGGCCACACAGCTAGAAGTAGCAGGACTTTGGGGCTCAGTCCAACCTGATGGTCTGTGACTTTCAAGGACATGGCCAAGGCTGGTGAAGTCACTTGTGTTGCACCAATGGAGACCAGAGGGTCCATCCTCCTTGTCATCACTCTTTAGCTAATAATAATTTCTCAGATTTACACAAGGCTTTAAGAGATAGCCTGGTACAGTAGAAAGAGAACTGGATTTGGAGTCAGAGTTTGAATCCTGCCTCTCCCATTTGCTAAACTATGGGCATGGCACTTAACTACTTTGGGTTTCAGTTTCCTCCTCTGTAAAATGAGAGGCTTGGTTACCTGGCCTCTGATGTTCCATCCAGCTCTAGACCTGTGATGGTTCAAAGTTTGCCTACCTAGATCCCCATTTTACTGAGGAAACAGCTCAGAAAGAAGTGACCAGCCAGGGCTACACAACAAACATGTTGGAGCAAGGATTCAAAGCCAAGGCCTCAGATTCCAAGGCCCTTGCTGTTTCTTCTGCCCTAAGGGTCAGAGGGACAGGATGTCTGCCCTGCCCTGCCCACCTCCTCTTTCCTTTTCCCTCTTTGCCTCTCTGGGCCTCAGGTCTCCCAGGTGTATCCAGAGGCTTAGCTTAGCCCTAATTTCAGGCCCTCAGGGATGAAAAGCTGGGTGATTCTCCACCCAGAGAGCTTTGGGTTCAGCTAAGTTCATCACTGCCTTCTAGTGGGTTAAGGTCAAGTCTTGACACTTGGGTCCAGGAAATCCTGAAGTGAGTATCAGGTCAAAGGACAAGCCAGGGTTCTAAAGGATCTGGTGGGCAGCAAGCAGTCACTTCCCTTCTGTGAGTCTTTATTTCCTCATTTGGAAAATGGGGGAGGCGGTGGGGAACACTTGATCCTTGCTCTCATTAGAACTGGCTCAGAGGTAATAACCTACACACTCAGCCAAATGCAAAAATACATCTTACCCTATAGGAAAACAGGAGGGCAAGGGGATAAGAGAAGGGGATGGTGATGATAGAAGGGATGGTGGATTGTGGGAGGCAGTAGTCAGAAGCAAAACACTTGAGGAGGAACAGGATGAAAGGAGACAGAGAATAGAATAAATGGGGGGAATAGAATAGAGGGGAATACAGTTAGCAATAGTAACTGGAAAAAATTTGAAGCAAGTTTCTCTGACAAAGGCCTCATTTCTCAAATATACAGAGAAATGAATGAAATTTATAAAAAATAAGAGCCATTCACCAATTGATAAATGATCAAAAGATATGAACAGTTTTCAAATGAAGAAATTAAGGCTATCTATAGTCATATGAAAAAATGCTCTGAATCATTATTGATTGGAGAAATGCAAATTAAAACAATTCTGAGGTACTACCTCATACCTATTAGATTGGCTAATAGGACAGAAAAGGAAAATGACAAATGTTGGAGGGGGGTGGGAAAATTGAGACACTGATGGTGAAGTTGTTAACTAATTCAGCCATTAGGTAGAGTAATTTGGCACTAAGCTCAAAGGCCAGTAAAATCACACATATCCTTTGACCCAACAATAACACTACCAGGTCTGTATTCCAAAAGAGATATGTACCAAAATATTTATAGCAGCTCCTTTCTGGTAGCAAAGAATTGGAAATTGAGGAGATGCCCATCAACTGGAGAATGGCTGAACAATTTGTGGTATATGATTGTGATAGAATACTATTATGCTATAAGAAATGACGAGCAGGATGCACTCAGCAAAACCTACGTGAAAAGATGCGAAGTGAAATGAGTAGAACCAGGAGAACCCTGTACACAGCAGCAGCAGTATTGTAAGATGATCACCTGTGAAGGACTTACTTAGCTGTTCTCAGCAATACAGTGATCCAAGACGATCCCAAAGGGCTCATGGTGAAAAATGCTATCCATCCCCAGAGAAAGAACTGATGCAGTCTGAATAGAGATTGAAGCATGCTTTTTTTTTTTGCTTTCTTTCTTTTTCTTGGTTTGTTTTGGTCTGTTTTCTTTTACGATATGACTAATATAGAAATATATTTTGCATGACTACACACATATAACATATTAAATTGCTTACCTTCTCAATTGGGGGTGGGGAGGGAGGGAAAGAATTTGGAACTCAAAATTTTAAAAATGAATATTAAAAATTGTTTTTACATGTAATTGAGGGGGGATAAAATACTAAATAAATATTTAAATAAAAGAAAAGAAACTTCTCTGAGTCCGTTTCCTCAGTTTCCATAAGGATGAGAACAAGCCCCACCTCCTGGGGGTGGCTGTAAGGAAAGCTCTTGATAAGTCTCAGAACTCTAGAGAAATGGATGGTAGATGGAGGGAGGCAGGAACAGTGGAGCTCCTTCCCTCTTAACTCCAAATTAGGTGAATGAAGCCAATGCTGGTCAAGTTGAAGAGTAGCAACCCGGTGCCAGAGGCAGCTATGCCCATTCTTTGAATTGGTTACCTTCTAGCCAGGAAGTGAAGAGACTCCCTCTCCCGCCCCATCTCCCTCCACTTTACCCTATCTTGTGCCCCCATTTAATCTGCCAGCTTCGTTTGTTCAGAACACTGGGCCATGGAGCCACCTCTAGTGGCTCTAGTTCCTCTAGCTCATTAAGGGCTTCTGGTATCACCTCTTAGGTGAAAGATGCTAAACTCCAAGCCTGATGGGATATTCTAGGCCAGGAAACCATGAAAGGAGGGCCTGCTTGTCTCTGGCTTGAAAGCAACCTCTTGGCCCCAAGACAATGCCCCGACTCCCTAGGCAAGGAAGAGCTGGAATATGATTCTGTGGAGGCATGTCCCTTTGGCACAAGAGCAGGGCAGGCCAGGATGAGCTATTCTTTACAGATGAAACCCTTCCAGGTAACTTAGGGCGGGGATGTCATGAAAAGGAGGGGCCCCTATGATGAGTATGCCCTAGTCTAGTGTTGGACAGAAGATGGTAAGCCTAATGACGTTTCTGAGGGGACCAAAGCCCATAGCATGAATGAGGGCCGTCCAACCTTAGGTTTTTATTGAAACAGACAATATATTTTGATTTGCTATTTTAATGAGAGCTCTGCGGTAACTCGGCTTCATCTACTAAAGCATTTATGTAAATTTCTATGCTTGTAGGCGGGCCGCTGTGGCCACAGCGGGCCGCATTTTGGACAGCCCTGGCATGAATAATAAGATTTCAAGCTTGAAGACATATCTGAATTTTACAGATGAAGAAACTGAGGCCTAGAGAAAGGAAGTGGTAGAAGCCAGATAAGAACACAAGTATATTGACTCCAAATCCAAAGGTCGGTCTACTATCCCATACTATGTCTTATATCATAACAGCCGCTTTCACTGTGTCAAGTGTCTGAGGCTGGATTTGAACTTAGGTCCTCCTGACTCCAGGGCTGGTGCTCTACTCATTGCGCCACCTAGCTGCCCCCCTTCAATTTTTTGGAGGGGGGAGGGCCAGGCAATTGTGGTTAAGTGACTTGCCCAAGGTCACACAGCTAGTGAGTCAAGTGTCTACTCACTGTGCCACCTAGCTGTGTCCTTAGCACACAGTAAGTGCTTAATAAATGCTTGCTGACAATTATATGAACACTTTTACATAGCCACATATATAAACACTGCTACACACGCATACGACACAGAAATAGTCACAAATGCAAGCACACTCACACAATGCAGACATCCTCAAAAGATGGATCCCATTCACCTGCTATGGGGAGTTGTCGTTTAGTCATTTTCAGTCATGTCTGATTCTCTATGACCCTTTTTGGGGTTTTCTTGGTAGAGATAGTAGAATGGTTTGCTATTTCCTTCTCCAGCTCATTTTACAGATGAGGAAACTGAGGCAAACAGTGACTTGCTTAGGGTCATGCAGCTAATACATCTGAAACCAGATTTGAACTCAGGTCTTCTAACTCCAGACCTGGAGCTCTGTCCACCATAGCACCACCAAGCTGTGGGGAGGTGGCTTTCCTTTATGTGGCTTGTCTGTGCAATAAGCCAATGAGCTATTGGGAAGAAAGCAAGGTCTGTGCTGCAATCTCTCTGTTTTTCTGCCAATCTTGCCTATAGCTGAAGCCTAACCATTTGAACTGTGAGGCCAAGGCATTGCCACTTAACTGGGGGAGGTGTACCCCATCAAAGGCAAAATACCTAAGAGGAAAGAGGCACCTCTTGGACTGACATGGTAGCTCCACAATGGAAAAAGGGGTGATACTTTGGAGAGAGGATTCAAAACTTACTAGAATTCAGCATTTTGGTTTTCCCTTCTGTAAAATAAGGGCCCTTCCAACTCCATTAAGTCTAAGATCTAAAGATGTTCCTTCTTTTCTCAACTCAAAGACTACTGCTATCTTCCCCATGTCTCTTTGTTGGCGGCCTTTTCTAGGCCTCTCAGAGATGCCAAGCAAACCTTACTTCCTTAGCATCCTTCTCCGACCCTCAGTTACCTTTCTGGGCCTCCCACCTGCCTTATTATTAAGAGGAATTTCCCAGTATCATTGAAGAATCACCAACACAGTGTTCCTAAGTGGTAGGAAAAAAGGAGATCATCCTATTTGCCAGTGAAAATCTAAATCCCAGAGAGCCAGATTGATTTGCTGAAGGTCCCATAGCGCCCAGGTTCTGGTTGACATAAAACCTACACCCATGGCAGGCATCTGCTTGAACACCTCCAATGATGGGAACATCACTGGAGGTAGCCCATTCCCTCTTCAGATATCTCTAATTAATGTTAGGAAGTATTTCTTTACATCAAATAGAAATCTGTCTCTCTGAAATATTCCTCTCCTGCCTCTAGTTCTGTCTTCTGGGGACTCTTCCTACATCACATCCCTCCAAATACTTTGAAGACAGCTGTCATATCCCTCCCAAAGTCTTACCTTCTCCAAATTAAACACCCCCAGTTCCTTCAATTTATCCTTCTATGGCAAGGTCTCCAGTCTTTCCACCATCCCAACTGCCCTCCTCTAGATACCCTCTGCTTTGTCAGTGTCCTGAAAGCATGCTACCCAGAACTGAACACAACTGCCCAGCTGGGTGTCTGACTAGGACAGGGAACTAGGGAAGAATCGGTTCTTTCATTCTGGATGTTAGGCTTCTTTTCATAGCAATCTGAGATTTTGTCACCTTTTTTTGGTGGCCATATCACTGTTGACTCAGAAGGAAACCTGTGGGCCATTAAACCCCCAGATAGTTTATCAACTTGTCTAGCCAACACCTCCCCTCATTCTTTACTTGTACAATTGATTTTTTGAAGCTAGGTTTAGGACTTTACATTTATCCCTTTAAATTCCATCTCATTCAGTTGGGTCTCTCAAGATCCTTTTGGATCTTCTGTTATTCAGTGTTTTAACCATCCCTCCCAGCTTCCTGGTGTGTTCAAATCTAGCCTAGTTTTCCCCAAATGCAAGCCCAGTGGGAAGAAGGGAAAGAAAAGGAATGGACACAGGAACCTGGAATGATGCTTATTTAATAGGATTTGTATAGACAAGTGGTATAACACACATAAGTCCAAGAAGCTGAGAAGCCTTTTGGGTTATGAACACATAGCCCCTGGGGGCAACTCACTAAAACTACTGGTAAACAAGGAAGGAAAAAAATACCCCCTGCGAGGGACCTGGGGTTGAAGCTTTTTCAAAGTTGGCCAAGGCCTAGCCCCTTAACACCAGGAAAAGTCACCACAAGAGTGACCTGAATGGCAGTGAGGAGCCCGGAGCTTTCTCTTCTACTTAAAGGAGGGGATGGTAAGTCAGGGGAGAGGTGTGCTCAGAAGCTGTGACCATGGTCCCCAGGGAAGGAGGCCTTGAATTCAGAAGGGCTCTATGTGGCTAATGGGATAGGGTTTCCTTGAGGAAATGGACCATTCCGGAGGGTCCCCCCATCTCCATATGTCCTACTGAACCGAATGTATGAGGGGAGTGGCTGGAGGCCTAACAGAGGGGCTAACTGACTCACATCGATAACAACACATCCACAGCACAGCTTCAAAAGGAAGATGAGGGCTGGGACCATGGAAATGTGGAACAGGGCCTTATCCAGAATGAACTACCCACCAGCTCCCATGTCCTCAGCCCCCTAGAAAAGCACCATTGATCAAATGTAAGGGAATTAGTTCTTCAAAGCTAACAGGTTGACAAATGTTAGTGGCCCTTCCCAGGGAGTGCAGAGCTGCAAATAGCCACTCAGCCAAGATAAGCAGTGGTCAAGGAGGTACCCCGGGAAAATGGGTTTTTGCATTAGTTTCATGATAAGGTTCAGGGGGCTGGGTAAGTGGATAGGACTTAATGGTCCCATTAGGGGAAAAGAGAGGGAAAGGAAGAATGGGCCAGCCACATTCTTCTGTGTCAGCATCTAGGCCCCTGGGAAATAAATGAGAGGGAGGACCACCCAACTGGACTGGTTCTGAAAGTGAAATAGGTGGGTTATGCAAGCTGCTTCCACAGCCTTAAAGACAGCAGCACCTTTAAGACTGGCCCCCAAAGGAGACTGGAAGGCATGGGCAGGACTAGAGTTAGAATGAAAAGGCAGCTGTTCTGAGTGCTCAGGAAACCAAATGGTGGCACATGCCTGGCACCTGTCTACTGGAGGTGACTGCTACCTACCAAGCTGAAGAAGCAATGCCCTTGACAGAGGGAGGGAGGGAGGGAGGGAGGAAATCTACTGTTAGATTTCCAAATTCTAAAGGGACAAATGGCAATAATGATCTTCAAAGGTCCCTCTGCTGTAGCCACTGTTGATGAGTGGTATCCCCCCTCCCCCACCTCAACCTGGAACAATGGGCCTCCTTGATCCCACAATTCTTGAGTGCCAGCCCCATTTGGGACATGGGGCCCCAGTGAGTAACCAGCAACTTACCCCACCATTATCCATCATTGGCAGGGATGTTAGCCCATCAGGCCCCTGGACGCCTTCTGCCATCACCTGATATCCTGAAGTTGGGAGGGGCAAGGGAGGGGCAGCAGTGAGGGGTTGAGGAGCTGTCAGACACACAGACCTTAGTACCTGAAACCTATGTCTTCCTAACCCCAAATCCCAAGGGCTGGAAGGAATAAGAACACAAGAGAAGAGTTGTGCTTCCGTCCCACTAAATACAAGATGAGGGAGGGCAGAGGGAAGAAGGGAACAATGGAAGAAGGGGAGGAAGGCTCGCGCCTGGACTTCCATCCCTCTGGCCCAGGGGAAGGGGCTCTCTGAGCAGGGGAGCTCTGTGATGTTGGTCTTGTTTTCATTCATCCTGTTTCCTCTTTGGCTTCTTGGGGTTCCTGGAGCGACTCTTGGCTTTGCACAGGGGGCAGATGGGGGCGTTCCGGTGGATTTGCTGGTGACATGACAGGCAGGCCTGGGAGAACACACCCAACAAAGGAAGTGAACAGCCTTGTTCCACTTTGCGGGGGACCTGGAGCCTTCTGTCTCCCTTCTGCCTGAGCCAATGCATAGGACTTGGGAGTCCCAAGGGGGAAAAGGATGGGTAAGCCCTAATCTGCTGGGCCAGCCTCAGGATCAAAATTTGGACCCGAAGATGTCAATGGTCTTGAAAAGAAAATGGACAGATCAGCTAAGCTGCTCTCTGGACACAAAGGCAGTAACCCACTGAAGGCTGGTACCTAGAAACAATGGCAGTACTCCATGAAGAAGCCATGGAGGACCAGAGGCATCATAACCTTGCTTTGCCTTGGAACTCCCTTAGATGGTGGCAGTGGGCTACAGTGGTGGTGGTGGGGGGAGTGTGCAAGTGTGAGTGTGTGTGTGTGTGTGTATGTGTGTGTGTGTGTGTGTGTGTGTGTGTGTGGGGATGGGGGATGTGGCGATGGGGGAAAGAGCTATTTGGGGTAGACTGTAATCAACTGATTTTGCTTGTAATTCAGGCCAGGATGCCTGAGTGTCCTTCAGGACAAACCAGTAGTGGGATGAGACCCGGGCGGCATATCTAAGGGTAAATGTTCATTTCTAGAGGAACCCCAACCTAGGGCAGAATGAATGGAATGTCTTTGCTAGGAGGAACTGGGGCATTTTTCTCTTTGTAGCCCCAGTGCCTAGTATAGTGTCAGGCACATAGTAGGGACTTAATAGATGTTTACCAAATTGAATTGAATTGAAGGAGCCCTAACAGGCTGGCTCTGCCATTAACTTCCTGTATGACCTTGGACAGGTCACTTAATCTCTCTAGGCAAACCAGAAAAGTGCCCTGGAAAGCTACCATTCAAACTTCCCAGGGTTCCACCTAACCCCCAGTCAGGGTTTACACCCTGGGGAGGCAGAATAAAGGGTCCAGAGGGGACAGCCTGGGGGCCTCTGCAGGCCCAGGATTATGTAGAGGTGAGGGAGCTGGGCCTCCATGCTTTCACAGGCTCCTTCCAGCTCTAATCATCCACGTGTCTGAATCTAAGAAGCCTAGTTTCCTGCCTCAGTGTCCTCATCAATAAAATAGGAGATTAGATTTAGAGCATTTAAATCCTAAATTTAGGATTTAGGAGGACCTAAATGTTAGGTCCTCCCAGCTCTGACATTCTGTGTTCTAAGCACCTCTCCCCCCTCCCAGCTCTGACATTTTCAGTTCTAGGGTACTGCTAAGTTCTGACACGTACTGTTCTATAGGCCCTCCCACCTCTACATGCTATTATCCTATGAAGTCCATACCTGAATCCATACCCTGAGGCCACCTGGACTTTCCCAAGCCCACCCCCCACCCATCTCACCTTCATGGGTGGGGGCTGTTGTCTGAATGTGGCTGTCTGCCGGGTGTCTTGTTTCCTAGCCACTTGTAGCTGTTGGGCTGCTGCAGCGGCAGCAGCAAGGGACTCTGGGATGGGTGGCTCCTGAGGTTCCGTCTGCCACTCAGCCTTCTGCTTCTCGAAGTAACTTGGAAGGGGTGGGTTGTGGGGTGGGGGGAGGGAGAGAAGTTGGCTGGGCTGTTCCATGGTCAAGAAGAACCACCTTGACTTTTTCCCTTCTACCCAAGGGCACAACTTCCTTGAAACTCAGAAGCTAGGGCCCCTAACCCTAACCATTTTCCAGGGTCAAGAGAAACCAACTTTATCTTTAACCTAAACACTACATTGGGCAGTAACCAGGGCTTTGGTCATTGCCACTCCCCCTAGTCCTGACCCCAGGAAAGGGTCAGCATGGTGGTGGGGCCCCCCACCTCCCAATGCCCCAGGAATACACCCTCTGGAAGGGTTCCAGGTATGACTGGCCTTCCTGATGAGGCCATAGCCAAGACCTACTCTTCTGGGAAGCTCAGACTTCTGTATCACCTCCCAAGCTCTGTGTCAGGGGGCTAGGCTATGGGGAGGGAAGAACCTAAGCTAGGGGGACTTACTCCAGGGACAGCTTCTCCTCCTCTTCACATAGGTCCGGAAGCCTCTGTAGGCCCAGGGTCATGCGGAGAGCATCCACATGCTCCTTTAGGGGCTTATACTCATCATGCAGCCGCCGTGTGGACTCCAACAACTTGTTGAGGTCATTCTCTGACTGTTTGATGGTGTTCTCCATCTGGCCCAGGGCGATAGGGACAGGGGAAAGGAGAGCAGCTGACCAGCAAGACCCTGGGCTTCCACTCCCAGAATCCTTCCAGCTAACTGCTCCAAGGTGATTTCCCACCCGTCAAACTAAATGCTGTGACAATACCTAAGGTCCACAGCTCAAAAAGAAATGTGACCACAAAAGAGAGAAGGTTGCTTGGCAAATGCAAGCTAGGCCAAGGCAGAATCTATGACAACGATAATGGGGATACATGAGCAACATGAAGACACAAGGGGAAGAATGTGAATATGGTCAGTTCTGAACTAATAGCAATTCCTTAATTTCATAAGCTCATATGCTTTTGGAGCTAGAAGGGACCTTTAAGGTTTTCTAGACCAACTCTCCCCATTTTTCAATGAGGAAACCAAATCTCAGAGGTAGAAAGTGATGTGTTCAAGGTCTTCTAGATAATAAATAGCAAAGCCAAGATTTGAAACCAAGTTTTCTGAATCTAATTCCATCCTAAGATTGAGTTAGCTGGGGACTCCGATTGAGCTTGTGGGATGAAGACCCTCAGAAATCTCTCATAATAAGAGAAATAGAAATTAAAAGAACTCTGAGGTTCTGCCCCACACCTAGTAAATTGGCAAAAATGGCAAAAGATAGGAACAGTCGATATTGGAGAGGTCATGCAAAGATAGGCACACTAATGCACTGCTGGTGATGCTGTCAGCTGATCCAAATATTCTGGAAAGGAATTTGGAATTATGCAAATAAAGTGGTTTCAATGTCTACACCTTTTGACTCAGAGAGTCTGCTGCTATACATACACCTCAAGGAGATCAACGAAAAATAGAAAGGTCCTATATATAGCAAAATATTTACAGCAGCACTCTTTGTAGTAGCAAAGACCTGGAAATAAAATAGATGTCCCTCAATTAGAGAATGGCTAAACAAATCATGGCAAAAGAATATACAGAATACAACTGTACTGTAAGAAATGATGGATATGAAGAATGCAGAGAAGCATAGGAAGACTTGTATAAACTGATGCAGAGGGAAGTCAGCAAACCACAAAAACAATATATAAGACTGCACTCATATAAACGGAAAGAACAAATGAAAAAACAAACTGAATGCAACAGAATTCTAATAGCCAAGAAGTTTGGCCCTGGAGAAGAGCTGAGCAAAAGGTGAGGGGTTATGGGTAGTGAATACTACATAGAACGTAAAACACAACTGACATGCAACTGGTTGGTTTGGCTGAACTGCTTTTTACCCCTCCTTCTTTTTTTATTCTTTGCAACAAGGGATGGATCTCTAGCTAGGAGAAGGATATATTTAGAAAAGAAGTTGATGTAAGGGGCAGTTAGGTGGTGCTGCAGTGGACAGAGCACTGGCCCTGGAGACAGGAGGACCTGAGTTCAAATCTGACCTCGGACACTTGACACGTACCAGTTGTGTGACCCTGGGAAAGTCACTTAATCCTGATTGCCTCACCGCCCCCCCCAATGAAGGTGATATAAACATAAAGGGTATCAATAAAAATGTTTTCAAAGATGCCCAGTAGTTTCACATGAATTCTGGCTACATCATTACCATTCTTAAAATCCCTGCAGGACTTTCTAGTCAAGTCACCCCAGGTAAGCAAAGCCCTTGGGCCCAGGGAGCAAGGGCACCAATGCTGAGGTCCAGTAATCTCAAGGAGAGCCCAGGTTGACGCTTGAACCCACTGCTAATCTGTCCTATGCCACCTGCCCACCACACACCACGTTGATGTCAGCGTGGATCAGACGCAGTTCCTCCACATGGGCCATCTTTTCCTGTAGCAAGAGATCCATCTCTTGCTTGTACTCCTTCAGATGCCGCTCTTCCGACTCTAGGGCCTCAAACTCTGCCTTCAGCCGTGCCTTGATCTTCTCCATCTGCATGGTCTTGTTCCTGCAGTACCAGAACATGGCAACAGGGTAAAATCACAATCCTGGACCAAGACTCACAGACTTGGAAGGGCCCTCCAGAGATAAGCAGGGCAGGAGGTATGGTGAAGATAAAGGGAGCTAGATCTGGAGAGTTGGCTGCTCAGCACAGTGCCTGGCACATGTTGTTGTTCAGTCGTGTCCAACTCTCTGCAACCCCATTTTGGGGTTTTCTTGGCAAAGACACTGGAGCAGTTTGCCATTTCCTTCTCCAGCTCATTTTACAGATGAGGAAACTGAGGCAAACAGGGTGAAGTGACTTGCCCAGGGTCACACAGCTAGTAAGTGTCTGAGGCCAGATTTGAACTCAGGAAGACTATCCTTCCTTACTCCAGGCCCAGCACTCTCTGCGCTGCAGTGCCACCTAGCTGCCCATAGCTGGCACATTGTAGGTGCTTAATAAATGCTCATTCCCTTCCCCTCCCTCCATGTTTCTATAACTTTACTAGTTGCATGACCTTGGGCAAGTCACTTTCCTGTGCATAAATAATAACTCACATTTCTATAGCACTTGAAGATCACAAAGTATTTGTCTTACGGCCCCCTGAAAAGCATTATTTTACAGATAAGGAAACCAAGACACAAAATCCTAGCTCCTTCCTCTGTACAATGATAGGGTAGGATTACATGATCACAGAAACTCAGAATTGGAATACCTAGTCCAATCAGAACCTAAGCCAGGATGTCCTGTTCAATATTCCCCAATAAGTTATCATCCATCCTGTTTGACTGGCTCCAGTGACAGGCTCCCTCCCTAAGGCAGCCCATTCCACATCTGGGTGGCTGTGATCCTTAGAAAATTTTTCCATACAGGACACTGAAATGCACATCTCTGTGACTTCTCCCCATTGCTCCTAGTTCTGATTCCTCCAGCCTTTCTCTGGTTCTGTGATCTCACCTCTCTCTTACTCCTGTTGGTACTAAGTTGATTAGGCACAGAGTCAGGAGGGTTATGATGCCTTTTGGCTCTGAGAAGTGTATATATACTCTGAATTGGTATTTTGCTTCAGGGGCTCGTTTATGAGAAGGACCTTGTGATTCTCTGGTCAAGACTCTGCATAGCCATATGTTCAGAGCCCCCTGACAACTCAGACATAAAGGCTCCCTCAATCCAGTGATGTATGTAAAGTGTATAGCAATATTGCTTTGGTTCAGGCAGTTAAGAGCCCTGTCTGTTGGTCTTTATGCTAATTTTTCTGCTTGTATTTTCTCTGCTTGTACTTTCTCTGACATTCAGGGTGCCGACCCTTCCCCTGAACCAGTGAGTGTAATTAAAAGTATAATTATTAGCCCCTTTTTGAGCAGTTTTTCCTAGAAAAGCAGATCAAAGAACCAGTGCTAGCAGCCATCCTGGGTGTGCTAGGGTGCTTGCTGTTACAGGAGGCCCATTGTGTTCTACTCAGGTTTGGGAGGGGATAAACTCTTTGATTAGATTGCCCAAGGCTGGGGGTGGTTGGGAAGTATACCTGTCCCCAGACCCTCATTAGAATAGCTCTACCTCTCATTATAATATCCATTCTCTCTCATTACTTGTTCACCAATCTGAGTTGATTGCCCCCCTCAGCAACACCCACTCTTCCAAGACCACATCAGCATTGAGTGGGTTTCATGAGCAGTCTTTGGCATTCGAGAGTGTCACTGGTTCCTTTTATTAATTATATGCTAGCATTATTAATAAAATGATTAATTACCCAGAAATGTCTCTTGAACTTTTTAAAGGTCACAGCCATAACTAATGATTCCAGCATCTGGGGCCAAGTTCAAAGTGGGGGGAGACAGAGTTCCAAGGGACAGCCAGGGACAGGCTTCCATTCCGCAATGGACGCCCGGCAGGAAGTATACTCCCCTGCCCTAACCCTCTGGTGATGTCCTGGGAGGAGAGGACAGGGGAGCATGGTTGCAGCCCTCCCCTTACAGATCCATGGAGCTGGTTTATCCCATCTGGCTGCAAAGCTGAAACTTTGAGACTAGAAAACACTAAAGAAATGCCAAATGCTCAGAGAGTCCTAGGTCAAGAGCTGAAAAGAACCTTAGAGACCATTTGGTCCAACCTCCTTATCTTACAGATATAAGGGGAAGTGACTTGGCTAGGGTCACATAGCTCTTAAGGTCTGAAGGAAGATTTGAACCCAGCACTTCATGACTACCACCCCCCTCCCAAATCTCAGGCCCTATCCACTACCGCTGGTGTCAAACTCAAATAGAAAGGAGGGCTCCTAAATTGTACATAAGGATCCCTGAGGGCAGCATATTGACTTAGAAAACTACATAGTAATATTATCTATGTTGTGTTGTATTTTTATTTATTTTGTTAAATATTTCCCAATGACATTTGAATCTGGGTCGAGCTGCACTCAGAAATGTTGTTGGCAATGTGTTTGATACCTCCCCACTTGCCATGCTGTCTTTTACGTGTTATTAAGAACTTCTCAGAGATGTGAGTGCTAAACCAGGCAGGCCCTTGGAGAGTAAACCTTATGGTCACAATCACAGGAAAAGATCTTCAGTGGCCATCTAGTGTACCCCTTACATGAAGGAATCCCATCTGGAATGTGTCTGACAAAGGGTCTTTGTGGGTCGTCTGAGACTTCTGCAAAACTCCCCCCAAATTCTCATTTAATTGCATATGCCAACCCGTGATATATTGAAACTACAATGGAGAAAGTTGCCATGTGGAAGGGATAACTGTTTTTGAAAATTGTAAAGTGCTATATACCATTTGTAGTTCTTCTTCTTATCATTTTTATGTCATCATCGTCACCATCATCATCATCATCACTAGCTACGTGACCCTGGGCAAGTTACTTGACCTCTCAAGGTGTCAGGAAATTCCCAAGGACTTCCCAATGAAGTCTTGGCCAGGGTTTTATCTCCAGCGGCAGAGAGAATTCCCCACACTGAGGAAGTCATAGATATGTGTTTACAGATGATGAAACTGAGGGTGAGAGAGATTGTTTTCTGTTCTTTTAGGAGAAGCTGATTACAAATGGGATACATTAGCTACTGGACCAACTATCACAAAGATGTTTTTCATGTTTCTGGGCTTTGTTTAAACTTCTCAAGCAAAATAATTAACCAGGTTGGTTAGCAATATAAAGAATAATTGCCTTTGTGTCTCACTAACAGAAAGAATCCAGTCAAATGTAAGTTCCTTCAATCAATCAACAAGCATTAATGAAGCACCTACTGTGTGCTAATCACTTGGCTGGGTGCCGTGGATACAAAGACAAAAGTGAAAACAGTTCCTGCCCTCAAGAACCTTCCATTCTCCAAGGTGGAGATTATGTCATTTTTAATAGCTGTATCCCCAGTACTAAGCACAAGACTTTGTACGTAGTAGGTGCTTAAGAAGTGTTTGTTGAGTATCTCGAATGCCTGGAAGAGACCCTTCATGAAAATGAGGCCCATCTTATCTGGCCTTGTCACCCATGATTCCCTTTTGTGTGCTTTCTACTACATCAATGAGCTATTCTGGAAGCAAAGGGATTAGTCACCCTGTGACTTTCAGAGGGTGGCCTTCTTACTGTTTCTTATGCAAAACACCCCATCTCCCATCTCTGTGTCTTTGCACAGGCTGTCCCCCCATGCCTGGAATGCCTTCCCTCACCTCAGCCTCTTAGGATTTCTGGTTTCCTTCAAAGCTCAGCTCAAGAGACACCTTCCACATCCCGGGTGTTCTAGTGCCTCCCTTTCTACCCCTCCCCCATTAGTATATACATACACACATACACACACATACGTAGTACATATACACACAGAGGACACAAGGTCATAGTTTTAGAGATAAGGTCTTAAGCTTTAAGAGGCCGGCTAGTCCAACCTCTTGTTT
This sequence comes from Phalanger gymnotis, assembly GCA_028646595.1. Lineage (NCBI taxonomy): Eukaryota > Metazoa > Chordata > Mammalia > Diprotodontia > Phalangeridae > Phalanger > Phalanger gymnotis. The sequence continues at coordinate 47,068,394 of CM053628.1, forward strand.
CACAGATGGGGAACTGAGGCACAGTGTGGTAACAATGACTTGTCCAAAGTCATACAAAGTAACAGAAAAAGGATTTGAATTCAGGTTCCTGTACTTCAATGTCAGGGCTCCTGCCACTGTGCTCTCTGACTTTCCCAGATAGGCTATAAGCTCTTTGAAGGGAAGAAGCATTTGGTTTTTTGTTTTCTTTGGATCTTCCTCCCCAGGGCCTAGCCCAGTGTGGGAGCTAAATAAATAAATGCATGCCTGGTGATTGACTTATAGTACCTAGCAGAGCAGAGACTCAAAGTCCAGTGGTCTGGTTTCAAGTTGAGGGCTCCCTTCCTACAACCTACCATGGCCTCCCCTCCTACGTTAAGGCTTTCAGAATATGAAGTTCAGGTGAGGGTGAGTCAACAAGCTTTTGTTTAGCACCTTCTCTGTGTGGGGCACGGTGCTAAGCATTAAAATATAAAAAAAGATCCAAAAAAGACAGCCCCTGACCTCAAGGAGTTCCCAGTCTACTAGGGGAGATGACATGCAAACAACTACATACAAACAAACTATGTATGACA
>CM053628.1:47069047-47113157 GCA_028646595.1 Phalanger gymnotis
GATGTGTGCAAGCCCAGCCATCACTGGGCATCCTCCCCTCCCACTCCTCAAGCTCACACCTTCTTTCTCTTGGGGGCAGGGGCGGGGGCCGGAGGGGGCAGTTGCAGCCAGGGGTGCTGGGACGGGGGTCTTCTCCCCCATGCCCTCGCTGCTCACCTGATCTCTTTGATGCTCTCCAGCTTGCACATGATTTCCTGCTCATCAGCCATGCTTTTCAGGCCCGATTTCACCGTCCCGAGAAGGTCTCCCGAAGAGGCGGCCAAAAGCTACAATAGACACAATGTAGCCCCCTCCTCCGGGCAGGGGGCTTGGAGACTGTGCGATGGCGGCCGCGGGGACGCCTGGGACTTGTAGTCCTTCTCCTGGAGCCGACCATGCTACTCACCGGCCCTCAGACTACAACTCCCAGAGGACAGCGCGTGGCCTTCCCGTTCCTCTTCCTGCCACCGCACTTGAAATCAATTTGTCACAGTTAATTATGTCAAAGGTTGTGAGGAGTCCAAGGGAATGAGGATTTTCTTTTCTCGCTCGTGCGTTAAAAGGAAAGCCACCCCCCCCCCACTGCCACCCTAACTCTGCCCATGTAGGCGGGGGGAGGAGGGGATAGAGGGACTAAGTCACCAGCTCTGCCACCCGACAACTGGGTGGGGAGCTGAGGGGACCGTAGTGCAGCTGAACAGATGCACAGTGCCTGTCTACAAGGGAGACTAGAGGCCAACTGGGAGCTGCCCAGCTGGGTAGCCAAAGAGCCCAGAGATGAGCCACCCATCAGCCCTGGCTGGGAGGCCTCAGAAAGGAGAGCACCTTTTTTTCTGACTTTGTCAGGACAGTATCCAACTTTGCTCCCCAAGGGGACAGGTGCACTGACCTGGGAAAAGAATCATTGGAAGTCACAGTGTAGGGGGACCTTAGAACAGGGAATGTCAGAGCTGGGAGGGGCCTTAGAACAGAGAATGTCAGAACTGAAAGGGTCTTTATTTTTTTTAATTGTCTTTTTTTTTTTTTCAATTAACAAGCATTTATTTTCTCCCCTTTCCTCCCCTCTCCCTATTGAAAAATGGGAAAACAAAACAAAACCTTTATAAATAAATACGCATAGTCTAGCAAAGCAATTCCCAACATTGGCCACTTCCAAAAATGTATTTCTCATTTTCTATTTTAAATCCATCTCTTCTCTTTCAGGAATTGGATAGCATGTTTTGCCATTGGTCCTCTGGAACTATGGGTTGGTCATTGCAATGATCAAAATTCTTAAATGTTTCATAATTTTTTTTGTAATGTTGTTATTGTTAAAATTTTCTTCTGGGTTGGCTCACTTCGCTGTGCATCAATTCATACAAGTCTTCCCAGATTTCTCTGATACCATCTCTTTCATCCTTTCTTTTAGCTCAATATCCCGTGAAGCACTTAGAGCTTGGTCAGATATGGAAGACGGCAAAGTCATTCACTGCATCCTGGGCCGTTGCCAGTCATCTTGACTTTTGTCCTGCCACTGGACTTTGATGACTCTGAAAGAGAAAGTAAGAATGACCTTTGGGCAACTCTGCCTCACTTAAATCCAATTCACATGCAAGTTAAGATATCATCCTGTGATTATCATTGGTCCTCTTCAAAAAGGAAGGATAAAGAACAACAATAAAAACAAGATCAACCCTTTAATTTCCAAGTCTTAGTCAATACAAAAGAAGTTGCTGTAAATATTTTTGTCACATATATCCTTTTTCTCTAGACAGGACTTTCGAACATGGAATTTCAGAGCTGAGAGGAACCAGAGAGAACAAAATGTCGGAGCTGAGAAGGACCCAGGAACACAGAATGTCAGTCAAAGCTGGAAGAGACATCGGAAGGGAGAGGATTCTGGGAAGATGGTGGAGTAGGTCTTTCGGCTCTCCAAATTTCCTCCACAAAAAAAGGCAGAACATCACCTCAGAGCGGCAGAAATAAACACAAGGTAAAGCAGTTGTCCTCCTAAGACAATTTGAGAACACCCCAGGAAAGACCTTACCCGTAGGGGCAGAGATTCAGCCTGAGTGAAGTGCAAACACCTCTTGGCCAACTCTGCAGAGTCAACAAACAAGCCCTGGGGGCAGCTAGGTTGAGTGACAGCCTCAGCCCTAGAAACTTTCGTTTTGCAGACAGTGTGGAGTGGTTGAGAGCTGAGTAGAAGACTGAAGGACCTTCCACTGTCGGGATGCTAAGCATAGCTATGCTGACCAGACTCATCCTGGGCTGTGGCTGCAGGGAGAAGGAGCTAGTACGCACCTGGTGAGTACAGTAGTGAGTGGTGGGGACCCTGTTGGCTGTGGGCATTTACAGGTGAGCAGAGACTCTGGTTTCAGATTCAGGGCAGAGAGGAGAGGTGAAATTTGCAGCCATGGGAGGGACTGATGGGAGCAAGATCATTTGTGGGACAGTGTAGCTGGGAGCCCTAGCCATGGTTCAGGAGTGGAGAGGAGGGCTCAGGGTTGGGCTTCAAGACAGATCTCAGAAAATAACAGTAAGATGGATCTGAGACTTGAGACATCATTCCCCATACCTCTGGAGTACAACATGACTGCACTAATAGCTGCTAGAAACAAAATAAAACAAAAACTAAATAAATAAAAATGAGTAAGCGAAGGAGAAAGAACCTAACCATAGATAGCTACTATGGGGATAGAGAAGATCTGGGTTCATATTCAGAGGAAGATAATGGAGCCATTCCTTTATCAATGAGAAACATCAAATGGTCCCAAGCACAAAAAAAGAGGTCTTGGAAGAACTTAAAAAGGACTTTAAAAATCAAATAAGAGAGATTGAGGAAAAATTAGAAAAAAAAATAAAAGCAATCCAAGAAAATCAAGACAATTATGAAAAGAAAGCCAACCAACTTGAAATAGATAATCAAAACCCTAAGGAAGAAAATAATTCTTTGAAAACTAGAATTGGGCAAGGGGAAGCTAATGATGTCCTACGACACCAAGAAATCATAAAACAAAATCAAAAGAATGAAAAAAAAATAGAAGAGAAAGTAAAACATCTCACCAGAAAAACAACTAATCTGGAGAAAGGATCTAAGACAGATGATATAAAAATAGTCAGACTACCTGAAAGTTGTGATTTAAAAAAAGAATCTTGATACAATATTATAAGAAATTATCAAAGAAAACTGCCCTGAAATTCTATCACAAGAAGGCAAAGCCAAAATAGAAAAAAAAATCCACCAATAACCACCTGAAAGAGATCTCGGAAGAAAAACTTATAGAAGCATCATAGCCAAGTTTCGAAGCTCCCAGATTAAGGTGAAAATATTGGAAGCAACAACAACAAAAAAAACAACATAAATACATGGAGCTACAATAAGGATTACACAAGACCTAGCAGCTGCTACATTGAATGACTGTAGGTCTTAGAATACCATATTCTGTAAAGCAAAAGAGCTGGGGTTATGACCAAGGGTAACTTACCCAATAATATTAAGTATAATCCTGAATGAAAACGAAAATGGACATTTAACGAACTGAAAGACTTTCAGGCTTTTGCGACCAAACCCCCAGAACTTAATGGAAAATTTGACATATAAGATCCAGGAGAAATGTAAGGTAAACATTAAAGGCCAATTATAAGGGACTCCATAAAGTCAAATTGTTTACTTAGTATATGCGAAAATACTAGCAGTACTCTTATGATTGTCATCATTATTTGGGTAATTTGAAAAAAAGGCTTGGGCTGAGCTGAGTATAATGGGAGTGATTCTTAAAAAAAATAAAACTGTAAGGAAAGATAAAAAAGGAGTAATTGTCTCATACAAACAAGGCATAAAAGGAAAAATTGATACAGAAGAAGCTAGTGGGGGGGTAGTACTGGAACCTTACTCTCACTGGGAATGGATTAAAGAGGGAAATACATACATATACATATATATATATGTATCTATAGATACATATACATATATATATGTATCTATATATACATATACATATACAAAAATCTTCTAAATTCAGAAAGAAATGGCAAGGGGATAGGGTCAGGGGAAAGGATAAGGAAGGGACTTTTAGAGGGGTGGGTAGGGTGAGGAATAGGAGGGCAAGGCAGCAGGTAGAAGTAAAGCAGAGGAGTGAGGAGGGATAGGGTAAACAGGGTGAGAGGGATAGTGAGGAAAAATAGGAAAGAGGAAAATACACAAGTAATTGTAGCTTAGAATGTGAATGGGACAAATTTAGCCATAAAACGGAAATGGATAGCAGATTAAAAATTTTAATTCAACAATATGTTGCTTTCAGGAAACATTATAAAAATAAGAGATACACACAAAGATAAAATATAGGGTGGGAGTGGAATTTATTATGTAAAAAAAGCAGGAATAGTAATCATGATCTCAGACAAAGTTAAAGTTAAAATAAATTTAATCAAAAGTGAAAAATAGAGAAACTATACTATGTGTCAGAAATATTATTCTATATTGTTTTAGACCATTTAAAATACCTAGACAGTATAAAATACCTGAACAGATACCTGCCAAAACAGACACAGGAACTATATGAATATAAACATAAAACACTTTTTATACAAATAAACTCAGATCTAAATAATCGAAGTAATATTTATTGTTCATGGGTAGGTAAATCCAATATAATTTTTAAAATGACAATTTTACCTAACTAGTCTATTTATTCAATGTCGCCCCAATTAAATTACTAAAAAATTATTTTACCGAGTTAGAAAAAGTAACAAAGTTCATTTGGAAGAGCAAAAGGTCAGGAACTTCAAAGAAACCAGGAAAAAAAGATCTAAAGAAAATAGATTCAGCAGTATCAGACCTTAAAATATTTTATAAGGGAGATCATTGTTATAGTATAAAAAAGGATAATTTCAATTATTTTAAATTAAAATTTTCTTATATAAATAAAACCTATGTACCCAAGAATAGAAGGAATGCAGAAAATTGGGGGAAAAACTTTCATAGACAATCTCTCAGATGGGATTTGATTGGGTTGCAATATTGCTGTTGTGTAGGAAGTGATGAGCTGGTAGATTTAGAAAACTATAGAAGGACTTGTACCTATGAAGTAAGATGCTATCCACCTTCAGAGAAACAGATGATGGGTGGAAAAAGCATAGTATGGTCTTAGATATATGTGTATAAGTGTATGTGTGTATGTTTATGTATCTATGTATATGTATATATATCCATGCTTAACTGTAGCTTTTTTTAGGGTGGGGGGGGGGGAAAGAGAGGGAAAATAATAAAGTAAAAAGTACACAGCAGAGAACAAAAGAAAACCAACAAGGAAGCAAAGAAAAGCTGGGCAGCTTTGAAAACAATGTATAGTATTTATTATATAGGTTTCCTTGTAATGGAAAAGTATTGTTTTATATTGAATCCTCTCATATGGTCTGCTGTGCACATGGCAGTGTTTTTTTTTCTTTTCTCATTTTGTATTTAAGTTTAAAATTTAAAACATTTACAAAAAAAGACACCTTGGAACAGAAATGTCACAATGCAGTTGAATTTAGAAGGCAAACAGTTAACTGGAGGGAAAATCTTTGTAGCAAGTTTCTCTAATAAAGGTCTCATTTCCAAGATTCATAAATAACTGATTCAAATTTATGAGAATGAGCCATTCCCAACTAAAAAATGGTCAAACAGTTTTCAGAGGAAGAACAAGAAAAATTCACCAAATCATAAGTGATTAGAGAAATGCAAATTAAAGCAACTCTGGGATTCTACCCCATATGCGTCAGATTGACAAAAGTGACAAAAGAGAAAATGGCAGATGGTGGAAGGGCTTCAGGGAAACAGGTACATTAATGCATGATTCTGTGAATTGGTCCAGTCATTCAGGAAAGTAATTTGAAACTATGCCTAAAAAGTCACGGCTATGCCACTTCTAGGTAAATATTCCCAGAGAGATCAAAGAAAATGGAAAAGGGTCCGTATGTGGAAAAAATGTTCATAGCAGCTTTTTAATAGTGCCCAAGAACTGGAAATCAAGGGTTTGCCCATCAACTAGAGAATGGCTCCACAAATTATGGTATATGAATGTGATGGAATACTATTATGCTATAAGAAGTGATGAAAGGCATAGCTTCAGAGAAACCTGGGAAAATTTACATGAACTGATGCAGAATGAAGTAAGCAGACCTAGGAGAACAATTTATGTAATAAGAACAGCAATGCAAAGAAAAACAACTTTGAATAACAATAACTTTTGGTCAACCATGATGTCAGAGGACTAACGATGAAGGATGCCATACTCCTCCTGATAGAGAAATGATGGACTCAAGATGCAGAATGAGGCATATATTTTTGCAGTTAGCCAATGTGGTAATTTATCTTACTTGACTATGCATATCTGTCACAAAGATTTCATATTTTTTTCTTTTTTTTTCTTTTTAATGGGTGGAGAGAGGGTGATGATGATGGGGTTCCCCTCCTCCCCAAAATGAAAAGAGGATAGAAGAAAGGCCAGAAGGAATCACTGACAAGCAGGACAGCTTTGAAAGTTACTTGTTAAATTTATTAAATACTTCCAAAGAAAAGCAAGCTGTACATAATGGAGATTCACAGTTTCATGTACAATCCTTTCCATCTGTTCTACAATGTATATGGAAATGCTCATTTAATTTGGTGTTTGCTAAATTCAAAATTTTCAAAATGAAAAATTTCTCTAAAAATAATCACCTCACTTAAAAAACCCCACCAAAAACAGAATGTTAGCAATGGGAGGGAATTTAGAGCCATAGGAACCTTAGAACAGAAAATATAAGAAGTGGAAGGGACCTTAGAACAGAAAGTATCTGAGCTGGGAGAGTCCTCAAAACAGAAAGTCAGAGCTGGGAAGGTCCTTAGAATACAGAATGTCAGCTACTAAGATGACTGCCTGAAGAGAAGCAGACTGCTCAGTTCTCACGTGTCTACTCTAGCAACAACAAAAAAAAAACCCAAAAAACAAAAAACACTGAAATTCACAATGATCAAGAAATCGAATGAGATATCCAGTGAATGATTTCTTCTGTCCCAGGACTTCATGAAGAGCCACCTAGAAACCATCACCAACTCAGGCAAATAAGCCCACAGCCTCCTATGTGACCAACTATAGCCCAGGCTCTGTGTCAAGAGGCATCACGACTGGAGGACTAACTGAATTAAGCACCAGGATATTCACAAAACCCTCAGTCAGGGACCTTGGAAGCCCCAGGAGTGGCAAAGCTAAGACAGGACAATCTAGGCTCTAAGACCCCCCAGGACTTTGTCCTGAGACACAATAGAGGGCCCTGAAGATCCAGTGCTCTGAACTTCAAGGATGGAGGGGAGCTGCTAAACCTTGGAGGGGACTCTGGTTGAGATAAAAAAGGCTTACCAACCCATCCAAGAGTGCATCAAGAAGCAGGGCCTGGCCATGGCATGAACTCCAATTTAGGAACTAAGGCTAGAGAAATGAGTAAACTAAAGAAGACAACAATGAGTATAAAAAAATTGAAGACCTAGAGAGATCCCCAAATGGAAAAGTAACACATAACAACTTTAAAGAGATACTCAAAGGAAAAAATGGATTTTGTACAAGAACTACATTAATGCCTAGAAAAAGTGAAGCAAGAGACAAAAAATGAAATAAAAATTCTGAAGAAAATAATTAGGAAAAAATGATAAACATTATCCAAGTTAGAGACTCCCTAGAAAATCCAATAGACTGAACAGAAATCAATGACTACACAGGACAGCAAGAAATATTAGAACAAAGTCAAAATATTGAAAAGATAGAAGAAAATGAAAGGCATCTAATTAAAAAAAACTGACTTGGAAAAATAGTCAAGGAAAGAGAATTTAAGAATCATTTGATTCCCTGAAAACTATGATACAAAAGAAGCCTGTATACTATATTTCAAGAAATCATAAAAGAAATCTGCCCAGATAGAACCAAAGGATAAAATTAAAACAGAAAAAAAATCCCCTAATCACCTTCTGAAACTCCAAAAAGCGAAGTCTCAGGAATGTCATAGCCAAAATACAGAGCTTCCATACTAAAGAAGAAAATAGTTCAAACATCCAGAAAGAATCAGTTCAAGTAGCAGGGAACCACAGTCAAGACCACATAAGACACGACAGTTTCTAAACAAGAGGAATCTGTAAATACAATAGTCCAAAAGGCAAAAGAGATGGGCTTACAATTACGAATAACTTACCCTGCAAAGCTGAGTATAATCTTTCAGGGGGAAAATAGACTTTAAATGAAATAGAGGACTTTTATGTATTTCTTATGAAAGGCTAGAGCTAAATAGGAACTCTGAAATACTAACACAAGAGGCCAGAGAAACCTAGAAGGGGAAATGATTTTGAACAGGGAGCTATATGATGATGTAGTGCTAACATTCTAATGGATTGGGGGCAGGGTGAAGAAACAAGCGTCTCTTCAGAACCTTAATTCATTTAAAGGGTATTGAGGGGGCTAAGAAAGAAAAAGTGGTACTAGAGGAGGTAACTGGTTCTGTTCTGAAGGTTTAAAGAGGGAAAATAAAGGAGAGGGCAAAAAAGGAATACATGTGTAGAAAGGAGAAAGAAGGAAATGGAACTTCCTCATAATCAAAGAGTGTAAGAAAAATTAACAAACAAGGAAGAAGGATTTGGGGGAGCAGGCATCAAATAATCCTTACTCTTATCTAAAATGGAAAAAGGAGGATTCAGCACACACACACACACACACACACACACACACACACACACTGTTACCCACAGTTTGGTGGAGAAATACATCAAACTCAACAGAGAAATAAACAGGGATGGAGTGTGACATGTTAAAAGGAAAGAGAAAAACCAGGGAAGGAATAGTCACAAGGAAAATAAACTTCCTAATCCCCAAGTGGAGATTAAATGGGGTAAAAAAGAAATGAAAGGAGCTAGAATCTAAGGGAGTACCTTACGTTGTCTCATAGGCAATTGGGGAATGGCTGAACAAACTGTGGCATGTGAAGGTAATAGAATGTTCTTGCACAGAAATAAATGATGAAAGAGATCATTTCAGAGATCCTAGGTAGTATCAATTGATGGCAGAGTGAGGCGAGTAGAATAAGGAGAATAATTTATTCAAGGACAACAATGTGAAGAAAAAAACCTTTGAGATATTTTACAAACGTTGACTGATGTGATGACCAACAATGTTTCCAGAGGACCTATCATGGAGCATATTCTCCATCTCCCAACAGAGAGGTGATCGGCACAAGGTGCAAGAGGAGACGTACATTTTTGGACATGGCCACCGTGTAAATTCATTTTGCTGAACTGTTTTTATGTTACAATGGTTTCCCCCTATCCCTTTCAGTTTTCATGGGGGTGAAGGTGGTGCTTGTGGGGATAATGGAGATTAGCAATATTGTTGGCAATAAAAAAGAGGACAATTGAAACTTTTTTAATGCATAGAAGAGGACAATTCAGGAGGCTCAGAAGGAAGCACAGAAAAGCAGAATAGTTTTAAAAGTAACATAGAATTTATTACATATTTTTTTAAGTATGAAATGGGAAGTCATAGTTTCATAGACAATCATTTTGCAGTTTGCTCTTTATATGGAAATGCTTTTTGGGGGAGTTTAAGGTCAGAATTAAAAAAATAAATAAAATTATGAAAAAAGTAACAGGAGCATCTGAGAGCTGTATTGGTTGGAGAAACTTATATTACTTTTACGTTTGGAGGACATTGAAGTGAGATAATAGAAAGATTTTTTAAAGGAAAATATGTCAGAGCTGGGACCTTAGGATATTTTATAGGACATATTATAGCTCAGACGGACCTCAGAACATAGAATATCAGTACTAAGAGGGATCTTGGAACATACAATGTCAGAGCTTAAAGGAACTTAAATAAATAGAATATCAGAGCTTGGAAGGACCTTTGCACAGAGAAGGTTAGAGCTGAGAGGGATCTTAGAACAAAAAAATGGCAGAGCTAGAAGGTACCCTAGGATCCTAAGATCATAAATTTACAGTTGGAAGGAACCTTAGAGGCCATCTAATCTAAATCCCTCATTTAAAGATGAGGAAACTGAAGAATAGTGACTTGCCCAGGGTCTTGCAGCTAGATTGTTGTTGTATTTGTCCTTTGTTTTCGAAGAGGACCACGACATTAGGGAAATGATGAGATGACTTGCAGTTGACTTTGATTTGAGGGAGGAAGGGCTGTGCAAGGTCACCAGCCTCACTTTCTCCTCCCAGAGTTATCTGGGTCCAGTGGCCTGATATTCATCAGGATGCTTGGAGATGGCCCAGGATGCAATGGGAAGTCCTATGCACTATGCTCCCCCAGAGGAGTTGAGAAAGAGGAACCTTAGATAGAATGTCAGAGCTGAAAGGGACTTTAGAATATAGCATATCAGAGCTGAGAGGGACCACAGGGCATATATTATCCCAACTGGGAGGGACCACAGAATATAGAATGTTAGAGCTGGAAGAGACCTTCAAACCTAGAATGTCGCGATTGGGAGGGACCTTAGAACCTAGAACATCAAATCTAGGAGGAACCTTAGAACACACAATGTCAGAACTGAGAGACCCCATAGAACAGAGAAGGAGCCTTAGAACTTTTAATGCTACAACTGAGAGGGCCCCCAGAATGGAAAATGTAAATGGTGAAAGGGGAATTAGAATAGAGAATGACAGAAACGGGATGGACCTCAGAAGACAAAATGGGTCTTGGGAACATAAAACGTTAAAGCTGAGAGAGACCTTAGAACAGAGAATATGAGAACTGGGAGGGACCTTGGAGCACAGAATGTCAGATATGCAAGGAATCTTAGAAAACAGAATGTCAGAACTTGGCCAGAGCTTAGAATACAGAATCTAAGATTTGGAAGAGACCCTATAAACTTCTGTTTGGCATTTACTCTATACTTTACCATAACCTTCCTACTCTTCCCTAACCCTCCCTCCCCCTGCCACCTCAACTCTCCACTCAAATCAATACTGCCACTGCTACTGTAAAGAATGTGCCAATATCTAATCCCTTTGGTGTTACCATTCCAGTAACTTTCCAAACCAAAATTCCCCTCCCTGGGATACAGTTCCTTTTAGGTGCTGTCAATTTCTACTAGAATGTAAGCTCCTTGAGCTCAACTACTCTCTTCACTTTTGTATTTGTACTTCCAGCACTTAAGCAGGGGTGGGGAGCCTGCTGCCTCAAGGCCACATGTGTCCCTCTAGGTTTCAAGTGTGGCCCTTTGATTGAATCCAAACTTCACAACACAATTTTAGAGTCAGTCAAAGGGCAACACTTGAGGACCTAGAGGGCCACATGTGGCCCTGAAGCCGCAGATTCCCCACCCCTAAGTTTTAACCCAATGATTTGTAAATCATGAGCTCTTAGATGCTCTTTTCTTCGTTCCTTCACTCTGTGATCCTCAGTTTTCTTCTTTGTAAAGTGGAGATAATAACGCTGTTGGAGAAGATGTCACGTATGCTATAAAAATGTGAGCTATCATTATTAAAGCACTAATTTACCCAGAAGGAGAGACCATGTATGCATGCCCTGTTTTTAGTTCAGCAAATAGTCATTGAACACCTACTGTGAGCAAAGCACTATACCAGGTGTGAGGGAAATACAAAATATAGATTAGACAAGATCCCTGCCCTCATGGAACTACAGGGTGATGGCACTAAGATAACTGTAATGTTCATATGGTATCTGGGAATAACCCCCAACTCACCATCTGGGCACAACAGAAAATAGCTACCCCTGGTTCAAAGTACTCTTTAGGTCCCCACCCTTGAAACTGTAGTTCATAAGCCCCCATCAATGCTTTTACCTTTAATAGTCAGTGAAGGGGCACAATTAGTTGACAGCAAAGGCATTTAGTAAAATAGCATAGTAAGAAAAATGGTAATGAAACATTTCCCTCTAGACCTTGGGGCACATTCTCCTATGTACACACACACCATCAGTAGGACATCCTAGTAAACATATGTAGAGGGAATATATGTATGGGACACCTGTGGTCAGAGGCAACTTACACTTCCAACAGTGAGGAACCACTGCCTTTTTTCTAGCAATGGTGGTGCAGTACTTCTACTGGGCCTGCAGCATCTCCACTGGAAATGACTCTTCCAGACACTGGTTCCAGACACATAATCTACATCAAATGTTGCTTCAGTTGTAGTCTCCACTGCTCAGCTGCCAACTTCATCAGCCTGGCATTTAGCTTAAAGCCCAAAGGCTTCTTCTTGCTGTTGGTAATTTAGGGAAGGCAGAAACTCTTGGCTGGAAACAACCAAAAAGCCTCCACTCTGGATGTTTCTGTCTTACTCCTTCAGAGCCTGTATCAGTAATTAAGGTGGGACTTTCTTTTATTGTTTTCTCTTTTAGCACTCATTTAATCAAGTCCCCTTGAAGAGCCTGGCCTTTGTTTCTTTGATTAGATTGGGAGTCTTTGATGATTTACTTGCCTCAAGGGAAAGCCTAGTTTACATGGGTTTGAGTCCCATGTTGTGATGCCCTTTGACCCTGAACAGGATGTATAAACTCAGAGGCTGGCATTTTTCCTTGGGGCTGTCACTCACTGGAAGAGTAGCAGGTAACTCTGGGCAAGCCATTGTAACTCCCCCCTCCCCACTTTGCTAACCCACATGTTGGTTTGTATTTGGTTTGTTTATAATGTATGTTTGTAATTTGTTTGTATTTTCTCTGAAGTTCAGGGTGCTGGCTTTTCCTCCTGAACTAAGTGAATTTATATATGTATGTGTGATTAAAGTGAGATTGTTAACCCCTTAAAGTTACTTTCCTTAGTAAAGCAGATCAAAGAACCTGTGCTACCAGCTCTTATTGCTAGTCATGTTAGGTCTTACACCTCAACAGCTCCTGCTAGCCGAATTGTTGTTAGAGTCTTAGCTCTTAAGCCTCTTACCTTCCCAAGAAAGAAGGGGAAGGGAACAAGCATTTATTTAGCACCTACTATGTGCCAGGCACTGTACTAAGCATTTTTTGCAAATAGTATCTCTTTTGATCCTCACAACAACCCTGGGAGGTAGGTGCTATCATTCTCTCTGTTTTTCAGAGGAGGAAACTGAGGCAGACAGCGATTAAGTGACTTGCCCATTATCACACACCTAGCATGTGACTGGGGCAGGATTTGAGCTCATCTCTTCCTGAGTCTCAGCCTGGCACTCTATCCACTGCACCACCAGCTAAGGATAAAACCGGGGTCTTCACAGTTAGCTAATGTCCTCATACTCAGTCTTTTCTTTAGACTTTTCTTTATAGTTCAGAGGCTTTGATCTTTCTGTCAGAGGCCTCAGTTTCTAGTGAGCATTCTATATGTATCCCAATATTAATCTCTGAAGGTAAGACTATAACCCAGGTAATGATTATTTGCCCTAAAGCACTTGCAAACATCTCTGAGGCCCAAGAGTCCCTGATTTTTAAACCATAAGCCTCTTACATCCTCCCATGTAGATGAATAGGCAGAGAAAAGGCACAGAACAACAAAAAGAACCCAAGAAATACTTTCTAGAGGCGAACACAAAATTGAGAGCAGGAAGCAGCCTCAAGGAGCATGACCTTTGGCAACAGAGAAAAGCATCGACTATGAATTCAGGAAAGAAGTAGCCCTGGCAGATGAGAGTAGAGCTGCAGAGAGGAGTTGATCCAGTGAGCTCCAGGAGTAGGGATTCTGTGTGGGGGGTGGGGAAGAGAGAGAGAAGAGCAGCATGAGGATACTATGAAAAATAAAAGGATATTGGGGTCCTGCAGTACCAGAGGCATGAGTTGCTTTGGTCACATGTTCCTTATGTGTGTGCCTCACTACTTGTATATCTCTCAATCAGTCAGTCAGCATTTATGAAGTGCCTATTGTATGCAGTTGTAAAAGAATTAGCCTCAGGTTTATGGGGAGAATATTTTATAGCTATTGTCCTTACTATGCTGTTATAATAAATGCCTTTACTTTGAGCTAATTGTGTCTACCAGCTGATTATCAGAGGTAAGCTCACCTGTAAGGGCTCATGAGCTATAGCTTTAGGGGCCTGACTCCACAGGGAACTCTTCGAGCCCTAAAGGTAGGTGTTTTCCCTCCCACATGCACCCAAACTACAACTGGTGAGTGCCAAGTCAGGGAGATAGCCAGCTACTGGAGGGGGTGTGATATAAGTGGAATGAGAGTATTGACCAATGAGGGCCCTGTCCTTAGTGAATGACCAGATTTGCCTCTTCTGGTGGGTTGTACAGAGCATGTGCAGATATTCTCTGACTGGTTTTAATCCAATTTGTGGAACCTGGGGGAGCCAGTTTACAGCCATTCATGACTAAGCGGCTGGTACTTTGTGGTGACAAAAAAAAATCTACTAATTGGCTGAGGAGCCAGAAGGACTGATGACTCAAGAGGTTTTGATCCAGAACTGAATTTACATACAAAAGGGATGAAGCCCATCTCTTGGTCTTTTTTGCTTTTTCTTCCTGGCAGACAATCCTCAGAAGTGATGACAAGTGCAGCATGAGAGACAGGGAAGCCTCCGTTCTCCACTCCAGTCTTCGTGTGTCCTTGAGAGCATTACCTCTATTTCTTTTGTGTTTATTCTTTCTTGCTATTGGGTGAATGAGTATTGTGAGACAGGGGTACCCATGTGCCCAGGAGATACATCCGACCATCTGAGGTCCCATCAGCAGCCAACTGGCAGCAAGAGGTAGGGCTAATGGCAGAGGAAATGTTTGGAGATCATAATGGGAAAACAGTCCCCTCAAGGATAGCAGTAGATTTAGGGATTGAGATCCCTTCTGACTATGGACTCTAGACAGACAAGAGACATTGGAGCCCAGAAAAGAACTATGGGAATACTCATGAGGAGTCCATAAGGGGAAAAAAGAATTTCCAGGGCCCTACATCTGAGTTGACCCCTTTGGCTACATACCTTACACAAGGGAACACTTTCCCCTGTATTTGTTGTAAGCAGGCAACCATGCCATGTGAATCCAACTCTATATGCCTGTAACAACAACCACACTGGCATACCCAGCATGGCTGCTAGTATAGGTTCTTTTATCTGCTTTACTAAGGAAAGACATCTATTTCAGGGGTCAACAATCTTCTTTAATCACATAAAATACAGAGGAAATACAGAGAAGAGAAATGAAGACCAACAGATAGGGCTCTACTGCCTGAATCAAAACCATACTGCCATGTATACTTTGCATTCACCACTAGATCGAGAGAGCCTTTACCTCTAAGCAGTTGGGGAGCTCTGAACAGAAGGCCACTCAGACCAGAGAATCACAACATCTTTCTCATAAGCCAGCCCCCAAAGCAAAAGCTCACCTCTCATAATATATACTCTTTAGGCTCAGTGCCTAATTAGAAATTAACAAAAGGTATGTAGGCCTTCCTACAAGCAAGAAAGCTTCCCTTAATGGACTCCACATGAGACCTGTTGATGGGCGAGAAAGATCTTATTCCCCAGTAACCTTACAATGCCCAAACAAATTTACTTGGGGGGATCTTTCATTAATCTTAGCTAAACTTACATGACAATGCTGGGTCCCTCAGAATTCTAAGTATTAGCAGTCAGCTGAGCTCTGAATACCCCAACCTATGACTGCCAGCTAAAGTTGGAGAAGTAGCTAAGAGAGGATTCTATATAAGATGTAAACTTTCAGTGGAAGAGGGAAACTGCTAGCGCAGAACCTGGACAGAGGGTAATATGTGTTGTCTATAATGTACTGGTGAGTAGTACAGGCTAAAGCTGGAAAGGATCAATGATGGCAGATCATGGAGGGCCTTGAATGCCAGGTAGAAATGGACTCCGGTCACTGAACCATTCCTAGCTCACCTCATTCACCCAGAAGACGCCTTTGCCCTACAGTTGTCTCTTCTGATTGCTGAGTTCCTGGCTTTGACCACCATTTCCTGAGTCTCCCAAGCCATGGTTGCTTCACTCCTGGCTCCACTCTTTACTTTCTAGACTTCTCTGTCTCTCCCAGCAGCCTTGCCATGACCTCCTTTCCCCTCCCCCAGCTTTCCAGCATCCCTCTATGTGTTGTCTCTCCCATTAGAATGTAAACTTGAGGTTAGGGAGTGAGGTTTTTTTTTGGCTTGTGTTTGTATCGTCAGCACTTAGCATAGTGCCTGGCACATAGAAAGGTCTTAAATGCTTTATTCATCTATTTCATCTTTAATGGTGATAGGGAGTCACTGAAGATTTTAAGCAAAGGGGTGATATGATCATCAGATCTATGCACGAGGAAGATTAGTCCAACCATGATTAGGGTAATTAAAATAATCATTAAAGTTCCACTCAAAGTGTCTATATATCTATTATCTGTCCATCCATTCTGTCTCCTTGTTTAGGCTGTAATATCTGTGAGAACAAGGATCTCCTGTCCTTGTACAAAACAGGATGATACTGATGAGAGAAAGGGAAAGAGAGAATGGCCTTTCATATCCCCTTCATCATCGGCGCCCAGCACAATGCCTCAGGGTCTCACATGAAGGTGACATTTAATGAATAGTTCTCAATTGATTGGTTCATCAGGAGGCTGTTAATGAAGCCAGGCTGTGCCAGAGCTGGAGGTGACTGGCATCTGAAGCATGGTTTCTTAGGTGAGCTGATAGATTTGAGGGGGGGCTAGGAATAAAGTTAGCTCTAGCTGGGCCAACATTGTTCTCTGTGTTGCTAAGAAACTGGGGTGGGGGATGGGGGGGAGAGAATAGGAGGGGTGGATTCCATAAAAATGTGAGAAATTAGCAAAGGGGAAAACCAGCCAGTTTTGTGTTGACATGATTAAACCTATACTTTTTGGTAACGTATCTCAAAACGGAAGGCCAGAACATTGGAATTCAGAGATCCTCTGTATCTCAATGGTGAACAAAAATAGGATGTAATTGACTTTCATACCCATTATGCCTACATATGCCAGAGTACAGGCAAAAAAAAAACCAGTAGGAAATCTTATATTTCAAGTTTCCTTTAATAACTAGATGCCACTTGTGGATAAAAGAGCTACAAATGGAGTGACAGCTTTCCTTTTGAATGACTTCATGAAAAATACTGTTGAGGAAGTCAAGGCACTAATTTAGATATAGACAGAAATCATTTACTAAATAAATTCATGTAGTACTTGTAAAGTACTGTTACCACACCTGCTCCTTACAGTAGCCCTACCAGGTAAGTAGAATGGGGTTATTATTAATATAATTTCCATCCTATAGATAAGGAAATGGAAGCTCAGAGTGGGCAAGTAACTTCACAAAAAATCACACAGGTATCAGTAGAGGGATCTCTGGGTCAAAATGGAACAAACAGTTTATTCTTTTTTCTTTCTAACTGCAAATTGCCAGTCTGAATCGGTCAACAGTATTCACCAAGTGCCTCCTATGTGCCAGGAATTGCACTTTACAATTGCCAAGGAAATCACAGATGGAGATGGAGGTTCAACATATTCATAGCAGCACTCTTTGGGTAAGGAAAGAACTAGAAGTAAAGTAGGTGCTCATTGATTGGGGAATGGCTGCAAAAGTCATAGTGTATAGATACAATGTTACATGAGTTTGCAGTAAGAAATCATGAGTATGAAGATCTCAGAGAAACATGGGAAAATTTGTATGAACTGATACAGAGTAAAACAAGTAGACCTAAAGGAGTAATATACACACTAATTGTTGTTGAGTTGTTTCAGTCATGTCTGACTCTTTGTGACCCATTTGGGGTTTTCCTGGCAGAGATACTGGAGCGGTTTGTCATTAACTTCTCCAGCTCATTTGACAGATGAGGAAACTGAGGCAAACAGGCTTTAGTGTATTGGATGTTTTTTGCTTTATTGTTTTTCTTTTTGTAGGGGACAGGTTCAATCTGGAGGTGAGAGGGAAAATGACTAGTATAAGACAAAAAAGCATCAATAAAATGCATTTTTTAAAAAAAATCACAGAGAATTAAAGGGGTAGTAGGGGCATGAATTCAGGCTTAGCCCAAAGGATTTGGAACTAGAAGAGATTTTAGAAATGACTTGATAGTCCAGTCTCCTCATTTAATGGATAAGGAAAGATCAACCCAGAAAGATGAAGAGACTTACCTCAGGCTAAAAAGAAAGTGGAAAAAGCTGAGACTTTAGGTCCTCTGAATTTGAATAAGATGTTCTTTCCTCTATATTATGCATACTTAATGTCTTACAAAGAACCTTCATCTGAGAGCTTCAGACAGGTTTAGGGATGGCAGCTATTGAGTATCTGGGATGGGGGTGTATCACAGCTCATTGGGCAATGCTGGAAAATGTATCGAGCCAAACCAGGTCAGAGGCTACCAAAAACAGTAGCTAGCAAGGCCACAAAGGGTAGGTGAGTTGGGATAGTACCAGTTGCTGAGATGGGGGCTAAATATGAGTCAACATATTTTTGCCAACAGGTCGAACAGCTGATGTGAACTTAGGTTACATTTATAGGAACACAGGGTTAAGAGCAAGGGAAGTGGCCAGTCTTCTATAATCTGCTCTGTCGGGTCCCCACCTGGAATATCAGATCCACATCTGGGAACTACCCTTTAGGAAAGGCATTGATAAACTAAAAAGTGTTCTTAGGAGAGCAACCAAGATAGTGTCTGCCCCAAATTCATGCCATGCAAGGAGTAGTTCAAGGTACTGGGGATACTTAGAAGGGACATGATAGGCCATATGGCTGTTGGCCTTGGAGAGCACAGGAGAAGGACCTGTATTCAGATCCTGCCTCTGATATTTGCTAGCTATATGTCAGGGCATTGCTCTCATGATGTCATTGTTTCTCTTTGAGAATGAAGGATGAACAAAAACAACAATAATGACCATGGGCAAGTCACTTAACCTCTCTGTGCCTCAGTTTCCTCATTTGTAAAATAAATGCATTGGATTAAAGGCCTTTAAGGTCTATTCTAGCTCTAACCCTATCATAAGTATGTAATGGTGTTTTACACGGAAAAGGGATTGTACTCATGCCTGGCCCCAAAAGACAGAACTAGAATCAATGGGTGGGAGTTACAAAGATGTAGATATAAAGAACAACTTCCTATTAACTCGAGCTGTCCCAAAGGAGACAGAATGGCAGGTTTAGCTAGTAGTTCAGTCCAGGGAGAACACTGATTACAAGAAGGAAGTAACTAAAAAAAGTAAAAAAAATTAAAATTAAAAAAAGGAAGTAACTCAAAATAAGCTTGGAAAGGTAGCTTGAGGGGCAGCTAGGTGATGCTGCAGCAGATGGTGCACTGACCCTGAAGTCAGGAGGACCTTAGTTCAGATCCTGCCTCAGACGCTTACTAGCTGTGTGGCCTTGGGCAAGTCACTTGCCTTTAAAAGGAAAGAAAGAAAGAAAGGTAGCTTGAAGATGGACCATGAAGGATCTCATACGTCAAGATGAGGGGTTTTTGTTTTACACAGGAGGCAATAAAGATGCATCAATGGTTCTGAAATAGGGAATGACATGGTCAGACATCTGTGTGTTAGAGAAGGTGATTTTGGCAGCTGGGTGAAGGATGGCCTCTGCAAAGTCCTGCTCCACAAAGGACTTCATCATGACATGGAGATAGATGGCCCTTTCTGAAAGGCTGTGCCTTAATCATATAAGATGGTGAAGTGGATAGAGCACAAGGCCTGGAGTCAGGAAGATCTGAGTTCAGATGTGACCTCAGACACTTACTAGCTGGGTGACCTTGGGCAAGTCCCTTAACCCTGTTTGCCTCAGTTTCCTCATCTGTAAAATGAGCTGGAGAAGGAAATGGCAAACCACCCCAGTATCTTTGTCAAGGAAACCCCAAATGGAGTCACAAAAAGTTGGACAAGACTGAAATTACCGAACAGCAGCAAGTTTTGAGTTACCTAAGTTGAGAAGGCAGAGGTGGGCTGTGGGCTGTATTGTGAAGAGGAGGGTCTATGTTCCTGAGACCCCAGATTCACTGGAGTATTTGAGTAACTATTGGAAAGAGTAGAAACTAGCATTAGGAGGCTATTACAGTAAGTCCAGTCAAGAGGTGACAAGGGTCTCAGTCAGGATGTGTGGCTAGAGAGAAGACAGATGAGAGAGATATTGAGATTGAAATGGCATGACTTGGAAACCAGTTGGATCTGGGGAGTGAGGGACAAGGAGGCATCCAAGATGGCTCCAAAGTTACCAACCGAGGTGACTAGAAGGATGGGGCGCCGCTCAACAGAAACAGGAGGTTAGGGAGGGAAGTTTAGAGGGCAAAGATAGCATTTTACATTTTGTATTCTAAGCTCCCTTTTAACGTTAGCAGTATGATTCCACGCATCACTCATCCCAGCTAGAGCTTCCTAGAAACTCCTACAAAAGGCTTTTCTTCACCTTTTTCCCATTACCTTGAAGTTTATTTTTAACCTCAATCGTTTAGACTAGAAAATGGAATAATTGAGGCAGAACCAATATGCTTTGCCCAAGGTTCTCCTAGTTTTTAGAGCTGGGAGTTATACTGTGTTGGCATATCATTTTCATGTGCCCACATGGATTATGCTAGGTATTCTCAGTCAATTTTAAAGTTAAAATGTTCTTACTGTTAAATCGTTTAAAAATTGTTATGGTTTTTCTAGTTGCAAAGGCTGTGAGAGCTGGACTATAAGGAAAGCTGAGCACTGCAGAATTGATGCTTTCCAATTGTGGTGCTGGAGAGGACTTTTGAGAGTCCCTTGGACAGCAAAAAGATCAAATCAATCAATACTTAAAGAAATGAATTCAGGCTACTCACTGGAAGGTCAAATACTGAAGCTGAAGCTTAAATACTTGGGCCACATAATAAGAAGCCAGAATTCACTGGAAAAGACTCTAATGTTGGGAAAGATTGAAGGCAAAAGGAAAAGGGGATGGTGGAGGATGAGATGGAGAGATAGTGTCATGGAAGCAACAAACATGAGCTTGGACAGACTTTAGGAGATAGTGCAGGATAGAAGAACCTGGTGTGCTGTGGTCCATGGGGTCACGAAGAGTTGGACACAACTGAACAACTGCTAAACCTACAGTTGTCACTTCTTGATTTGTCTCTCCTCCACTCCTTATCCATTTAGTATCAGTGACCCAGATCTCCCATGAAAGCTGTGTGGTAGAGTGAAAGGAACCCTGGACTTTTTTTTGAATCTTTTTTTTTATTTTTTATTTGAGTGGGGAAGACAGGGCAATTGGAATTAAGTGATTTGTCACACAGCTAGTAAGCGTGTCAAGTGTCTGAGGCCAGATTTAGGAACCCTGAACTTTGAGTCAGAGGGAGTGACTTTGCATCCCAGCTCTGCTATTAACGCACTGTGTGATCTTGGGGAAGTAACTTTCTCTCTCTGGGACTCAGTTTTCTTATCTGTGAAATGAAGGGGTTGGACTAGATGGCCACTAAGGTTCCTTCCAGCTCTAGATCTAGAAGCCTATGGGTGAACTTGGGCAAGCCTTTCCCCTCCTGAGGCTTCAGTTTCCTTCTCTGTAAAATGAGGGAATTTGACTGGATAATCTCTAACGTTCCAGCTCTAACTCCAACTACATGACAAAAAAAAACAGTGGAGGTAAACAGAGTCAGGGGAAGGGTTCAGAATGATTTGATCCCCAACTTTCCCACTCATACTGGGTCATCAGCTCTAGTTTGTGGAACTCTGACATCAAATTCATAATAGTTCTCATTTGTACGATACTTTATCATTCTAAAACACTTGGTATCATTTGATCCTCATACCAAGCCTGGGGGATAAGCAAAATAATAAGCACTTTCCCCCCAATTTGCAAAGAGGGCAACTGAGGTTCAGAGTTTGAGCTCATAAGGACTTGAACTCAAGACCTATAATCCCAAGGCCAATGCTGCAGAAATAAGAGTATGTTGGTTTATCTTCAGTGTAAGAGTCCATTGTAACAGGGGATTGCTTTAATGAGAACCTGGTCTTCCTATGTGAATACACGCAACTCAGATGAGACCATAGGGTCATGGGGTCTTAATGTGTTAACCCCCTAGCCTGTCCCTCCTTTCCCCTCCCCCATCACTCCATCTCCTAACTAATCTCAACATTAAAGCCAATTCCACAAATAATTTATTAAATGCTTCCAGCTCTTAATCCCACATTCCTGTGCAGAGACAACTAGGTGTTGCAGTGGATAGAGTGCTGGGCGGGGGGGGGGGGAGTTATGAGCTCAAATTCCACCTCAGACACTTACCAGCGGTAAGACCCCAGACAAGTCACTTAACCTCTGTCCGCCTCAGTTTTCTCAACTGTAAAATGGGGATAATATAGCACCTACTTCCTAGAGTCATTGTCTTGGCAGATGGGCTAAACCAGGTTGAGGGGAACTGACAACCAATGATCCTCAAACCCATCAGTGAGTTAGGGGATTGTCTATCTCAAGCATGTGAAGACTTTCCCTAGTGGAATGGGTCGATGAGAATAATTTGTTCCAATGGCCACGAAGGCGGCTACAGCAGGTACTGTAGAGCACTTAGAGCAGGGTTGTCCAAAATACAGCCCTGTCCGCGTGTGGCCCACAGTGCGATTTTATGCGGCCTGCCTGTGGATTTTAATTTTCATGAGTGAAAAAATAAAATAATAATTTGCGTGGAATGCATATTAGATTTTTAAATTCCATCACTAACAAATAATCTCGTCGATGTTAATTTTCTTTGGTGTTTTTAAGCAGTATTACGAACGGAACATATCGCACGGAATTTTCAATCCATATGTGGCATGCGTTCCATCTGTATGACGCAGACTAGTCAGTATGCACCTACCTTTATGCTGTTGTGTTGTCGCTTTGTTGTTTTGTGTTTGCTTTCGTACTTCACACCTTTGCCTGTTATATTGATGACACGCATTCCCCCACTTTCTATTAGTGTACTGTATTTTTTATTCTGGGTGAGGCCCTCGAATAATTATTTTATTTTAATGCGGCCCTAAGATAACCTAACGGTGGACCTCCCTGGCTTAGAGCTTGGTCAGACATCAAAGATGCCAAGGTAATCCGCTGCATCCTAGGCCACTGCCAGTCCTCTTGACTTTTGTCTTGCCACTGGATTTTGATGATTTCGGGAGAGAGAGGGAGGCTGATGACTTTGTGCACTTCTGCCTCTCTTAAATCCAACTCATTTACAAGTCAATAAATCACTCATAATATCACTTGGTCCTCTTCAAAAACAAAGGACAAACAACAAAAAACAATGAGATAATATTTGTGAAGTACTTAGGACAGTGCCTGGCACATGGTAGGTGCTTAATAAATGCTTATTTCCTTCCTTCCTTCCTCCCTCCCTTCCTCTATTGTTTCCTCTCTTCTTTCGTCCCTCCCTCCCTCTTCTTTCCTTCCCTCCTTCCTCTCTTCTTTCCTTCTTCCACTCCCTCCCTCCTTCCTTATTTCCTTTCTTCTATTCTTCCTCTCTTCTTTCCTCCACCCTTCCCCCCTTCCTTCCTTCCCTCCTGACTACAATGCACAGAGTCCTACACTGGGCATTGCAGGAGATTTTATTTAAATAGGACCTGGCCCCTGCCCTCTTGGGGCCTATACTAGACCAGATGAGGTAACAATAGAGATCATTCTCACACGTAATACATAATCTTATTTGACAGCTCAATTCAAGAGGTGCAATGAAAATGCTATGTGAGGCCCAAAGAGAAAGGTTGGAGGGATGGGAGGTGGGAAAAGCTTCCAATTTGGAATTAGAGGAACTGAGTTCAAATTTTGACTGTCACTTAATACCTCTGAGACTTTGGAACAACTTCCCTTCCCTGGGCCTCAGTTTCCCCATATGTAAAATGAAGGGGCTGGGCTAGGTGACCTCTGAGATCTCTTCCAGCTTGAAAACTATAATGTGTGACCTTGGTCAAGTCCATTAACTTCTCTGGGCCTCAGTTTCCTTCTCTGCAAAATTAAGAGGCTGAACTAGATTAAGGGTTACTAACATTTTTTGTGTCCTATACCCCTTTGGCAGTCAGTCTGATGAAACTTAAGGACCTCTGTTCAGAATCACATTTTAAATGTATAAAATATATAGAATTACAAAGGAGACCAATTACATTGAAATATGGTTGTAATTTTTCCCCTCCACATTCACAGAGTCCCTAAAATTTATCTAAGGACCCCCTATGATGGTCCATAGACCCCAGGTGAAGAATCTTTGGACTAAATGGTCTCTGAGATCCCTTCCAGTTCTAAATCTGTGACCCTGTGACAAAAGGCAGCATGTGAATTGCTCTTTAAAAGATAAATAAGAATTTCACATCCTGAGGGTGAGGGAGAATGATGCAGGACCACGCAGCAGTAGGAGTCAAAACACAGAGATTGGAAAGTGAAGGACTTGTATGGGATATGACAAGTAATCTTGGTCAGCACATGGAGAGGGGTACTAGGAGACAAGGCTGGAAAACTGGTGGGGGAGGGGCAGGTGTAATGGTAATCAGGGCAGGATTTTTTGCTGTTTTTCTCTTAACTGCCTTTGATGAGTGTGGCTTTTGTTTGAATGGGGCAGGTAAAGTGGGATCTTTTGTCTTGGAATGTTTTTCAGCACTAAGATAATCAAGAGTCATTGACTGGAAACAATTTATACAGTCATTAATTGGAAACAATGTATACAGTCATTGATTGGAGACAATGTATACATATACAACATGGTACTAGTGATTAACTAACTAACCCTAAATGGTGAGCCTCCAGCCCTCATGGTCCTGAACAGGGTATATGCACTGGAAGGTTAGCATTTGACTTTTGGGGGTACACTCATTGAAAGGGTGACAAGACTCTGGGCAAGCCATTGAAATAGCCCCCCACCCCAGCTTTGTAACCTAGATGTTGGTGCTTCTCTGGTAACCATGAATTGTGATTTGAATCAGACAAGGTCTGTCTGTTAATGTTTGTAATTTCTGTTTGTATTTGCCCTGAAGTTCAGGGGGCTGATCTTTCCCCCCTGAACTAAGTGAATGATGTATGTATGTTTAATAAACCGAGATTGTTAACCCCTTAAAGTTGCTTTCCTTGGAAAAACATGTCAAAGAATCTGTGTTGGCAGCCCTTCTGTGTGCTCTTGTGGTTGGTCTTACACAGCCACAGTAGCTAGCAACATTGTTGTTACAGCAGGGTAGATAGTGGAGGGTCTTTATTGCCAGGCTAAGAAGTTTCACTTTTACTGAGTAGGCAATAGCTGAGTGGGCAGCTAGATGGCACTGCAGTTGGATAGTTCAAATTCAGCCTCAGACATGTCCTAGATGTGTGACCCTGGACAAGTCACTTAACCTCTGTCTTCCTCAGCTTTCTCATCTGTAAAATGAGCTGAAGAAGGAAATGGAAAACCACTCCAGTAGCTCTGCCAAGAAAATTCCAAATGGGGTCATGAAGAGTCAGACATGACTGAAACAATTGAACAACAATAGGGACTCAAAGAAAAATTTTGAGTGGAGGTATGCCATTACCAGATCTCTGCCTAAGAAAACTAAGTATGCTAGATTGGAGTGGGGAGAGAGAGAAAGTAGATGAACTTGACAGGAACTATAGCCATCTTTCCCTTGGTCTTTCTCTCAGTGCCCCAGTCACTGAAGAAAATGGGTGTATGATGAGTCATATCGCAGTGACACATCTGTCCATACCTTTTCCAACTCTCCCTGCTCAAGAAATTGCTATAATTTTCTCCATTCCTTTAGCTTTTCTTATTTACTCAGTTCCTTCATTTCAGCCATGAATATTATAATTTATTACAAGCCCTTGCAGGGTCCTTGAGAAATAATTTGAAGAATTATTTATTCATATCGGAAAAAAAGATAACTTAAAAATGTATAAAGATTTTCTAAGCCTCTACAAAAGTAGCAAGCTTCAGAATGAATTGAGCAGAACCAGGAGAACATCGTACATAGTAACAGCCACATTGTGAGATGACTGACTTTGATAGACTTAGCTCTCCTCAGCAATGCAAGGATCTAAGACAACTCCAAAAGACTCACAATGGAAAGCGCTATCCACATCCAGAGAAAGAACTTTGGAGTCTAAATGCATATGGAAGCATACTATTTGCTCTCCTTTTGTTGTTTTGTTTTGTTTTGTTTCTTCTTTCTCGTAGTTCCTCCCATTAGTTCTAATCCTTCTTTACATCATGATTAATGTGAAAATATGGTTAATATGAATGCATAAGTAGAGCCTGTATCAGATTGCATGCCACCTTGGGGAAGGGGGAGTAGAAGAAGGGGGAGAAAATGTAAAACTCAAAATCTTATGGAAGTGAATGTTGAAAACTAAAAATTAATCAATTATTTTAAAAAGGTAACGAGTTTCACAGGCTGTTGGTATTGGTGATTCATCAAAACTCCAGGTGGGAAGAAGGGCAGTTCCTATGTGGGACAGAGAAGATGGGTTCAGACTTGGAACAAGAGAGTGTGGTCAACTGAAAAAACCAAGCTGAGTTGGTACCAGGTGTCTGTGGAGTACTGCGAAGCGGGGCTCTATTCCTGACTCTCTGGACTTCAGAAGTCACCAGGAGTCTTCTCATCCTGGAGATGCCTGTGTCCTGTGATCCTCTCTTTCGACTGGTGAGTTACTAGCTCAGACCACCATTGTATAAAGTACCTAGGCTATATTCACTTTGTTCTCTGCTTCACTGCCTAGGCTATGTTCACTTTCCTCTCTGCTCCACTCCTCACTGTCTGGACTTCTCTACATCCCCACCAGAAAATTCCCTGTCCACCCCCGCCCTGCCCCAGCAGCTTCCCACCATGTACTCTGCTATCCAGTGAGAATCTTTCTGGATGGTCTGGTAAAAAAAAATGAGCTAGGTGGCTCTGCAGGGGATAGAGTGCTGGGTCTGGAGTCAGGAAGATTCATCCTTCTAAGTTCAAATCTGGCCTCAAACACTAGCTGTGTGACCCTGGGTGAGTTACTTTACCTTGTTTGCCTCATTTTGGGGCTGCTAGGTGGCACAGTGGATAGAGCACTAGCCCTGGAGTCAGGAGGACCTGAGTTCAAATATGGCCTCTAATACTTACTAGCTGTGTGACCCTGGGTGAGTCACATTACCCTGTTTGCCTCATTTGGGGGCAGCTAGGTGGTGCAGTGGATAGAGCACTGGCCTTGGACTGAACTGATATGAACCGAGTTTAAATATGCACTCAAAAACTTACTAGCTGTGTGACTCTGGGCAAGTCATTTAACCCCAATTGCCTTCCCTAAAAATTTTTTTTAAATGATGAGGACTTGTGAGCTGTCAACTGGATGTATGCCTTGAACCTGGGGTTCTAGAGCCCCTGAGAAAGGGGCTAGGCTGTATACCCATTGAGTTTAATGTTCTTTTTATCACTTTTAAAATATGTATTCCTTATCCTTCACTCCTCCACAAAGTCCTATTCTGATGTGTCATTGCAGCATGGAGGTGACTCTGGCTTCTCGAAGGTTATAGCAGCAGAGTACCATGCTAGAAAGGCTCTGAGCATGAGTCCAGCAACCCAGGGAGTCTGCTTTCCAAGAGCCAGCCTGGTTAAACACAGAGAGGCAAGTAAGGTGATGAATTCTTTTGGCAACCCATGAAACAAAGAACAACCCAAAATGGCCTCTAGTTCTTCAGGGTCCTCTTCGATTTCTTCAGTGATGGTAGCAGAGTGGTGTAGAAACTGGAAAGAAGAGGCTAAGAATCATGCTGTTTTTACCTGTCTACACATTTTAATTTAGCTAATGTTTCTCTAAATATGAAGACTATGTCCAATGACCAATGCTTGGACATATAGCTGGAAGAACTGAATTGTAGGAATCTCGCCATTCTCACTATAAACAAAATCAGAAGGAAGACATTGCATCTACATGGAAGGATGATTCCCAGGGTCTCCTGGGAGAGGTCAATAAAGGAGTAGGCAAAATTGGTTTTAATCCTGTGCCTAAAGGCAACAAGAACATGGGACATTTGGTTATCTCATGTTGGAGCACCATGCGAAAAGACCATTGTAAAAAGAACTGGAGCTTATACACTGACATAAGTTGCAGAGAATGAAGGGGCAGAGACATTCTGTGCCCTTCTCAGCTCTTGGATTTTGCTGCTCCCCAGAAACGCTGGTCCTCTTGTAGCCTGGCTTTTCACTTTACCACTCTCCTATTTATGTTTTTATTTGTATTTGAAAGGCCAGCTCAAATGCTGCCTCTTCCAGGAAGACTTCCCTCAATAAATCTCTCCAAATGAAATCAACATATACTCTATGAGAGGCAGCATAGCATAGGGGATACACTCCTAGCCATGGAATCAGAAAGATTTAGATTCTAGTCCTACCTCTGATATATACTGGCTGTGGGACAGGGAGCAAGTCTTTTACCCTTTCAGCTCCACAAGCAACTCTAGGATTCTTAAGTTGTACAGCTGGTGCTGTTGGTAGAGGGAGTTTGCTAGGTGGCGCCATAGTGGATAAGCATCGGGCCTGGAATCAGGACGACCTGAGTTCAAATCCAGCTTCAGACACTTCCTAGTTGTGTGACCTTGGGCAAGCCACTTCACCCTGCTTGCCTCAGTTTCCTCATCTGTAAAATGAGCGGGAGAAGGAACTGGCAAACCCCTCCAGTATCTTTGCCAAGAAAATCCCAAATGTGGTCATGAAGTGTGGGACAAGAAGAGAGGGATGTGACTGAACAACAAACAAACAAAAAGTCAACAAACATTTATTAAGCACTTACTATGTGCCAAGAACTAAGTGCTAAGTGCTAGGGATACAAAACAAAGGGGAAAATAGTCCCTGCCCTCAAGAAGCCCACAGTCTAATGGGGAGACAACAGACAAATGACTGTGAATAAATAAGATATGTACAAGATTCATTTGGAGGTAACCTCAAAATGAAAGCACTAACTAACATTAAGACCACCAGGAAAGGCTTTTTGGAGAAGGTAGGATTGGAGCTGAGACTTAAAATTCCCTACACCAGTGAAATCCCAGGTGTGGTTTAAACCCCATTTCCCATCCTTGCCCCCAACCCCCCTGCCCTCCAAATCCCAGACTTTGATACTTGGTGACTTTAGTGCAAAGATGGGAACAGACATGGATAGAGACGAATATATTAGAAAATAGGGATCAGGAATGGGAGAGGCCAAAGACTTGTAAATGGCACTGAAGCCACCTCGAGATCGTAAAGACTATTTTCAAGAACGGACGCAGTAGGTGCTGGACATAGCAAGCATCAGATAACATCTTCTAAAATGAAATTGATTGTATTTTAACAGAAAGGAAACAACTCATTCCTGATGCCAAAGTCATTTCTGAGTCAGCTGTTTGTGTACAGTCGGATCACTGACTTGTTAGAACAAAGATCAAAATTTATATAAAGCTAGAAAAATAAAAATGAGGAAAATATGGTAAGAAATTAAAACAAGTTATCGATGATGAAAAATGGGCTACGGATGGAAGAGACACAGGCACAATACTACGACACTTTCGTGCAGCATTCTAACCAATATAGCACGGCAGGCAGCTTGGTACAGTGGAAAGGGCTCTTTAGTGTCAGAGGAATTGGGTTTAAATTCATCCTTTGATAATTACTATTTATGTGACCCTAAGGCAAGTCACCTCCTCTCCCTGGGCCTCAGTTTCCTCATCTGTCAAATGAGGGGGTTAGACTAGATGGCCAATGAAGTCCCCCTTTACAGGTCTAGAACTAGAATCCTAGGTGTCACCATGGGTAAGTCCCTAAAATGAGGGGGTGGTGAACTAGATGGCCCCTGATGTCCCTTCCATCTCTAGATTTAGGATGTTATGACACAAATCAATTGCCATTACAAGGAGACTATAACGGAAAAGCTAAAGAGTCAGGAAACACTTGATTTCATTGCTGGGCAGAGAGAAAGAGAGAGGGAGGGAAGGAGAGAAGGAGGGAAAGACAGAGGAAGGAAGGGAGGGAGAGAGAAAGAGGAGAGAGAGGGAGAGAGAAAGAGGAGAGAGAGGGAGAGAGAGAGAGGGAGGGAGACAGAGAGAGAGAGAGCAGTTAAAGGCAACACTAGGTTAGATGATAAAGCAATCTGTAAGGGCAATGCTAAGATGAAAGTCCTCATATACATCAAAATATTCACAACACTTTGTGCAGTAGAAAAGAACTAGAAACAAAGCTGATTCTCCTTTAGGGGAATGGCTGAAGTACTTGAATGTGAGGGACTATTCCATGATGTAAGAAATTCTGAATATGAAGAATACAGAGAAGCCCACAAAGCCTTAGATTTGGAATGAGAGGACCTGAATTTGAATCCTACCCCTCCCATTTTCTACTTGTCACTTAATCTTTCTATGCCTCAGTTTTCTCATCAGTACACTCAGTGGGTTGCACTACACAGTCTCTAAAGGCTTTTTCCAGGCAGCTAGGTGGCACTGCAGTGGATAAAGCCTGGGGCCTGGAGTCAGAAAGACTTGATTTCAAATCTGGCTTCAGACACTTACTAGCTGTATAAGTCACTTAACCTTGTATGCCTCAGTTTCCTCATCTGTAAAATGAGCCAGAGAAGGAAATGGCAAACTACTACAGTAGCTATGCCAAGAAAACCCCAAATGGGGTCACAACAAGTTAGACATGACTGACCACAGCAAAGGCCTTTCTAGCTCTAAATCCTATGAAATAATAAAGAGTGAAGTAAGGAAGGAAAAATTTACACAATGACTATAATAATGTCAATGGGAAGACCAAAAGGAAAAAAGAAGAAAAAAACTTATCTAAGTTTGATCCTACAGAAGAAAAATACACCTTCTGCTGCTTTCTGCAGAGGTGGGGGACTATGGGTATGGAGTATTGCATATCCTGCTAGATATGATGAATTGGTTGGTTGGTTTTGCTGTCTGGCTTTTTTCCTCTTTTTCATATGTCTATAGTTCAGGTTTCTTATGAATACTTAAGACATAGGGGGTCTGTCTTTGAGCTTAGGCCCATTTGTAGCTACAAATTATCTCATGCTGTGTGTAATTTAGTGGAAAGAACACCAATTTGGAGTTGGCTGTGCTTTTTAGGCCACATGTATTCAGAGGTTCAGGGCCTAAAGGGTCCTTGGAGGTCATCAAGTTCAACCTCTTCATTTTACAAATGAGAAAACCGAGGCACAGATAGGTTAAGTGTCTTATTTGAGGCCATATAGCTAGCAAGTGGAAGACTGGGATTCAAACCTGATTCCTCTGGCTATCAAGTAAACCACATAGGCACATTGTTCTTGGGAAAATATATGCACCTAGGGATTTAGAAATAAGGGACCTCAGAGGGTCCTTTAAGCTCTCTGGGTGTCTGCTCTTCTGTAAAACGGGCATGCTACTGCTTTCTCTTGTGTCACTATAGGATTGCTGTAAGGAAAACTTTAAAGTGATTTTGAAATGCAAATCTTTACTGCATGAAGGCAGCACTTTAGGGAGGCCTAGTCTGACTGGAAACATCTGGAGAGGCAGTAGTAGCAAGACCCTGATAGTCTAGTCACAACAAATCCTGTATTTAATTCCTGGATCTGTGGTGAACTGCCTGAATGACCTTGAGCAAATGACTGGTGTCCCTTGCAAGGTTGAGATCTTGTGATTCTTTGACCCCAGAGCAACTTGGGACACAGTGAAAAGAGCTCTGGATTTGGATCACAGAGAATGGATCACCAGACTGACAGCTTGACACCTCTGAGGCAATGGAAGGGGCCAACCCCCTCCTTTTGCAGAAGAGGAAACCGAGGCTCACAGAGGGGAAGGAACTTGTCCAAAGTCATACATAGGAACAAAATCTAGAGCAGGAACAGACCTCAGAGGACACTTCAAATCCAACTTCCTCCTTTTACAGAGGAGGAAACTGAGGCCCAGGGAAGGGGAAGGGCTTTGCTCAAGGTCATCCATAGGATCCTGGAGCTAGAGCTGGAAGGGGCCTCAGAGGCTAGCTAGTTTTACCCCTACTTTTTAGAGAAGAGGAAACTGAAGTCCAGAGAGATGACTTGCCCAAGGTTACATAAGTATAATCCTGATAGAAGGGATTTGAATCCAAGTCCTCTGATTCCAGGTCCGATGCTCTTTTCTCTGTACTGTGGAGTCAGAGGGTCTCGGTTCCAATCTGTCCTCGGACACCTGCTTGTCTCCTGCGTGACCTTGGGCAACTTACTTCCCCTGGGCCTCAGTTTCCTCGTTTCTCAAAGAAGAGTTGGCCTCAATGATGTCTCAGATTCCTTCCGGCCGTGCCATCCTGTGATCGATCCTATGACTTCAGAGCAAGTTCACGTCCATCCATCCGTCCGTGACAAAGTCGCTCCCCGCTTCCGCCCCGCCGGCCTCGGAGCTTGGAGCCAGGGCATCGCTTCTGGAGCCCACTGCCGGCGCTGGGGGGTTGGGGGGGGGGGAGAGTGGCGAGAAGACGCATGCGCGCAGTTGCTAGGCGACGGCGGCCAGGGAGCCGCGGCGGCCGCCGCGGCGGCGGCGGTGGCAGCAGCGAGGCTGTGTGTGTGAGTGTGCGCGCGTGTGTGTGTATGTGTGTGTGAGTGTGTGTGAGCCTGTGTGTGCGAGCGCGTGTGTCTGCTGAGGAGGAGGCAGGAGGCAGGAGGAGGAGGAAGAGGATGCGGCTGCGGCCGCGGCCCCGCGAGGGAACCGCCGCCGCCGCCGCCGCTGTGTGGCCGCCGGGGCCGAGGGCCGGGAGCCGGGGCCCGAGGGCGAGGGCGCAGCCGGCGCTCCCGCCCGGGGCTCGGGCCTAGGTCCCGCGGGAGGGTCCGGGCAGCCGGCCGGCCGGCAGCCGCCCCGCGCCCGTCGATGGTGCTGGCCTCGGCGGCGCCGGCGAGCGCAGGGCGCCCCCCTCCCCTGCGCGCCC
Organism: Phalanger gymnotis; assembly: GCA_028646595.1. Taxonomy (NCBI): domain Eukaryota; kingdom Metazoa; phylum Chordata; class Mammalia; order Diprotodontia; family Phalangeridae; genus Phalanger; species Phalanger gymnotis. The sequence continues at coordinate 47,101,729 of CM053628.1, forward strand.
GCCCGCCCGGGTGTCGCGGCGCGCACCCGCCGCCTGCGCGCGCCCCTGCGCGCCCCCCGCGCTCCCCCAGCCCGGCCCGGCCCGGCCCCCCCCAGCTGGCCGCCCCCTGCGCTCGCCCTCGGACGCCAGCGCCGCCTCCTCCCCCTTCCGCCCCTCCCCTCCCCTCCCCCTGCCCCCGCCCCCGCCCCTGCCCCTGCCCCCTGCTGGGGCTGCTGCGAGTGGGGCGACGACAGGGACGTAGGAGAGCGGGGGTGAGTAGCAGCCGCCCCCCTCCCTCTCTCCCTCCCTCCCCCGGCCCCGAGGGCGCTCGCTCACTTTTCCCGGCTCCCTGGGATCGCGAGCCGCAGCAGTGGCAGCAGCCCCGTCTGCTGCCCCTCGCTGCCCCCGGGGCAGTCCTGCCAGCCTCGAGGCCTCTGGCACTCGTTTCTGGAGTCCCGTGGAGGTGACTTAGAGATTAGAGAATGTCAGACCTGGAAGGGACTCGGGACTCTTGGCCCGGGGCGTCTTTGCGGACCCAGTGCCCACGGAAGGACCTGCTTAATAAATGCTTGCTTGTTTCAGTTGCATTGACATAGAATGTTAGAGACGTTCTGGGCAAAGACCTTCTGAACACAAAACACAGCAGGTCAGATATGGTAAAGAGACCTTAGAACCCAAGAGCTACCGTGTAGTCCAACTCAGGGTGATGGGTTGGGTTTTTTCGTTTTCGTTTTTGATTTGTTTTTGTTTCTTTAACTTGCCCGAGATTACACAGCTATTTGCTGCTAGAGCCCCTGGTACCCGGGTCTGGTACTCGCCTTCCCGAACATCTTTGCTTTCCTGTTCTTAGGAAGCTTAGCTATTGCTGCTGCCTAGCCACTCTGCGGCCCCTCACTTTTGAGGGCAATTACTACCTGTGTGCTTTCTGACAACCACTTTTTACTTCTCTTATTCAATCAGATTTCGAAAAAACTCATCTCTCTTCCAGAGCCCTGCATTTTTGCCAGGTTAGAGTTAGCTCAATTGGATCTATCATTTGGGAGTTCTAGGAGGGAAGGCAGCTACGCAGATTGCAACTGTACATGACTTGATGGATAAGTCCTAGGGAGTTGTTTGAGTTAACATAAACATTAAGTGACCTGCCTGGATAGATCATTTAGTAAGTGTCCAAGATGGCATTTGGACCCAGGTCCTCTCAGCACACTAAGAGGCCAGGCTGTCTCTTAGAGCATCATCAATAACCGTGAAGAAGAAATAAAGAAAAAAAAAAAGCCAATGCAAGGAGAAACGAATTTGAGTTTCTGTTAAAGCCGTAAGGTTTTAAAAGGATTGGTGGCTTTTGTGATGAGATATCTTTAGTGGTTCTGTCAAGTCTGCCAACACCCAGATAGTTTTGAGTTAAGATGCTTTGTTTTGGCAGCTTTCATGTTGCATGAGGTCCTCCTGGGTACTGTCTTAAGCACACTATAATTCTGGTACACTGCAAAGTAAGCCCAGAGCTTCTCCAACATATCTTATTCCTTGTGCTAATGACTCAACTTGCTTGTCGTCACTAGATACCCAAGCTATTGATGTTTTTTCTTTTGCAAATAGAATGCCCTAGTCAGAGGGGATCTCAGAACCCAGAATGTCAGAGAGAGAAAGAATCCCAGAACACACAATGTTAGGGTGGGCAGGGACCTTGGAGACCCTCTCGTGCAGCCCCCTCACTTTAAGATGAGAAAGCAGACCCAGAATGGTTAGATTTGATATACTTGATCAAGGGCAAAGTGCCGTAAAGTGATGGAGTGGAATCCAGGTCTTCTGACTCGGCAGCCCTTTTTCATTAGAGGCTACCCCAATGACTACCTCTTAAGAGTAGTGTTAACATGTAATACACATCAGTATTTTTAAAAACAAGATCCTTGAGGGTGGTCTTGCACTCGTTTTCAGACCCATGCTGCAGCTTGAATACCATTTAGAATTCTGTTGTTAATGAGGATGACAATGAAAATGGCATACAGCTAACCCCCACGGGTTTTATCTACTGCCCTGCATTGTTACCAGGGAAGTACCGTGTGTTATTGTAAATGACATTGTTAGGTAATGGTGGTAATTCATTTTGCTGCTATTGTCAAAGCACTTAGCCTGTGAACTCGTCCTTTATTCTTTTACTATTGAAAGGCAGATATCAGTCCATCACTCAAAAAGCACTTGGGTAAGGGCCAGGTACTATGCTGGTTCTCTGAAAATGATTAGTTTCCCCTTTTTTCTTAGTGAATTTCAACAAGCTTTTAAGTACCTATTTCCTACTACAGGCTGTGGGGGATACAAAAAAATGTGGAAGCAGAGACAGTGTGGTTCCTAACCTTGAGGCACTTAAAATCCAGTGGAGTCAACAAGTTATCCACATAAGCTAATTTAGCAAACAGTTCAAGACAGTATAAAAACAAATGTGTAAAAGTGTAAATGCTGTATGCATTCAGAATAAGGAAGAAGATCATGCTGGTCTGAGGTTAGTCTGGGAAGGCTTTATCAAGCAATTGCTGTTTGAAGTGGTCTTTAAAGGAAGTCTAGGCTTTGAATGGAGGGCACAGGGTTGGAGGGAGGAAGCAGGAGCAAGGGTCATTAGTTGTGATGTTAACCATTGTACTCATTTTTTGTCTTCTGGACAGAATACTGAACTCATCTCAGTGGAAGTAAAATCCACTTGTATTGCATACAGTTCCTTATGTGAAATCCAACTTTGCCATATGAGAATTGCTTAAAGGAATTGGGGATGTTTAGCTTGGAGATGAGGAGGCTCAGGGGAAACATGATAGCTATCTTAAGGTACTAGAAGGGTAAGCTGTCAAGTGGAAGAGGGATTAAATGGGTTCTACGTAGCCCCTGAGGACAAAATTAGGGACAATGGGTTGAAGTTGCACTGAGTCAGATTTAGGCTTTATATAAGGAAAAACTTCTTGCCAATTAGAGCTCTTTAAAGTGGAATGAGCTGCTTTGGGAGATAGTGGATCCCATCTCAGCTGAGGTGTTTAAGCTAAGGCTGGATGACTCCTTGGTGGGAATATCATCCAGTTACTGGTCATATGAGAGGACCTCATGTCAGCTCTTTCAGATTTAGCGATACAGATTTTAATAAATCATTAAAATGCTATAAATATCAACCCTGAAATACTCATCTCCACTCCTAGAAGAAATGAAAATGTTTTCTGGAGATAAGTTTGTGTATGTATGTGTATGTGCACGTGTGTGCATGTGTGTATACATGTATGTATATGCATACACCCATGCACACACACATATAATATAAATTTCACTCGTATTTATAATCTACTTGATTTATACCCTGCCAGACATGGATAATTTTACCTTGTTGTACAAGGTTAATCTGATTATTTGGATGGCATACTTTTAATGTGCTCCAGGAGCGTACTTGGTAACGTGAAGCAGCTGGTGCTTTAGTTAGCAATGAGCCCAGGACTTGATATCAGAAAACTTGGGTTTGAATCCTAACCCTGCCACTTACTGGTTGTGTAATTCTGGGGTAAGCCTCTTTCCCTCTCTGATCCTAAGTTTTCTTATCTGTCAAATGAGGATGATAATGTAATTAATAGATTAGAGCAGGGGTAGGGAATCTTCAACCTTGAGGGCACATGTAGCCTTCTAGGTCCTTGGGTACAGCCTTTTGATTGAGTCAAAGTTTTACAGAACAAGTCCTTTTATTAAGGGGATTTGTTCTGTGAAGTCTGGATTCAGTCAAAGGGCCACACTTGAGGACCTAGAGGGCCACATGTGGCTTCGAGGTTGAAGGATCCCTACCCCTGGACTAGAGTTAGATTTTAAAAGTGCTTTATGAGCCAGAAGTCCTATATAAATGTGGTGCTATTCTTATAGTATGCCATATGATAGGCAGCTTGGCCTGCTTGATGAAGAGTTGGCCTTGGTACCAAAAAGACCTGGGTTCAAGTGCTGTCTCCAGCCCATCGTGGCCATGTCACCCTGGGCAAGTCATTTAACCCCTCAGTGTTCCAGGCAACTCTCTGAGACTATAAGTTCCATAGAAGGTACCAACATGTACTGGTAGAGGGAGTTTTCTCATCCAAGAGTTTGTATGCCAATGAAATGACAGGCAATACTTATCTCATGATAGTTTAATCTGCAACGCTGTGTGAGCTTTCTATAAAATATGGCTGCCAGAGTCGTGCAGGTCAGTGATTGTATTTTATATTTCCAAAGTGTTTTTTGCAGCAAAACATCAATATTTCAAGTTTAATTACAAAACCATGTAACTTCTTTTAGAAAAATTCCTTTTATTGATGCTTTTTGTTTGTTGCATCACATCTATTTCTCAATAGATCTTTCTTTCCTCTTACCTAGTAAGCCTTCCCACATACCAAAGATTTTTTTAAAAAGCAGTTCTGCAAAAACATTTAACATGGCAGTTGTGTTTGACAGTATATACAACATTCCACACCCATAGTCCCCTACTTCTCCAATGAAAGGAGGGAAGTGCTTTATCTTCTTTCCTCTCCGGGGTCTATTTCATTTTATTTTTCTTTGCAGTCACAGTGTATGTACTTTTGCTGGTTCTGCTTCCTTCACTTTGCATCAGTTAAGTCTTACCAGTTTCCTCAGTATTCATTCATTCATTACAGTTATGTACTACAATTTATTTAGATATTTCCATATTAACAGGTACCTACTTTGTTTCTAGTTCTCTGCTACCACAAACAAGTGCTGCTATGAATATTTTGGTGTGTATATGTGTGTGGGTATATGTGTGTATACACACACATACTAACCTTTTTATGTCATTGATCTACTTGGGTATGGAAACTTTAGTCACTTTTTTGGGGAAAAGATTCCAAATTATTTTCCAGAATGGTTAGATCAGTTCACAGTTCTAGTAACATTGTATTATTCTGCCTTTCTTCAACTTTGACTATTTCCATCTTTTGTCACCTTTGCCAGTTTGCTGGGTATGAGATGAAACTTCATAAGTGTTTTAATTTGTATTTATCTTAATTTCTTTTAATTTAATTCGTGTGTTTTCAAATGGATATTTATAGATTTCAATTCTTCTTTTGAAAACACTTCATATTTTTTGACTACTTACCTATTGTCAGTATCTCTTGGTTTTATAAGTTTGTGTTAATTTCCTATAAATCTTGGGATGTCAGATCTTTATTAGAGATAGTTAATGCAAACATTTTTTCCCTTTTTGACAGTTTCCTCTCTTAACCCAACTACATTGTTTTTATTTGTGCAAAAGCTTTTCAGTTTCATGTAATTGAAGTTGTCTATTTCATCTTTTGTGATCTTTATCTCTTGTTTCTCCCACTAGGCATGCACCTTTATCCATTTCCCTCCAATTTTTTAAAAGCTGTGACTTTTTATATTTCTATCATATCTATTTGGAGCTTATTGTGATATGTGGTAGAAGGTGCTAATCTATTTTTTTTTGCCTAAGTGGTTTCCACTTTTTCCAGCAGTTCTTATTGAATAGGCAGTCCTTCCCCAAGGAGTTTTTGTTCTTGGGTTTACCAAGTGTGGCCCATTGAGTTCATTTGTTTATGATGCTTTCTTATCTAGTATATTTCACTGATCTACTGCAGAGTTTACTTTAGTGAATCCATCTAATAACCTTTCTGTTTTCTTGAGTCTTTTGAGTAATTATCTTTGTTTTAGGTCAACCATTGAAAAATGACATATGTGTATACATATATATATATATATGTATGTACATACACATAAATATAAGAAGCATCATCAGGAGAACCTCCTGATCTTCTGGACTGGGGTATTTTCTGTGGAGTTGGGTATACATGCTATGGCTCCGTTGGGATGGATATATGTTCTGGCTTCTTGCTAAAGGATGGCTTATGTTTTAGGGTCTCTCCTGAAGTGGGTTAATAGGTTAATAGTTGTCCCTTTTAGAAAAGGTACTTAGTGTACAAAGTAGATACCAGGTATAGGCCAGCTACTGTATTTCTTTACTACAAAAGAAATACTTAAAACACAGAAGACTCATAAGTGTGAATACTTGATATACTAAGTATATCAATACTTGAATACTAAGATACTTGAAATACTTAGAACATGAAACAGTAAGCCATCATTCCTATTATACTCTCCTGGAAGATAAAGATACCTTTGTAGTACTGCTCAATAGCTATTTCCCATTTACCTCTCATCTGTACTGGCTGAACAGCTTAGAAGCACAGATGATCTGGCTGGAGCAGGACTGACTCTTCTAGCTGGGGTGCCTTTCTCTTCCTAGAAGTTGTTGCAGAACTCACCTCCTACTAGACAACTAGCTCCCAATTTCTTGAACTTGTGAGCTTGCTAACAGGGCTGGAAATGTCCATTTTTTTCCAGGATTGCTATATAATGTGAACCAATCATAGATATCTACTTGAGTCTAGTCCAAGGAACTGTATGGAAGCTTGAGGGAAGCATATTTCCAGCTGAGATAACTCAAGGGCTTGTTGAGTGTGATGATGAGGGAGGGAAAGGAGAGAACAAGCATTTTTAAAGTACCTACTATGTGCTAGACACTATGCTAAGCCCTTTACAAATATCTAGTTTGATCCTTACCAAAACTGTCTCAGGTAGGCGCTATTATTATCCCCATTCACCTATAAAGATGAAGAAACTCAAGCAGACAGATTAAATCACTTGCCCAGAGCTACACATCTAGTAAGTGTCAGTATTTGAACTCAGGTCTTTCTGAACCTAGGCCCAGAACTCTATTCATGTCTGTGAAGCTGGAAGAAATGGTGATTTGGAGTGATGAGCTGAAACTGAGTGACCACACAAAAGGGATGAATCACCCATCCATGTCTCTCCCTCCCTCCTTCCCTCCTCAATCTCTCTTTCTCCTTCCCTTTCTTCTTCCTCTCTCTCTCCCCCTACCTTGAGCTCTTGCCATATTTTTCTCTCTGACTCTTGATTTTGAAGTGGGAAGGCTGCATTAAGTTGCCTCTTGAGAGCTAGGTGGGAGAAATGCAGCTTCCCTGTGTCTCACCTGGTCACAAGGTAGCTTCAGACACATGTCCTGCTGAAGCAAGCCTGTGCTTAGGACAGGGCCACCTTTTTTCTGTGTTTCCTTCTCTGAGTAGGTAACTGAGTAGCAGCCTTAAGATGGAAGTGTCTAAGTGACTTGGTGAATTTGGGAGATCTGGAGTTCCTATAAGAGATCCTGTTGGCAGTGAGAGATGGATGGAATCAGTAGCAGCAGTAGCCACCAGAGCAGTAAGGGCTGGCAGAATGGAAGTGGCTACAGACAGATGGGGAAAGACAGTCACCCAAGTATGGTGGCTGCTATAAGGCACATGAGCCATTGTATTGGAGAAGAATGTCAGCTGTGGCTTCTAGAATGGTATGGATCCTGGAGTCCAGGTCAGTGATCTCTCCAGCAAAGATGCCATACCCTGTGAAGAACCCAGTGGTTGGCCACCCAGCCTTCCCCAGTTTGTCAGCAGCTGAACCCAGAGAGGATCCAGCTCAGCAGCTGAATGACCTAATTGACTCTGCCTGGCAGTGGATTAACCTGTCTGGTCAAGATGCTGTACCCTATGAGGAAACATGCCATATATCCAGTGGAGATGCCATGCCCTGCAGAAAACCAGCCCAGCCTAGCTCTAGCAGCAACAACTGCTGACCAATTGCCACCAAGAGGCAGATGGGTATAGTGGCTGTAGAAGTGATGGCATCCCCACCTCCGACCATCAGTGCTGCTTCCAGCCCAGTCCTCACAGGCATTATTTGTGGAATCAGGTCTTTTGGAAAAGGGGCCAGCCATCCTCACCAACTGCCAACCAATTGCCACCTATAGGGCAGGAAAGCCAGCCTAACTGAAATAGTGAGACTCTCTGAAGAAGAGACAGGAAATATCATCTGCCAGGCAAATCAGACTACCACTACCACCTTGATCACCACTTTCCCTCAGACCCTGATGAAGACAGCCCAGGACCTTAAAATTTTCCAACTTAAGGAATAGAGTACCCTTTGCCATCATCCTGGGAAGCAATTCCCTGTATATATTTAACTCAGGGGTGGGGAACTTGTGGCCTCTAGGCTGCAGGTTCCCCATCCCTGATCTAACCTGTCAACTGCTCCTGCATGTGCTATAGCTATAGCTACTAAAGGCCTAGAAAGGAAAGTTTTTGCTGCCTAAGTCCTTGGCGCTGTCAAATGGTTCAACATCAGAAACTGATATGATTTTATTATCAGTAGAAATAACATTAAAGAAGAGGCTTTAGTATCTGCTTTGCTGCTGCATTTTATGGACCATAGAACCTTTCCATCTGACTTGTAGTTGAAATCTTCCATATGTATTTCTTATCCCATTAGAATGTGAGCTCCTTGAGAGCAGAAACTGTCTTTTCTCTTTGTATCCCCAGTGCTCAGCGCTATGCTTTGCACATAGTAAGCGCTTAATAAATGCTTCATTTACTCATTCATGAAGAGTCTCCAAAGAAATAAAGAACATTAAGACCATGCTGTTCCAGAGTTTGGGCCCCCTGTTTTCCCTACATGTATGCCTCATTAGCATTGTACTTTAAGGAATATGCCCACTCTTCTCTCACTCCTCATGGATGCAGTGTGTATTTAGGGGAGCATGTGTCCCAGACCAGATTTTTGGTAGGAAATTCTTTATAACTTCCATTTTTGCTATTCGATTTGAGTAAATACTCTTTCTAAAAGCTAATTGAGCCTACTGCCTGATTGTTAAGAGGACAAACACCAGTAGGGGCTATATTTGGAGAATCCATCCACAGTGTTGTTACTAGAACCTGATGTAGAAATCACCCTTTTGAGGATCCAACCTGCTATTACCAGTGTGAGTTGGTGGAGTGAGCCCAGAAGGTATTACGGCTGTTTAGCGATTTGGGCCCAGGTAAAGAAACATAAAAACAGAAGGGCCCAACAGGGCCTTGAAATCCCCTCCTGATGGGCTGGCATTCCTAGAAGGAAAAGCTGACTTTGTAGGATTGTTCAAGATATATTTCACATTCACCTCAGATATGTACTGTTTGGGCAACTCCTAAGTACAGATCATCTGGCCAGCCAGGAGTGACTTGTTAGTCCTTTCAGTTTCAGAATCCTCCTAGTTGTTGTAGAAATCACCTCCTTCAGGGCAACCAAGTCCAGTCCTATTAAATTCATCAGGTTACTTACAGGATTGAAAATGTCAATTTCTCAGGATTGCTGTTTGGTGATGTGGACTCAGTCCACTTCAGGGAAACAGAGATGGAAGCCAGGAGGTTCAGTCTCAGGCTCCCCTAGGCAAGGCCATGTGCTGCTGGGGAGTGATGGGGAATGGGAAGAGAAGCCCTCCCTTCCTTTGCTTCTCCCTTTTCCAGAAGACCAAGGAAGGGCTGGTATTGGTTGTGTCCCAACAGAGAGGCCACCTTTAATGAAGCCAAAAGCCATCTCTCCTTGTAACCCACAGAGTGGCCAGTTTTTCCTAGCTCAGACTCAAATCCTCTTTGGCACAGCCCCTAGTCATGGGGACACATGAGCAACATGGAGCTGCTCATCACATATATCTTTTAGCAAAGGGCCTAGCATATGTCCTCCTGCATGGAACCAAAGCATGTCTGTCCAGCAGATAAGGAACTTCTCCTGATCACTCCTGTTATGTATGGAAAAATAGCAATAGAAGTAATTAGAATGGATAATGCAGAATGCAAATGAATACCTCACTTAACTGAGATTGATTTCCCTTAACTTTCCAACTTAAGTAATTCATGGATTCTGTTAGAGATTCACTCTAAGGAATAGTACTCGTCAGAGTTGAGCGATTTGGAGTTGGGGTGCAACCATTTTGTACCTCTCACATTGCTCCCAACAATAGGCATGCCTTACTTGTCATGTGTGGTATTAATAAACTCTTTTTAAAAAGACTCAACAATTTCCAAGCTCAGCTAACTTAATTTTGATTTACAGGCAGCTCACTGCTTAAGGATATCATCCATTAGTTAAATGAGTAAACTATCAGTTTTCAAACAGAATGCCCCTCAGGAAAAAAAAATACTAAACTAATTTGATGCAAATTGGTGGATTTTGGCCAGTTGCAAAGCAGCTGGCCAGAAGACATTTTGGTGAGCTTCTATGTGCTAAGGAAGGATCCTACATTTCAGTTCTGTTTACTGAAACAAAGTATTTCTAACTGAAAGGGATCTTAACCATCACATGGTCCAAAAGCCCACATTTCGTAGATGAGGCAACACAGGCCCTGAGAGGTGATTTCTCCTCAGTCCTGCAGCCAAGTAAAGGGCCAAGCTGGAATTTGAACTCAGGTTCTCTGATTTCAAGTTCAGTGCTTTTTCCTACACCATTTTTAAGGTGGTGAAGACATTTAGAAAAAAACAAGTAAATTGAAAGATGAGAAAGTGGCCCCAAAGTAAAGATGGCCTTGGATGGATAGTTAGAAATGTTTAGGCAATTGGATTGTGGTACAGTCATGAGTCAGTCGGTCATGGAGCGTGAATTAACTGAACTTTACAGCTTGCTCCTGTAGTGAAGGGTGTAACATGGGAGGGGAGAGGAGGAACAATGTACATGAGAAGCTGTGGAGTTCCTGTTGCTGCATTGTTGTTTTACTTACATTTGGTGACATTTTAATTAGCATCGTGGACACATTGTATATTAATGTTTTACCAGAAGTTATAGTGATTTTTATTTCACATACATACTTTGAAAAGGTTTGCTGTATTCTTAAGTGTAATTGTTTTTGTCCAAGGACTTCAATTTTTTTTCTAATGGAACATATCTCAGATGTTTTTTTTTTAACAGAAGTTGATGGAAAAAATGGAATTCATTTAACAGAAATTCTCTTTGCAGCTGACTTTTGGCAACAGATTTTAATTTACATAAAAAGGCAAAACAGTCATTTAAAAACGTAGCAATGATAAATGATAGTTATATATATTTATATGTATGCATACATATCTGTGTATATATACATACATATATGTGCCTGGCACATAGTAGGTGCTTAATAAATGTTTATTGAGTGAATGAATTGAATGAATATTTGAATATATCAATATATCTATTGGAAAACAAAAGGTGTTAGAGTTTTTTTGGTGGTGGGGAGGAATGGGGATAAGTGATAACTAGAAGAACATGTGACTGGGCCACGAGGTTTTTTGACCCATTAGAACTGTGTGGTATGATACAAAGAACAGTGGATTGGGAGTTAGGAGGCTTGGCCCTTGTTGTATAACTTTGAATGTCCTGCCCTTACTCTGGGCCTATTTCCTCTTTTGTAAAAGGAGAGGATTGCTCTAGGTTATTTATAAGCTCTCTCCCAGTGCTAATATTTTATATTCTCTTTTCTTTTTTTTCTTTTTCTTTTTTTTCTTTTAATTTATTTTTAACATGTTTGGTTTTCAGCATTGATTTTCACAGGCGTTTGAATTACCAATTTTCTCCCCATTTCCTCCCCCCCCCCTCCA
>CM053628.1:47119398-47154301 GCA_028646595.1 Phalanger gymnotis
TGGTTGCCCTGTTCCCCAGTCAGCCCTCCCTTCTGTCACCCCACTCCCCTCCCATCCCCTTTTCCCTTTCTTTCTTGTAGGGCAAGATAAATTTCTACGCCCCATTGCCTGTGTATCTTGTTTTCTAGTTGCATGCAAAAACTTTTTTTTTGTTTTTGAACATTTTTTTAAAACTTTGAGTTCCAAATTCTCTCCCCTCTTCCCTTCCTACCCACCCTCCCTAAGAAGGCAAGCAATTCAACATAGGCCACATGCAATACTCATGTTGTGAAAGACCAACTATATTTTGCTCCTTCCTAACCTATCCACCTTTATTGAATTTTCTCCCTTGACCCTGTCCCTTTTCAAAAGTGTTTGTTTTTGATTACCTCCACCCCCATGCCCTCCCTTCTATCATCCCTGCTTTTTTTATCTTCTTCCTCCTCCTTTCCTGTGGGGTAAGATACCCAATTGAGTATGTATGGTATTCCCTCCTCAGGTCAAATCTGATGAGAGCAAGATTCACTCATTCCATTTGGGGTTTTCTTGGCAGAGATACTGGAGTGGTTTGCCATTTCCTTTTCCTGTTCATTTTACAGATGAGGAAACTGAGGCAAATGGGATTAAGTGACTTGCCCAGGGTTACACAGATTTGAACTCAGGTCTTCCTGTCTCTAAGCCTGGCACTCTGTTCACTGTGCCACCTAGCTGTCAACTTGAGAAGGTATCAAGTATCAAAAACTGTCAGTCAGCATGGAGATGAGATTTCTGGTGATCAGTTTACTGTGGGATGAGGCATGATGTTCTGCTGATAGAAAATGGAAAGTTATCATAGTTGTTAATAGTTCTTAAAGTATTTGATAGAATTCACCTTACATTCATCTTTCTCAGGGTTTTTCCCCCATTAGTAATTCATTTATGATTTATTACATTTTCTTTCCTCCCCTCAAAGATGGAGTTAATATCTCACTTTCTAGTTTTGTTAGTTTGAATATTTTCTATTTTGTAGATAGCAATTTCCTTTGAATTCCCAGTTTTGCCTGCATATACTTGCATGTAACACTTTCTGATAATTATTTTGTTTCCTTCCTATTGTGAATACACCTTGTTAAACTTTCATTTTGAACTTTAATTTTCCTCTCTCTCTCTCTCTCTCTCTCTCTCTCTCTCTCTCTGTGTGTGTCTCTTTGATTAGTTAGGGTAATTGTTTATCAATTTTATTAATCTTTTTTAAAGCTTAGTTTTATTCATCAACTCTATTATCTTTATTTTTCAGGTTCCTTTGTTTGTCTTCTAATTTCCACAATTTTTTCTTTTGTTCTTGTTTCAGAGTTTCTAATTTGTTTATCTTCTAGTCTTTCTAATTGCATGCTTAATTTATTGATTCTATCTTTTTCTCTTTTGTTAGCATAAGTTTTCTGAGAGACATATTTTCTTCTGATGTCTACTTTTGCTATGTCCCCAAAGTGCTGGCATATTATTTTATTATCATCACCATCTTTAACATAATTACTTTTTATTTCTATGATTTGTTCTTTTACCCAATAATTTAGGACCCTCATTAATTCTGTATCTTTTGCTCCTATTTCCTTTAGTCATTACTAATTTTATTATGTTGTGGTCTGCAAAGAATGTTTATTGTATCTGCTATTTTAATGTTTGTTTATGATTTCTTTATGCCTTAGCATAATGTTTTGTAAAAGATGTTGAGAAATTTATGTATTCTTTAATATTACTATCCAGAAGTTACCACAGTTCAACCAAATCTAGTTTCTCCCAAAATTTATTCAGGTCTCTAATTTCCTTCTTGTTTATCTTTCTGCTGGATTTATCCAGCTCTGAAATTAAATTCTCCTACCTTATTATGTCCATCAGTACTGTTTTGCAATTTGCCTAGCCTTTTCTTTAAGAACTCAGACACTGTAGCATTTGGTGCATATACAGTTAATATTGCTTTTTTTCCGTTGGTTTTGGTGCCTTTAAGCATAATGTAGTTTTTCTCATTTGGCACTCTTAACTGTCAATTTTTATTGTTCCTTTATCTGAGGTCATGGCTGCAAATCCTCCTTTTTTAGGGTTGTTTTACCCACTTCTCTCCCCATCTTAGAAATGTTCTTCTATATTATCCTACCACCCGCAATATTGATTTATTAATGAAAGAATGAGATTATTTTCCCCTGAAATATTCATTCTCTTCCTCTATCTAGTCTTCTGATTCTTCCTATTATACTTTTTCCTCCTGAGATTTGTTAGCCCATTAATATTCTTTACCTTTTCACTCTCACTCATGTGAAATATTTTTAAAAAGAAAAATTAAATACCTAGAAATACTCGCCATTTCACATTCGTGTCTCTGTCTTGTCCTGGGCCTGTAAAAGTAAATACTTCATTTGATTGCTTTTAGTCTTTTATGACTTTGGGTATATATGACTTTCTGCTATTTGGTCAGTTTGCCAGATGAATACCCTCGCATAGGGATTACTTACTGGGTAGCTAGGTGGCGCCATAGTGCACAGAGTGCAGTGCCTGCAGTTAGGAATATTCATCTTCCTGAGTTCAAATCTGGTCTCAGACACTTATTGGCTGTGTGACCCTGAGCAAATCACTTAACCCTATTTGCCTCAGTTTCCTCATCTGTAAAAGGAGCTGGAGAAGGAAATTGCAAACCACTCCACTATCTTTGCCAAAAAAACAAACCCCAAAACCTGAATGGGGTCATGAAGAGTCAGACAAAACTGAACAACAACAAAAGGGGTTACTTAAAGGAACAATTCAATTTTTTTCCTTTTACTGAACATCCAAGATTTTTTTTAATGTTAGGCTCTGCTTTGCAGGGCATGTTATTTTGGGATGCCAGCCATCTCCTTTGCTATTCAAAATGTTATATTCTATTTTCCCTTTGATTTTTTTGACCACAAAATAATCTTTTTTTGTTGTTTTTTTTGTTTGGAGGGGGAAAGGCAGGGCAACTGGGGTTAACTGACTTGCCCAAGGTCACACAGCTAGTAAGTGTGTCAAGTATCTGAGCCCGGATTTGAACTCAGATCTTCCTGACTCCAGGGCCAGTGCTCAACTCACTGTGCCACCTAGCTGCTCCACTGCAGAGTAATCTTAACGCGATTCTAATTATTTCTTCTTGGCATTTGAAGACTTTTTTTTCCCACCTTGCGGTCTATAAGATTTGTTCTTCTGAAATTTGACCACCATTCTTGTTGATGATTTAAAAATTCAACAAACCTGGGGATTCTTTCAATCAGAACTTTGCTATCTCCTTCCAAGATTTCGGTAGTTTTTCTATATGATTTCATGTATGGTATTCAGGTTTTATTTTTCATGATAGTTTTCTGAATGGTCTATAATACTTAAATTATCTCTTTACATACCTTCAAGTTTGCTGTTGTTTTGTAGAGCTCTTGTGTGTTCTTCCAATCATGTTTTTTTAAACTTTGTTCTATTATTTTTCTTTCTTTATCTGCCTTTTTGTGTTTGAATTCTGTCATTTTCTATTTCTGAGGGTCTACTAGTATGTGAGTCAGTGTCTTTGTCTTTTGCTCCAACTTCTTTAGTCTCTGGTTATAGTGGCTGATTTTATACTTAAGAACCTAATTTATAGCCTTATTTCCTTGATTTCTTCTCATATTTCTTTACTCACTCTTCTGAGTCAATCTTGAGATTCTTGGAGTCTCTCCATTGTCATTTAAGTAGGCCTTGCCGAATTTGTTGTGCTCACTTCACCTTTCCCAGGAGATTTTGACTTAGTTTCCTTTGTTGTGGAGTACTTGTCCACTAAGATGGATCTACTTTTCAAATGCTTGCTCATTTCTCTTCTCAGGTGATTTTTGCCTGTGTCGATCCATCATTCTGCTGATTTTTCTATGATGTAACTGCCGACAAGGTATTTACCACCCATCTCTTGCCCTCAGAAGATCCAGTTTGGGTTGTGCCCCTTCCCAAGGCCTTGCTGCTTGTTCTCTTTTATTTCAAACCCCTAAGATTGAGTGAGGTATGTTCCCCTCAAAGGGTAAGGATGGTCATTTCAGACAGTGCTACAGGGAAACTGAGTGTTGTTCTCTAGGCTCCAGACTCTTCAGTGACCCCCCTCCCTTCTTCTCAGCCTTTGGAGCTGGTCTGATGCAGGGGCTACAGCTTGCCCCAATTCCCACTGTGAATATCAGAAGCTTAACTCCAAAAGCCAGTGCTATGGCTGTGGCTGTGGGCAAGGAAATCCAGCAGCAAAGGGAGTGTCCCTGAGGCCTCTACTGCTGCAGGAGTGGGGTGCCCTTTCTGGCAACCTGCAAAGAAATTAACTTCAAAAGCCAGCTGTCCAAAATTGCAGTAACCTCAGAGATCCAATCAAGCAGGTGTGGGCTTGTGGAAATGGGGCCGGCTGAGAGCAGTCCAAAGGACAGGCTGTTGACTTGGTCCTCTGTTATTTTTTTCTTCAGGAATTGGTTATTTCCCCCCCAGGGAACCTTGTGGAAGGTTTCTTCTTTCATCTTCTTGTCAATGCTGAGCTATTTACTTGATTTCTTTGTAGCGAGGAAGGGAAGCCATCCCCCCAACACCTCTCACTCTGTCATTTCCCAGGTTCTGGATCCTAGGATTTAGAACTAGAAGGGAAAATACCTTAGAAATCATCTGTTCTAGCCCCTTATTTTAGAGGGGCAAACTGAGGCCCAGAGAAGGGAAGAGATTTGCCTAAAATCACACAGGTAATAAGTGGCAATATCAGAGATTCAACCCAAGTTTTTGATGCCAGATCCAATCTTCTTTCTGCTCTAGTGAGGTATTAATAATAATAGCTAACATTTGTGTAATACTTACCTATGTGCCTGGCACTATGGCTAAGTGCTTTACAATTATTGTCTCATTTGATCCTCACAACGACCCTAGGAGGTAGGTACCATTTTTATGCCCATTTTACAGCTGAGGAATCCTGAGGCAAACAGAGGGTAAGTGACTTACCCAGAGTCACACAGCTAGAAAGTGTCTGAGGTTGGATTTGAACTCAGATCTTCCTGACTCTAGGCCCAGGACTCTATCCACTGAAGCGCTCCCTAGCTGCCTCTGAAGTATTATTATTTTAAGGTCAAATCTCATACTTTGTAGTGTATCATATGGATGCTATTGCTTACTGCAGGTTTTATTTTATATATTTCTATATGATTGTCATCAGCCCTACAGATCATTTTTCTTCTACATACTCTCAAGGCTATCACAGTTAATTAGGCCACTTGTGTGAAAAGTGCTTTGTAAATTTTGGAGCATTATATAAATGTCAGCTGTTATTATATTATAGTCTAGAACTGCAATTCTCCTCCTAGGTTGAATGGATATTACTGCCAAACTATTGAACATACTTGGGATCAGAATAGCTGGGTTCATTGGGAGCCAAGGGAAAGAGAGGTGGAAGGAAGAGGGATGATAGGTTGTTTACAGATGTTGTCAAACATTACTATCTGGAACAGACTTGCACAACTTGCAGCCTGTGGGCCTATGGCCCTCTGGTCACTTGCAGCATGCTAAAGGATTTGAGGTGGCTGGCAAAACATGTAGAGGAAAACATCTTTTGTATGTAGAGGAAATCTTTTGTGAAGGCCTGATTTAGAGTAATAGATATGGGGTCTGAATTAGAAGATATTTTAAATTATAGATTTTTTAAATTAAGTACTTAAAACCAGATTGTCAAAGATTTGTTTAGTCGGGTGATAGGAGTGAGTCTGATTCAGGCCGGTACCCTGTTCAGATTTGACATTGGAACAAAATGAAGCACTCTAGGTCACTGAACAGTTGGCAAAAGAAGCTTTATTCAGCTCTAACATATAAAGGCTATTCAGTAAGGCTACCATATCCCTTAGGTTGGATAGGCATAGGTTAACCTTGCTGATATGATGCAGGGGCTACAGCTTGCCCCAATAGTGAGGTTCCCGCTGTGACTGTTAGAAGCTTAACTCCAAAAGCCAGTGCTATGGCTGTGGCTGCGGGCAAGGAAATCCAGCAGCAAAGGGAATGTCCCTGAGGCCTCTGCTGCCCTAGGAGTGGGATCCCCTCTCTGGCAACCTGCAAAGCCATGTCTGGTCAGCAGGGTAGGATGTGGTGACTTGTGTGCTCTTGGGATATTGACCATCCCTATGTGGGTGGGCCTTTATGCCCTTAGATGGCCAGGAAGCTACATCAATAGTAGTTGCATGCAGAGTGGCTTTATCCTTGCCCTACCCTGGGGCCAGACAAGTACCAGCTTTGTCACCATTTAGGGAACAAATCCCTAAGTCATGCTGGGGGTGGGGTGAAAGGGAAACCCTGGTAGATATTGGTCCTATTACAAAGTGAGTCCTAGAGAATCTGTCTTGATGAATATATTTTGTTTGTAGGATGTCAAAATAGCTGAACAATTTTGGTGATGAAGGCATGGAATAAAAATGATTAATGGGGGTGGCCATAGTTTTAGCGAGAATCTTTTGTGGGATGCAAGAAGTGAGCAGCATAGATTTGGGGACAGGTGGATTTAATGAATCTTGGTTGCCCAGCGTTCATGGGCTTTCCTCTCCTGAATCTTCTATTCTGTCACTATGACAGGTAGTTATTATGAATCTGAATCACTAATATTTTGAGGTTGGCAATGGTTGTTGAGCACTGTGCACTACCCCACTGGGAAGTTGTCAGATTTGCTTCCCGGCGAGCATGCACATGAACACTGGGGACCCACAGGCAATGTTCCCTGTGGAGACAAGGCCAGTGTACCGTTTGAACTGCAATGGCAGGAGAGAGGCCTGCTAGGGAAGAGCCTTGGCAGCAGAAATTCTGTACTTCATCTCTTTGAATAACGGGGTGAAGAGATGTTGGCACCGACCCCAGACCACTGCCTCCTTCCTTTGAATGATGGGGGAAATGGCAACTCCGGCCCTCGGGCAGAAGAGTGAAGTCAGTCATCTGCAGAGGGTGACTTTCCATTCTGGAATCCCCAGACCTGCTTCAATCCCAGAGAATATCCCGAAATTTCTTTTTACGTCTATCAGTGCCATGGAGGTTTGAAAAACTTTGAACTCTTATTAAGGGCAACATAAATACAAAAATTTTTCTAACTTTTAAGTGTCTTTTTAAATTCAACCTCCGACCTTGAGATTAGAGAGAAGAACTTGGATCACAAGTGTGGGCTCAGCCCTATCTTTGGCAGACTATCTTCATTTAGTCTGTGACCTTGAGGCCTCTGCCTCTCTAGGCAGGGCCGGCTTAGCTCAACTACTTTAGGAGAAGAAAGTTATGAAAGTCCTGGAAAGAAAGGCTAGTTTTGAGGACAAGGACTATTTTTTGCCTTTCTTCGTATTCCCAGTGCTTAGCACAGTGCCTGGCACCTAATAAATGCTTAACAAATACATGTTGACTGTTACCTGACAGATTTGCAGAAAGTGGCTTTATTTGTAGTCTCTGGCCTTCTTCCCCAGAGCTCATCCAGTGTCCTCACGTCTCTGTCTTGTTTCTCTGTTGCTCCTAGAGTATCCGGATTCAGATCTAAACATGGGCACTCCTTCATCCTTTTTCTTTCTCTCTTTTGGTCATAGGAATGAATGGTGAAGTAGGAACAGTAGTGGGTACAGTGATGTCTTCCTCCAGTGCTTCCTCAAGGTGTGGAGGTTTCTGGATCCCCAAAGGTTTTGTCAGTGGAGCAGAAGCTCTGACAGCTCCCATCACACACACACATCCACACACACACAACACACACATCACACATGGCACACACACAGATAGTGAGAGAGATAGGGATAGGGGAAAGAGAGTGGAGAGAAAGAGAGGCGGAGACAAAGTGGGAGGGAGAAGGGGTAGAAATGGAGAGGATATGGGGATGGAGAGAGATGTAGTAGAGGCATTAAGGCCAGAAAAGGGAGAGGGGTTGGGGGAGAGATTTGAAGGGGGAGAGAGGTGTTGGAGAGATGGGGGAGAGGAGGAGGGGCCAGAGAAGTAGACTTGAGGAGGGGAGGGTAGTTGTCATGAAGGCACTCTGTATTGCTTCAAGAAGTAGAGATGTGTGAGTTTTAATCATCAAACTGGAGTTCTTCTGAGAGTAGGAAAGAGTTGCTTATACTGGCTGCTTTTGTTTCCTCCCCTCCTGCTCACAGGCCCTTGCAGTCAGAATTCTTTCCATACAAGTCAACTGCTACTGCTGTCTTTTCAAGATTACCAGCAATTTCTTCTTGTTAACTTCAGTGGCTTCTTCTAAATCCTCATTCTGTGTAATCTGTGTCAAGTAGAAATTGTCGATCGTTTGCTCATCCTCGACATTCTCTCCTCAGCTGGCTCCCATGATGTTTCCCTCCCAGTTTTCTTCCTACCCCTCGGAGGAGTTAGTGTCCCCCAAGGTGTGTGGGTGTCCCCCAAGGCCCTATCTGGGGTGATCTTCTCTCTCTACACTCTCTCCCCTGGCGATTGATCTCATTGGTTCCTATGGGTGTGTCAGTAGTTACCATCTCAATGCATATAATTCCTAGATTTACATACACACACACACACACACACTCTTTCTCTCTCTCTCTCTCTCTCTCTCTCTCTCTCTCTCTCTCTCTCTCTCATCTCTCTGCTCAACTGGCTTTTTGCATGTCCACCTAGATATATCTCAAACTTGACACAAATAGAATGAAACTCATTTCTTTAAAAAACAAAAGTTTCACCGGTGAGAGTTTGTCAGCCAACAACCAGTTATTAAGTGCTTACTGTGTGTCAGGAATTGTTCTAAGCACTGGGGATACATAGAAAGGCACAAATACAGACTCTGTCCTCAAGGAGTTCATATTCTAATAGGAGGGGAAAGGAAGGGAACAGACACTTATTAAGCACCTACTATGTTCCAGGCATTGTGTTAAGCTCTTTACAGATATATGTAAAGATCCTCACAACAAACCTCCCTGAAGGTAGGCACTATTATGATCCCTATTTTCCAGTAGAGGAAATGGAGGCAGATACAGGTTACTTGCCCAGGGTCACACAGCTATTAAGTACCTGAAGCCAAATTTGAGCCCATGTCTTTCTGTTCCAGCCCTAGCACTGTGTCCATTCCACCATTTAGATGCTTAAAGGGAGACAACAAGCAGAGGACTATGTGCGTATAAGAACTATCCAGTCTGAGTGGTGGGTGGTCTCAGATGGAGGGCTCTAGCAATGAGGGAGGCTCACAGCACAACTGGAGTCTTAAAGGAAGCCAGAAATTGGTAGTGAAAAGAAAGAACATTCCAGGCATAAAGAGGCAGAGATTAGGGGAAATGCAGTGTCAAGCTTGAGGAACAGCAAGGAGGCCAAGGTCACTGGTTTTTGGAGTTTGTAGAGGGGAGGAATGTGCAAGAAGACTGCAAGAGAAGGGTTCAGATTGTAAAAAGCCAAACCAAGGTTTCTATAGTTGATCCTGGAGGCAATAGGGAGCCATTGGTGGGAGTGGGAGTGGGTGTTCCATGACTAAACTTGTGGTTTAGGGAATTCACTTTAGTGGTGAGTGGAGGATAGATTGCAGTGGGGAAGACTTGAATCAGGGAGGCCAACCAGAAGGCCATTACAATAGTCCAGGTGTGAGATCATGAAAGCTTGTGCCAGGGTGGTAGCTGGAGGCAAATACAAGAGAAGCTGTGATATAGAAAAGGTGAGACTCCTTAGCAGCTTCCTCTTCCCCTCCCCCTCTAGACTGTTTTATGGAGAACTCACACAGGGCAAGCATTCACATGGTGGTCAGAAGAAGCAATACAAGGACACTCTCAAGGTCTCTAAGAGCTTTGGAATTGATTGTATGACATAGGAGACACTGGCACAGGACCGCTCAGCATGGTGTGCCCAGAGAAAGTGCTGTGCTCTATGAGCAATGCAGAATTGAAAGAGCTCAAAGGAAATACAAGATGTACAAATTTAGAGCATCCACCCCAAATATTCACACAGACCATTTGTGCCTGACCTATGGTAGAGCATTCCGAGCTCATATTGGTCTGATCAGCCATAGTCAGACACATTGAAACTTGATTCTAGTATACTAATGTCATTTTGTTTTTCTTCAAGAACAAAGGACAACAACCAACCAACCAACTTCACTTGGGGACCTCATCAGCTCCCATGGATTTAATGACCATCTCTATGCTGATGATTCTCACATCTACCTATCCTGCTCCAGTCTCTCTGCTGGATGTTTAGAAAGCATCTTAAACTCACTCTGGCCAAAACAGAACTCATTCATTACCTTTCCTCCTAAACCCTCTCACCCCTAAACTTCCCCATTAATGTAGAGGGCACCTCCATCCTCCCAGTTCCTCACACTTGTGACCTAGGAGTCATCCTGGACTCCTCACTCTCTCACCCCCCAGATCCAAGCTTTCACCAAGGCCTGGTAATTTCACCTTTGCAACACCTCTTGACTACACCCCCTTTTCTTCTCTGACATGCCCACTGCCCTAGGTCAGGCCCTCGTTACCTTACACTTGGACTATTGCAATAGCTTCTGGGGCATCTGCCTGCTTTGAGTCTCCCCACTCCAGTCCATCCTGAATTCAGCCACCAAAGTGATTTTCCTAAAGTGCAGGTCTGGTCATATCACCGGCCCCCCTCCCCACTCAATAAATGCCAGTGGCTCCCTATTGCCTCCAGGAACAAAAGAAAATGCTGTTTGTCATTCAAGGCCCTTCATCACCTAGCCCCCTCCTACCTTTCCTGCCTTAATTGTACTCTTCAATCTAGTGACCCTGGCCTCCTGACTGTTTCACAAACAAGACCCTCCATCTCTCAGCTCTGGGCATTCTCTCTGGCTGTCCCCCATGCCTGGAATGCTCTCCCAGTTTTATTCTGCCTGCTGACCTCCCTGGCGTCCTTTAAGCCCTAACTAAAATCCCACCTCCTACAGGAAGCCTTCTCCTACACTGATTAATTCCAGTACCTTCTCTTGGTTAATTATTATCATTTGATCCTCACCATGATGCTGGGAGGTAGATGCTATTATTGTCTCCATTTTACAGTTGAAGAAACCGAGGCAGAGAGGTTAAATGCCTAAGGTCACACTACCATTATGTGTCTGAGGCTAGTTTTGAACTCAGGTCTTCCTGACTCTGGGCCTCATGCTATTTAAGTCCTAACTAAAATCCCACCTCTTATGGGGAGCCTTCCCTAATCCCTCTTAATTCCAGTACCTTCCCTAGGTTAATTATTTCCTGTTGATCCTGTATATAGCTTGCTTTGCATATATTGTTTGCATGTTGTTCCCCGCCTCATTAGATTATTAGTTCTTTGAGGGTAGGAATTGTTTTTTCCCTCTTTTTGTATCCTCATGTAAGGTTAATGGGAGGTAAGATCTTCCCTGCCCATCAATAGGCTTCATGTGGAGCCCATTAAGAGAAGCTTGCTTGCTTGTAGGAAGGCTTACACACCTTTTGTTAATTTCTAATTAGGCGCTGAGCCTAAGGAGGTGAGGTATTCTGAGAGGTGAGCTTTTGCTTTGGGGGCTAGCTTATGAGAAAGATGTGATTCCGTGGTTGAGACTCTGAGTGGCCCTATGTTCACAGCTCCCTGACTCCTCAGAGGTAAAGGCTCTCTCAATTCAGTGGTGGATGTAAAGCTTTGGTTCAGGCAGTAGAGCCCTATCTGCTGGTCTTTATTTCTCTTCTCTGTAGTCCTGTGTTTGTATTTTATGTGATTAAAAAAGAAAGATTGTTGACCCCTGAAACAGATGTCTTTCCTTAGTAAAGCAGATCAAAGAACTTGCACTAGCAGCCATCCTGGGTGTGCCAGTGTGGTTGCCGTTATACCTCAATACTAAACACAGGTGTGTGGCACATAGTAAGGTGCCTAATAAGTGTTTCTTGAATTGAATTGAGATGTGGAGTGAGTGTGAGAAAGAAGTCAAGGAGGACACAGAAGGTATCCAAGTGACTGAGATAGGATGGTCATGCCCTCAGTAGTAATAGGGAAGTTTGAAAAGAGGGGTAGGGTGAGGAGAAAGATGAGTTCTCCTTTGGACATAGTGAATTTGAGATGCCTATGGGACAGTCCATTCAAGGTGACTAAAAGGCAGTCAGTGATACAGTATTGGGCCCCTGAAAAGAAACTAAGGCTGAGAATACAGATCTGGGAACCTGTATAGATTGGACAGGCCAAGAGAGATCCAAGCAAGAGCAGTTTTAGTTGAACGATGCAGCAAAGGCACCTTAAGGAGACAAGAGGCAGCATGTGCTAGGCCAACCAAACCACCATGACCACCATTTCCTCTCAGATCCTGGTGAATACAGGCTAGGACCCTGATCCCAAGAGCCTTAGGAATAGCAATGCTTGCAAGCCCAGTACTCTCAGTCATCATCTTGGTAAGCAACCCCTGGTAATCCAACCTGGCAATTGTTCCCATTTATACTACAACCATAGCTACTGAAGACCTAAAAAGGATAGTTCTTACCACCAAAGTCCTTGGCCCTTGTCAAATGATTCTACATCAGAAATTGGCATGATTTTATTAGCAGAAATGACATTCAAGAGGAAGAATTAATATATGCTTTGTTGCTGCACTCTAAGGACCATGGAACTTTTCCATCTAACTTCCAGCTGAAACCTCCCATAGTGTTTTCTCCCCCATTGAGACCAAGGAGACCATCTTACTTTCTATTTCTGTTCCCAGTGCTTGGCATAAAGCTTTGTACTTTTAAGTACTTAATAGTGCTTTATTCATTCATTCATTTATGATGAGGTTGGAAGCCAGATTACAGAGAGTTTACATGAGAGAGAGGAGGGGAAGTGGAGGCACCCAGTATATAGTTGGTTTTCTCAAGGAGTTTAGCTTAAGAGGGGGAGGAAAGATAGAGGATGTTAGCTGGGATGGTAGGATCAACTGAAGAGTTTTTTAAAGATAGGGGAGACAAGGATGTTTTTATAGGCAGCAGGGAATAATCCAGTAGATAGAGAAAGAATGTTAGAGAGAGAGTGGAGATGATAGAGGAAGCAGTTTGCTAGAGAAGATAGGATGGTAATTGGATCAAGGGCACATATAGGAGGTGTTGTATTAGAAGGAGGTGGGCCACCTCCTATGTAAGCAGAAGTAAAGGAGGAAATAATAGGGTAAGACATCCGAGTGATACAAGATGAGGAGGGAAGAAGAGGATAAATGGCTCAGTGAATGGCTTCCATTTTTCAGTGAACTATTAGATGAGGTCTTCAGTTGAGAGGATGAGGAGAGAGAGTTGGTATTGGGGAGGCTAGATGAAGTATAATAATGTTTGGAACAGCCACTGTGGTGAATGAATTGATTAGAGCAGTGCTCTAAGAAGTACTGAAGGGCTTGTGAGTGGAGAGAGTTTAAGAAGCCCTGGATTAGAGGCTGATTGCCTTGCATCAATGAGTGCCCAGTTAAGATTATATAACAACAATTTGTAGTGGATTTAGCAGTTTCATGACTTTCCCTAGTTCTCTTTAGTAGAATGTGGCCAGGCAGCAGATGGTGGAAGTAATCCAAAGTTGGAGTTTGGCAAAGCATGATCAACAAATGGTAGGATAAAGAAAGGCCGAGGATCTCTAGTGTAGAGAAGTGTTGAATATGCAAGCCATAAGCAGCATTGTACCACACCCAAGTATGGCCTGAACCAGATCAAAACGCAATTGGGACATTTTAAATAAAATCAATACAAATACAATAGAACAGAATATTAAAATGTGGTTTCCTGAGTCAATATATAGCCACGAGGATCCTTATGTGTGGTTTGGTGGCTTCTGTTTCTATTTGCATTTGACACCACTAATCTAGAGGATAGTGTAGAGTTGAAGTGATTGGTATGCTTTGTTTTTTACATCTGTCTCTTCCCAGCGGACCTCCCCTCCCAATAGAACCCACCTTTGTACCAAAGAAATGTATTTAAGTAAAATATCAAGCAGAAGCACTCTAGGCATTGGAAACAACCTGTAGAATGCACAGAGGCCAGAGATGGAATGGCACATACAGGGCATGACCAGCAGGCCAATTGGATCTCTTCATGCACTAGCCATGTCTGACCACATAGAATTTCTACACCTCCTACAATTTACCAACCTCTTTTCTCAGGGAAGGAGTATATATTTCTTTGTCAGTCCTTTTAAGCCAAGACCGGTCATCTCATTGATCACTGTCCAGATGCTTTCCAGCATTGTTTTTCTTTACACTGTGGTAGCCATTGTATAAATTGTTCTCTTGGTTTTGCTTTGTTCATACAAGTGGTCTTCAGTTGCTCAGAATTTTTCATATTCATCATTTCATATTTATTATGGCATAGTACTATCCCTTTTACAATCGTGATACATTTTGTTCAACCATTCCCTAATTAATGGGTGCCTGCTGTGTTTTTGATTTTTTTTTTGCTGCAATCGACAGTAATATATGTGTGTATGGGTATATATGTGTGAGTATATATGTGTGTGTGTGTGTGTGTGTGTATACATACACACACTCCTTGGAGATATGTCTATAAAACACCTTTGCCTCTATCTTTGATCTCCTTGAGTATATCATGCTGGATCAAAGGGTATGTACAGATTAGTGACTTCTACTAAAGAGACAAATTATTTTCCAAGATATTTGGCTCAATTCATAGCTCCACCAAAAGTACATTGCTGTGCCTGTCATCCCATGAACTCTCCAATATTGATCATTTTCATCTTTTGTCATCTTTTCAACCTCATGAGTGTGGAGTCAGACCTCAAAGTTGTTTTGATTTGCATGTTTCATTACCTCTCTGAAGCTTGCTTCCATAGACTGAACTGGGAGAAGTGGGTTTAAATTTTAAATAAGTCAATTTCGGCTTGATAGAAGGGTCAAATTCCTAAGAGTGAGAGCCATCCAAAAGTGGAATAGGCTGTCTTTGGAGGTCATGGGTTTCCTTTTTGTGAAGGTCCATAAGTAAAAGCTAAATGAACACCTGTTGGGTGTGTTGCTGAGCAGATTTTTATTCGGGTGGGCATTGCCTTAGATGGCTTCTGAGGTCTGAGATTCCATGATTCTGTCAATATTAGAGCTAGAAGACACTTGAAACTTTGGGAAAGTTAGAGTGTGAGGACATAGAATGGATGGAAGGACCTTAGAACTTTTTTGGGAACCAGTCAGTAAGCATTAAGCGCCTACTATGTGCCAGGCACTGTGCTAAGAGCTGGGGAATTCAGAGTAAGGTAAAAGGCAATCCCTGTTCTTGAAGAGCTCACCATCTAATAGGGGAGAGACAATATGCTAATAATTATGTACAAACAAGAGATATGCAACAGAAATTAAAAATAATCAACAAAGGGAATGCACTTGGAATAAGAGGGATTGGGAAAGGCTTCTGGTAGGAGGTGAGATTTTGGCTAGGACTTAAAGGAAACCAGGCAGGCCAGAAAGCAGAGATGACGAGGGAGAGCAGCCAGTAAAAATTCCCAGAGTTGGGAAATGGAGAGTCTTGTTTAAGGAACAGCAAGGAAGCCAGTTCAGTGGATTGGAAATTATGTGGTGGTAGGTAAAATGTAAGAAGACTGGAAAGATGGAAGGGGAGGCGAGGCTAGATAACGAAGGTCTTTAAAACTCAAACAGAGCATTTTGTATTCATTCCTGGAGGCAATAGGAAGCCAGTAGAGTTTATTGAGCAATTGAGTAACATGGGCAGATCTATGTTTTAGGTAAATCATGTTGGTGGCTGAAAGGAGGATGGACTGGAGTGGGGAGAGCCTTGTGGCAGGCAGACCCACCAGCAGCTACTGCAATAGTCCATAGATGAGGTGATGAGGATGTGCACCAGAAGGGTGGCAGTGTCAGAGGAGAGAAGGGGACAAATTCGAAAGATGTTATAAAGGTAAAATTGACAGGCTTTAGCTGTCAATTATAGAGGGAAGAGAATGAAAGACAATGAGGAGTCTTGGATAACACCTAGATTGTAAGCCTGAGAGCCTGGGAGGGTAGTGGTGTTCTCAATGGTGATAGGGAAGTTTGGAAGGGGGGAGGGTTTTGGTGGGAACATAATTTCAGTTTTGGACATGTTGAGTTTAAGATGCCTGCAGGACATCCAGTCTGAAATGTCTAATCAGTAGTTGGAGGCATAAGGCGAGAGGTTAGGCCTGGATAAGTAGATTTGAGAATCATCAGAATAGAAATGATCATCGACTCCATGGAAGCTGATGAGATCACCAAGTGAAATCATCTAGAGTGAGAAGAGAAGAGGGCCCAGGACAGAGTCCTGTGGGACACCCATGATTAAGGGGTATGACCTGGAGGAGTATCTAGAAAAAGAGACTGAGGAGCAGTACGTATACCAGGAGAGAGAACTGTCCCAAAAACCTAGAGAGAAGAGAGTACCAAGGAAAGAGGATAATCAACCGTGTCAAAGGCTGCAGAGAAGTCAAAAAGAATGAGGACTGAGAAAAGGCCATTCAATTTGGCAATTGAGAGATCATTAGTAACTTGAGATAGAACAGTTTTGGTTGAATGATTTGGTCAGAAGCTGGGTCGTAAGGGGTTAAGAGAAGAGCTAGAGGTGAGAAAGTGGAAGCACCTACTGTAGATGGCCTTTTGGAAGAGTTTAGCTACATAAAGCAGAAGAAAGGGTGATAGTGGGGATGGAAGGATCAAATAAAGGGTTGGGGGGGACATGGCATGTTTATAGGCAATGGAAAAGAAGCCAGTAGACATGGAGAGATGGAAGATCAGTGAGAGTGGGAATGATAGCAGGGCAATCTGTTGGAGAAGACATGAAGCAGGCATGATTTCATTGGTAAAGGGGAATCACTTTAGAACGTAGAACGTGGAATGTTCGAGAGCTGGAAGGAACCTTAAAACAAAGAGTATCAGGGCTCCAAAGGACCATAGGACGTAGACTTTGACTGCTCTTGGGATGTTAGAATCCTAGAATCTCAGTGCTGGAAGGAGCCTTAGAGAACATCTAGTACAACCTCAACCTGATCAAGACTCCCTGCAATATCCAACTAGCTGCAGCCCTCCTGGTTCCCCTTTTGATGGATGAGGTAGCATCTAGGCTGGGCCTAGGACTTCGGATTCCCAGGGTACACTGGGTCTAGTTGGATGCTTTGCATCCATAGTAGCATCAAGAATCTTTAGCTTCCTGCAGGTGACAGAAAAACTCATTATTGGACCTGAATGGGAGCATGCCTTTTTAGATGTCTTTAGGTAGCTTTGTGTTTTCTTTCTCTTTCATAGGCCGTGTGATATAAGGCACAGCTGAGTTATTCTCCTTGTGTCAGTGAAAGTAGTTGAAAACCTTGATAAATTACCCTATTGTTATATACTTTAAGAGTATTTTATACACATGCCTAATGCTCTTTAAGGCTAATAGGAGATACAGTTCACATTAAGGAAGAATATATGCTTCAAGACTCTCCTTCTATTGTCCAGTTTGCTCTTGTAGGAATACCAACATTTGCTTCTGGTGCTTTTACTTCTAATCCATTTGGGCAGTGTGTACGTGCTTTTAAAACTAGATGGTTGGTTGTGCGTTGAAAACGCTGTAAAACATATAGAGTTGAACTGGTACCTTAATTTAAAGTTAAGGTATAATTGCCTCTTTAGTTTATAGAGGGCCAGTTTCTGAAGAGGTTAGAGCTCGTGTATATCTAGGGTATTCCTTTATGTTACATTGGATAGAGTTGCCATTTTATAGGTGGGAAAATTGAGTCACAAAAGACAGAACAAGAACCCAATTTCGGGCTCCCAACAGCCAAGTAAGTACTTTTTAAAATCCAACTCTAGTTACTAATGAGTTTTGTATTTTTGTCATTTAGTCGTTTTTCATGTCCAACTCTTTGTGACTCCTTTTGGGGGTTTTCTTAGCAGAAATACTGGAGTGGTTTACCATCTTCTTCAGCTCATTTTACAGATGAGGAAACTTAGGCAAACAATGTGAAATGACTTGTTCAGGGTCACATAGCTAGTAAGTGCCTGAGACTGGATTTGAACTCATGTCTTCCTGACTCCAGGCCTGGCACCTTATGCACTGTGTCACCTAGCTGCCCTTTTTGTATTTTTAGCTTAAACTGTAATCCATCACTCGATCAACAAGCATTTATGAGGTGTCTTCTATGTGGCAGTCTCTATGCTTAGACCTGATGAGACAAAGACAGCTGTGAAACAGCCCCTGCCCTTAAGGAGATGGCATCATCATCTAAGGGGACACCACATAATTAATACATCAAAATTTATGTAAAAC
This sequence comes from Phalanger gymnotis, assembly GCA_028646595.1. NCBI lineage: Eukaryota > Metazoa > Chordata > Mammalia > Diprotodontia > Phalangeridae > Phalanger > Phalanger gymnotis. The sequence continues at coordinate 47,137,530 of CM053628.1, forward strand.
GAGTATAAGGTAGTTAGGGAAGGAAGGCACTAGCAGCTGTGGAGATCAGGAAAGACTTAGGGGAGAAAGCAGCATTTGACCCGAATCTTGAAGGAAACCAGAGATTGGAAGAGCTGGAAGTGAGGAGGGAGTGTATTACATGTCTGGTACATAGTAGGTGCTTAGTAAGTGCTTGTTGATTGATGCAGGGGCTGGTCTGTCCAAAGGCCCAGAAACAGGAGATAGAGTGTTCTGTGATGAACAGCAGAAAAGGACAATCTGCTGGACCATAGAGTGGAGGAGGTGGGGTAATGTATCTCAGGGGTGGGAAAGGTTGGTTGGGGCCGGGCTGTGAAGAGTTTTAAAAGCCAAACAGAGGAATTTATATTTGATCATAAAAATGATAGGGAGCTATTGGAGTTTATTGAGTAGGGAGGGATATGGTCAGAGCTTCACTTGAACCAAATCACACAAGCAGCTATGTGGTGGAAGGATTGGTGTGGGGAGGGATTGTAGGCAGCAAGCAAAATGGAAGAGGGGAAGGTTTACAGGAGAAAGATGTAGAATTTGGTATGAATATGTTGAATTTGAGATGTCTATTGGATGCCCAAGTGGAGGTGTCCAGCAGGGCGTTAGCTTTCTGGTAAGGGATGATTCTAGAGATTTCAGGATCATCTGTGTAGAACAGGCAAGATCACTAAGGGAGAGAGGGTAAAGAAGAAGGTGCACCTAGGAGAGAGGCTTGGGGTACAGCCATGCATAGAGGTAGGAGATGAATGATGAACCAGGCACAGGAGCCTGAGAACAAGTAGTCAGACAGGTGGGAAAACCAGGAGAGTGTAATGTCAAGAGAACAATGAAGGAGAGAGTATCTGTGAGAGAGGACCTAGTCAAAAAGTATCAAAAGCTTTCCTCACAATAACCCTGTGAGCTAGCTATGTAATGCAAGTATTATTTCCATTTTACAGATACGAAACTGAGGCTCAGCGGCTAGGTGATTTGCTCATTTGGCTAGCACGTGGCGGAGCTAGGACTTGATGCTGGGTTTTCTGATGTCAAGTTCAGCACTATTTCCATTACCCCTTCCATCTTTAGCTGAATTGTTGGTGGCATTTCTAGATAAAGGTGACAGACTATATCACAGCATAGCTTCACTTTCCTAGCTCCTAGTGGGCATTTGTTGGAGGGAAGGGAATTGTCTCAAAGGGTCCTGATCAGGTGTATGACATCTGGTCAGTGTGACTCAGTTATCCCAGACCAAGTCCTTAATGGTGTTCTTTCCATACCCCAGGGTAGCTGAACCACATGGTCACCAGAGACACCGTTAGGCAATCACATACATCCTCCTGAATGTGCCAGTGGGATGCTTAGGAGGGAAAGCTCTTGGAACCCCCAAACAACACTTCAGCCATGTTGGCTGCAACAAGAGGGCCCCAATTACCTTCTCTCCTGCCTCTCCTCCCTCTGTCTGCAGTAGTAGAAGAGGACCACCCAGCAAGGAATTCTTTGCTTCTTTCCTTACAAGTGCCTGCTACATAGAGCTTCTCTGTGGGTTGAAAGGCCCAAGCACTGTCCTGGAGCAGATAGCCACCTCTGTCCTCTTCCTACCCCCAAATGAAGGGGCCTTCATTTAAGGAAGACAAATGGCTAACTGGAATGATTCCCTTCTCTCTGGCCACATATTAAACAGTTGCTGTGTGCTGAGTTCTTTGGTATGCATGCCATGGAGAAGAAACAAAATATAGATAAGACAGTTCTCAACTGAATGATAAGTTAACTAAATACAGTTCTTTATATCCTTAAGGACTTCCTGTACTGGCTTGAAGGTAGTCAGCATTTTTGTCCCTAATCTTTGGCCTATTCTTGACCTTTTAGTTAGAGAACAGTGAACAGGAATGATGAAACATGAACAACATTCCTTGAATGGGAAAGAATGTCAAAAACTTTTAATATGGTCATTTTGTATAATTTTCCAGTCCATATGTATACTATTTTTCCCTTTAAGGAAACCTCCTTTCTGGGGCATGACCTATATTAGGCCAATGAAGAGTTTTGGGTGAAATGAGTCTAGGATTCTTTTTTTTTTCCGGGAGTGGGGAATTTGGAGGCAGGCAGTTTTCCTTTCTCCGAGAAGTTGAATTTCTTTTCATATGACAGATCTGGAGCCGGAAGACCTGAGTTTAAATTCCATCTCAGCCACTTAGTACCTGGATGACTTTGGGTAAGTCACTAAACCTTTCTTGATCTGTTTCCTCCTCTGCAAAGTGAAAGAGTTGGACTAGATGAGCTCTAAGCTCTCTTCCAGCTCCAACTCTTTGATCCTATGAACCTGCCTCAAAATCATGCTAATCAATTATTATTCATTGTTATTGAAGGGTGGGGTTGCATTTCTGTTCCTTTAAAGTCAGCTTTAAATACACCTGAAAATCCTGATCCACAAGCTATGGATGGTGCTTCTCTGAATCTTGAAACTCACTTCAAGGGGATGTACAATGCCAAAGGGAAGCCCTACTTTCTGTAAAAGGCTGTTTTCTTAGTATATGAAGTTCAGCTTTTGAAATGAGGACACATGATCAGCCTTAATGGACTTAGTAGGATAGATGCCTACCTAGGGCACCCCCCCCCCAAGGTGTTCTGTTTATTGTTCCCAAGTTAAAGTTCAGAGGAGCTACTAACAAGATGCTGTTTCTGGAGCTGCCTCTTCCTTGCCCCTCTGGTCTGAACCACGTGGTACCGGAGAAAGTAGAAAGTGTTGGGATTTGGAACTAGAGGACCTGGTTTCAAGTCTTGATTTTGCTATTGGCTCTTAAAAAATTCCAAACTTGCCTGACACCCAATAAAATGAGCATTTCCACATATAAAGTGGAATAGAAAAAGGATTATACCCGAAACTCAAGAAACTCAAGTCATATATACCTTGCTTTTCTTTTTTTTTTAATTTTTTTTAATTGCTTTTCCTTTTAAGCTTGGAAAAAATTCAGCTTGTAACTTTCAAAGCTGCCTCTTTGTCCATCTTTCCTTCTGACCTTATTTCTGTTTTCTTCTGTGTATTTAAAAATAGAATTTCCATGACTGTCTTTCATTTCTTTTTTTTTTTGGCAACCCTATCACTATCTCCTTCCACCTCCCTTCCATTGCAAAAAAAGGGGAAAAAGGAAAGAAAAACTATTGTATCTAATAATATGCACAGTTAAGCAAAACAGTATAAATTTCTACATTTGCTATCTACAAAAATGTATGTCTCCTTTTCCTTTTCTACCTTGAATATATAACCTCTGTCATGTGGTAGGTAGCATGCTTCCTCATTAGTTTCAATAATTATTGTTGGTAATTGCATTAATCAAAGTTCATAAGTCTTTCAGAGTTTTTCTTTACAAAGGTGTTAATGTATAAATTGTTTTGGTTTTGCTCACTTCACTCTGAATCAGTTCATATACGTCTTCTGGGTTTCTCTGAAACAATTCCTTTCATAATTTCTTATGAAGAAATGCTATAATATTTGTCCATCCATTCTCTAATCAATGGTCCTGTAGTTTCCAGTTCTTGCTATGTTAAAAAGAACTGCTCTGAATATTTTTGTACACATGGGTCCTTTTCGTTTTCCTTTTATATCTTTAGGAGAGAGATAAATAGAAAGAAAGAAAATTTATTAAGTACTAGCTATGAGCCAGGCCCTGTGCTAAGCAGTGGGGATACAGAGACAAGCAAGCTACACAGTCCCTGCCCTTAAGGACATTACATTCTGTTGGGAGAAGACAACACATAAAAGGCTGCTTTTGTTTGGAGGTGGGGGAGACGTGAGAAGTGGTGAAGATATGTCTGGTAAGGCCTGGGACCCAGCAAAGTAAAGCAAAAGTTCACCGATGAGAGCTCAGGGAGCTGGGGTGGATGCCAAGGTTCTGGGAGGAGGGGAAAGAGGATACCAATGGAAAACAAAATCCGTGGTGTAGAAATGATCAAATATAGGCCTAGCTGTGGTTTTCTTGGGTCAAAGAGTTACTGCCTTAGGGACTTTGGAGTCATTTCTTTCAACTGCTTTCCATGATGGCAAGGCCAGTTCACAACTCCATTAACTGCACGTTAGTAGTTCTTACCTGTTTTCTCACACTTCCTCTAATTGGTGTCATTTTCTTTTCTGGTCATATTTGCCAATCTGATGAGCATGAGACAGAACCTTAGAGTGTTTGCATTTCTGTAATTATTCATAATTTGGGACATTTTTCATGTGGTTCTTGATAGCTTGTGTTTCTTCCAAAGCAATATGTACAATCTTTTCATATTCCTTTGGCTGTTTATCTATAATAACTAGCATTTATATATCATCTTAAGGTTTGCAAAGTATTTTACAAATATTATCTTATTTGATCCTCACAAAACCCTGGGAGTTTGGTACTATTATCATCCCCATTTTACAGATGAGGAAACTAAGACAGGTTAAGTGACTTGCTCAGGGTTACAGCTAATAAGTGTTTGGGTTTGAACTTAGTTCTTCCTGACTCTAGTTCCAGTGCCCTATCTACTGTACCACCTAGCTGCCTCTATTGGAGAATGGTTCTTGTTCTTATGTATTTGAACTGTTCCTTATGTATCTTGGATATTAGCGATTTATCAATTTTCTGCAATTTTTTCCTGGTTAACCATCTCCCCTTTAATTTTAACTGCATTGTTTTTATTTATATAAAACATTTTAATTTCACATATCAAAAGTGTCCATCTTCTGTATTCTATTCTAATGCATATTTGATCATTAACTCTTCCCCTATCTATAATTGTGAGATATATTTCCTTTTTTTCTCCTCTAATATGTTTATGATATGACCTTTTATATCTAAGTCATATGTCCGTTGGGATCTTATCTTGGTATACGATGTGAAGTGTTGGCCTAAACCTAATATCTGTCAGATTGTTCTCCATTTTTCCTAGAAGTTTTTGTCAAATAATGGAGTTTTGTGTCAGTCAGTAAACTAGCATTTATTAGGAGCCTACTATGTGTTAGGTACTGTGCTAAACTCTGTGGATACAAAGAAATACCAAAAAACCCTTCCAAACCCCAAATCCCAGTCCAGACTCTCAGTCTGTTGGGGGAGACAACATGAAAATGGTTACGTACTAACAAGTTATATACAGGATAAATTGGACATAATCTCAAAGGGAAAGCATTAAGATTAAGGAGGACTTAGAAAGGTTTTTTACCAAAGGTGGGAACTTAGCTAAGACTTGAAAGGAAGCCAGGGAAGCCAGGAGGCAGAGATGAGTAGGGAGAGCATTCCAGGCACGGGGACAAGCCAGGGAAAATGCTCAGAATTGAGCTGGGGTAGAAACATGGAACACTATGGCATCCTGGTCTTATGTTTATGTATTGTGTACCTAATCTGTTCCACTGGTCAGCCTCTTTATATTTTAATCGAAATCAGATAGTTTTGACAATTAATGCTAGTAAGTAGAATGTCAAGTCTGGTACCATTGAGCCCCCTTCCTTTCCACTTTTTCATTATTTCCACTGAGATTCTTCACCATTTGTTCCTTAAGATGAATTTGGCTATTGTTTCTTCTAGCCCTATAAAGTAATACTTTGGTAGTTAGAACTGAACAAATACATTAATTTAGGTAGTATTATCATTTTTGTGATGTTCACATGGCCTAACCACAAACATTTCATATTTCTCTATTTAGGTCTGTCTTTATTTTCATAAAGAGTGTTCTATAGTTGTATTCATATAGTTTCTGTGTGTTTTCCAGGTAGATACCTAAATATTGTATACATTCTGTAATTATTTTGAATGGAATTTCTTTTCCTGTCTCTTCCTGCTGGGTTCTATTGGGAATATACAGAAATACTGGTAATTTATGTGGGGTTTTGCAATTTTGCCAAAGTCTTACTTCAAATAAAAATTGATTCTTCAGGGTTCTCTAAATAGACCACCATATCCTGTACAAAAAGTGATAGCTTTAGATTTTAAGCACTTTGCCTATCTTTATTCCTTCAATTTCTTTTTCTTGTCTTACTTCTATAGCTACCATGTCTAGAGCTATGGCAAATAATAATGGTGATAATGGACACTCTTGTCCCCCCCCCTTTTATTGGAAAGGCCTCTAGCCTTTTTCTATTGTATATAATATTGGCTCTTAGTTTTAGATAGCTGCTATTTACCATAACAATGAAGGATCTGTTTAGTCCTATGCTTTTTAGTGTTTTTAATAGGACTGGGTATTGAATTTTGTCAAAGGCTTTTTCAGCATCTCTTGATGTATATGGTTTTTATTCATTGATCTGTTCTTTCTCTCTTTGGTTGATGAACACATTTAGAAATATAAAATTTCCCCTAAGGACTGCATTAACTGCATCTCAAAAGTTTTATTATGTGGTCTCATCGTTGTTACTTTGTTTGATAAAGTTTTCTATTTTTTCTATGATTTGTTTTTTTTAATTCTTCAGAATCATGTTATATAGTCTCCAATTAATTTTAATCCTTTATTGAAAGCCTTTTATTGGATAGAATTTTTGTTATATTGTGGTCAGCAAAAAATATATTAATATTTTTCCTTTTTCTGCATTTCTTTGTGAGGTTTTATGCCTTAACATACAGTCAGTTTTTGTAAAGGTGCCATGCACAGCTGAGAAACATTTCCATTCCCATTTAGTAATTGCCAGAGATCTATCACATCTAACTCTTCCAAAATTCAGGTCCTTAATTTCCCTTCCCTTCCCTTCCATTCCATCCCTTTCCCCTCCCTTCCCCTTCCCCTCCCTTCCCTTCCCTTCCCTTCCCCTTCCCCTTCCCTTCCTCTTCACCTCCCCTCCCCTTCCCCTTCCTCTTCCCCTTCCCTTTCATTTTAGATTTGTCTAGTTCTAAAAAGAATACATTGAGTTCTCTCATTATTATAATTTTATTATCTATTTCTTCCAGTAAATCAATCAACTTTTCCTTTTAATACTTAGAAGATATGTTATTTAGGGCATATAATATTAAGTGTTTTTAGCATTTTCTGGTTTTACTGTTCTCTTGTATGAGGTCATGATTGCCCCTCTACTTTTTTGAGTCACCTGAAAGCACAACAAATTTTGCGCTCATTAAACTCTGTGAATCTTTCTATTTTGTGTATGTTTCTTGTTAACAACATGTTGTTGAATTTGCTTTCTTATCCATTCTGTGATTTTATGGGTAAGTTCATCCCATTAACATTTATGGTTAGACTGTTAATTGTGTGTTTCCCTCTAGTCTATCCTCTCATTCTTTTACTTCTCCTTGCATTTTACCCCACTCTTTGCAAAGTAGAAGAAGATCTTGATGGAAAATTGTGCTTGATGCTAGCAATCTATGATTGAAGTGATCTGTTTGTACTCATTCGTACTTCTTGTCTTTCCCTCATGTTGCATTTTATCATCTACTTTTACTCTTTCTTTCCTTCTAATTCCTCCTTTACTTTACACCCACTGACACTGTAATTTGTTTTACTTATGTTTATGATTTCTTAAAATATAGTGATCAGGGTTTATTATCGTCATGACTTTCAGGTAGACTGATGATTCTTAGATTATTTCTCTTTGATCTGTTTTCCATGTCAGTTTTTTATAGTATATACTTTACATTTTTTTTTTCTATTTTCTTTTACTATTTCTTGTCTCATCCTGTAGTAGGAAGGCCAAATTTATGATCTCAAAGAGAATCATATATATATCTGAATGGTTCGAAATTGTTGGGTATAAAGAACTCTCCAAGTAGAAGGCATCAAAACATCTATTTAGGCCCCACAGTGACAGACCCATGAACCAGCCTCCTCATTCCGATATTTTGATCAAAAGCTTCCAGGCCCAATAAGCCAGCCTCACAAGAGTAACCAGGAGGCCACAGAAAAGCATGATGGCATTAAACCAAATCATATTCACTGGCCTCAAGTCCTTGCTCATACTCCTGGGTCCACACATGTGTCAGCTCTGCTTCCGCAGCTTCCTGCTTTGGCTTTTTTTTTCAGCTTCAGCTGTAGCTGTCTCTTGGCTCGCCTTTCCTCGCAGCCAAGCCTCTGGCGTCCTCAAGCCCGGCTTGAATGACCACAGGCCATTGGTTCCCAGTTGGCCTCTCTTAAGTCATCAATCTACACCCACACAGGTTTCACACCTGATAGGGCTTTGGGCCTAGGGCTTAGCACTTAGCAAGATTAAATGAAACAGCTGAATCACTCAAAGTAAACAAAAGCCAAACTCCTGAAGTGCTAAGGAGCCCATTTTGCCTTACCGACACACATCCCTTTGGTGATCTCATCAGTTCCCACAGGTTTGTTATCACGTCTGTGCAAATATCTTCAGTCTGTCAGTTAATTAACATTTATTAAACACCTACTATGTGCCAGGCACTGTGCTAAGCCCTGGGTATACAAAGACAAAAGATAAACCCTGCTCTCTAAGTGCACACAGTCTAATGGAAGAGACAACAGCAAACAACTGTATAAAAACAAGTTTTGTACAGGATAAATTGGAAATAGTCAACGGAAGAAAGGCACTAGAATTAAGAGGGATCGGGAAAGGTTTCCTGTAGAAGGTTGGATTTTATCTGGAACTTGAAGGATGCCAGAGAAGCCAGGAAGCAGAGATGAAGGAGAGAATTCCAGGCATGGGAAAATCCGTGAAAACATCTCAAGTTGGGAGATAGAGTGTCTTGTGTGAAGAACTACAAGGAGGCCAGTGTCATTGGATTGCAGGGTATATATGCAGGGTTGGAGGTGGGTGTAAGATATAAGAAAACTGGAAAGATAGGGCAGGAGCCTGATTATGAAGGATTTAAAAAGCCAAACAGAGGATTTTATATTCGAGGTGATAGGGAGCCACTGGAGTTCATTGAGCAGCAGCCTGTGCTTTAGGAAGATTAGTTCGGTAGCTGAGTGGAAGATGGACTGGAATAGGGCTAGACTTGAGGCAGGGAACCTAACTAGGAGACCTAACAAGGTATGAAGTGATGAGGGGCTATCAGGGTGGTGGCAGTGATAGAGAAGAGAAGAGGGACTATATGAGAGATATTAGGAAGGTAAAATTGACATTTTTTGTTAACATATTGGCTATGAACATTATTATCAACTACCTTATGGATATCTCTACCTTAGTGTCCTATAGGTACCTCAAACTTAACATCCAGAATGGAATACAATTTGTTTCTCCTCCTCCAAATTTCCCTGTTTCTGTTGAGAGCACCATCATACTTCCAGTCACCTAAGTTTACAACCTTTTTGTTGTCGTTGTTCAGCTGTTTCAGTTTTGTTTGACTTTCTGTGATCTCATATGGGGTTTTCTTGGCAAAGATATTGGAGTGGCTTGTCATTTCCTTCTACAGCTCATTTTACAGATGAGGAAACAGAGGCAAACAGGATGAAGTGACTTGCCCAGGATCACACAAGTGTCTGAGACAGGATTTGAACCTAGGTCTTCCTGACTCCAGGCCTGGCATTCTATCATCTTCAGCACCACCTAGTGGCCCCCAACCTTAGGGCAATCTTACCATACAACTTTAGGGCCATCCTTAACTGTTTTTTCGCTTTCAGTTCTTCCATTCTTGTTGATCCCACCTCCAAAACATTTCTAGCCTCCATGCTCTTCTCTCTATTCACAGACTCTTCTATAGTTCAGGCCTTCACCACCTCATGTCCGAATTATTGCAATAACTTTCTTATTGGTCTCTGCTTCTTATTGCTCCCTTTAATCCATTTTCCCCTCGGTTTCCAAGTTGATGTTACAAAATACAGAGCTGTTACCCTTTTATTCAAAAGTCTTTAGTGATTCCCTGTTATTTTTTAGGATAAAATATAAAATCCTCATCCTGGTATTTAAAATGTACTTCCACTCATTCCTACCTTTGCCCACATAGTCTCCCGTGTCTAGAATACTCTCCCATCTTCATTTACGCCTTGTAGAATCCCTAGCTACCTTCAAATACAACCCAGGTGCCACTTCTTACAGGAGGCCTTTACTGGTCTTCTGAGTCATCTTCTTTCTTTCTTGAAATTATTATTATTTATTTAGCAATTAAATATTTTATGGATATTCTCTTTTTTCCATTACTATCACTTTCCAGTGGCCTCCCTCTACTTGTACCAGTAGAACTATCCCTTACAACAAAGTACAGCTACGTAAAATAAATGAGTATGTTGGTCCTGCCTGGCAATGTATGCTTTGTTCTTTATTCACTGGCTTTTCTGCTGAGAGGGAGAGAGGCATGCTTCATGAATAGTTCACTGAAGTCATGACTAGTTGATTAGGGTTCTGATGGTTTTCATTTGTATTTATATATCTGTGTACATGTTGTATTTCCCCAGTCAAATGTGAGCTCCTTGAAGGCAGGGACAGTTTTATTTTTGTCTTTGTGACAGTCTTTATTTTTGTTTTTGTGACTTCATATATACTGGAAGAACATTCACAACTGATATTGCCTCACATTCCGCTTTTTCCATGCCTACAGAAAAGCAGGCTTGTCAATTAATTGATTAAATAATGAGCATTTGAGTATAATATATAATTTATCCACCGTGTGGTACTCAAGCCACGAGCAAAGTGGTTTTGTCAAGAGGGCACTGGCATGGGCTTCCCTGAAGACTGCAGCGCCACCTACAGGGTGATTGGCCCACAAACTCTCAGCCTACCTCCCTGTCCCACTGCCCAGAGCTTGGTTGGACACTCTAAGTAGAGAAGGTACTGGCCCAAGATTTAATGGCACTAAGAGGAATGGAAGTGAATGACAGTTCCAAATATAAAAATAAGACCATTTATTGCTCTAGATGCCTCATCCTTTACATCTCCTGACCTTTGTTGACCAAATTCATTTACTAGACTTAGCCAATTGCCTCTTCAGTGGCCATATCCTTTATCAAAATGTAAAAGAGACAAATCGGAAAGAAACTCCCATATTGGCAGACTACAGAAAAGATTAAGGGACAAGACTGGGTGTTTGGAACCTGCTCAGATCAACTCTGCAAAAAACCAAAATGGAGAAATGACAAGGGATCAGGATTGGTCTCTCTGCCTGATCTCACCAGCTGCTGAGGTTCCTGGCATCTGTTAGTCTGGTCCCAGATTGTCAGATTCATCCCTGCCCCTGCTCACTGGTCTGCCTCACTGTCACAACACCTTGGTCTTAGCATAGCTCTCAAGAATCTGTCCTAGCCTAAGGTAGGCCAGAATCTGCCCTACCTACAGCTTGGATTGTTCAGTGTTGAGTGTGGCAGCAGTAAGAGCTGGTGGTAGTTGTATAGCATGTCTCTTCTTTATTCCTGGTCTCATAGAATAGAAGAGGTTACCAGTCCCTCTGGCCAGAAACTAGGGGAAAAAGGCAAAGGGGAGGGGGCAAATTACTTGCTCACATCCAGAATCTCACTGTGCCCCTCATCCTCCTACCTCAAGCATGTTCTCAAACAATCTTGCTTCCAATGTCTTAGCAACTCATTTTTCCCTGTGGAAGTTTTCACTTGGTATTTATCTGGCTCCCACAGAGATGAGATTCATTGTAGACAAATAAGAATACAGGCATTCCTATTTCCAGCATCTAGCACATAGTAGGTACTTTAAAATGCTACAGTGGAATTTAATTGTAATGGAATTACTGGGTTTACTAGTTGTATTCTGGAGGGTTTAGGTTGTTGGAAATGTGTTATTTGAATTGCATACTTCTTTATACACTTTGAAATTAAAGTCTTCCAATGAAAGGCACACACACACACACACACACACACACACACACAATACTCATTTCAATGGTGGCCATTTTCCTGTGCACACTGAGCTCAAGGATGCTGAGCAGCAAGCTTTTATCTGTCAGAATTGATCAAATCTCCTCTACGCACATATCATATATATATATGTGTATATATATATATGACAAATTGCTGACAGGAGTGCCAGTTTAATCTTTGAAAACTACTCCATAGGCCTCTAATAAAATACATTCAATGGAATTATCCTGTATTCTCAAAAAATATGAGTATACTGGGAGATTATCACAGTACAAAATTTTCAGATTGCAAAGTTATCCTAGAATCAAAATTTTACCAGCTGAGAAAGAACCTTAGAGATATCTCATCTTGTCCGAACCCCCTCATTCTCTGGATGAGAAAACTAAGGCCCAGCAAGGGAAAATGATTTGTGTAAGATTGACGGTTGATGAGTGACAGAGTCAGGACTAGAGTTCCTATCTGTTGACTCTTTCTACTGTATTGTTTTGCTTTGTAGTAATTCAGTGAATAGAAATTTAGTTAGATCCAGCAGTGATTTCATCAATGTGGGTATTTCACCAGTTGGTGACAGCTGCAGTCCCTCTCTATCTTTTCATCTTTGTCTTTTCATACATCCTGAATAGAATAGGGACCTCTGAAAAAAGCAAAGGAATAAGAGATGTTATCAAAGAATCGTACCATTAGAAGAGAAGATGGACTGGTCATAAGGCAAGAGCAAGGGACAACGGATGGAAAGTCAGAGTGCTCCACTGATATCCTTACAATGTCAGGGGAAAGCATGCTGGGTAGCAATCTTTTAGGGAAACACAGACAAGAGTCATACAAGATCTTCCTTGTTGGAGGGAACTCCTGAATCAAGGTCCATTTGAATATTGACTGTTGCTTTTCCAGAACTTGGTAATATCATGTTAGATTTCTTCCACTCACTCTGTATCTTTCTATTGCCTGTTGGGTTATCTGCTCATTTGATTCTTCCAAGTTTAGGGTATATAAGTGCCCATGCAAGATTTTTATTCGATATTGGTTGTCTAAATATATAGATACAATTCAGGAGTTGCATGGATAGCTATCTCTGAAATCTGACCTACCCTTTTCCAATGGAGATTTCTTCCTTGACGGAAAGGAGGAAAAGGACCGTGGCTGGAAGCTTGCTTCATCCCAGCCTATCTTCAGGAGGGGTATTGTGCTAGATTTATATCTCTCTGTCCCCCCAAATATTGCTAGTCTAGGGGTAGAGTTTTAGAAGTTCAAAACAGAAACCATTCTGGTCTCTCTTAAGGGGGAGAGTAGCCTAAACTTACACCCACTGGCTTGATCACTTCCTAAGAAAATACAAAAGGCCATCACAAATAGCAAATAGCTAGTAAACCCATTTATCCTAGGAAATAAAAATCAGAGGAGGTAAAATTCTGAAGGTAAAATCTATAGTTCTTGTTAACAGATTAACTATGGACATTATACAGAGAAATGATCAGATTAGAATGTGTATATCAGAAAATATACATGAGTGAATGATTTCTTTAAATAGGAGTGACATAAGATCTCAGCTCAAGCAAGAGAGGCTCCTACCTTACTCAAGGGGAAATTGTCTCTCTGAAGTCTCTGGAGAGGCAAGCTGTAAGCCAGGTGTATGTTGAGTAGTTAGCTTCCCCTTAGATGTCTGTAGCTTCCAAAATCTTTTTCTCTGTGTAACCCCAATCCCAAAGTCCATTAGTATGGGCTCTTCTCATTGGTGGACATCAGTGGCTTGTGTGTGGGGTGGGACAGAGTTGGCAAGAGTAGAAAAATGGAGAACTCTTCAGTTTTGTTCAGGTTCTTCAGTCACTTAGGGCACTTCTGGCTTCCAGCGAGCAGATGGATGATGCCAACCCTACTTCATGTTGCTGAAGGAAAAGACTGTGGGAAGAAGCTGACATGAGTGGAGCTGGCAGTCTTCATCATGTCCCTATCCCCAGATTGCTACACTAGAGACTTTGGGGAGTTTCCCCTTGGGGGAGATCTATAAAATTCTCTGTCTCAGCTGAACTGAGTTACTTTGCTCCCAATGAGAAGGTTCCTTCACTTTGTGTTGACTGGTACATGTTCTCATATGCATATTTGTCTGATTTCTGTTTTGCTTTGGACTTGGATAAATGGGTTTCTTGGCTATGTACTATGTGTTTTCATTGTAAAACTGGTATTTGGTGGGAAGGGAGTCAAACCTGGGATATAAAGCTTGGGGTTCTACTTCCCCATTAATGAAAAAGTAATCAGAAGTTAGCTTGAACCTGAAAAATCCCATCCCCTAGACTGATAACATTTAAGGAAGCAGATGGATACAATTCTAGCCTGGTCACCCCTTTCTCTGAGGAGAGGAGAGTTGCCAGTCTTATGGCTCCAATCTCTTGCTTCCCCTTCTGGAAGGAAATAAAAGTTTCTCTTGGAGATGGGTGAGGGGAGAAGATGCTAGAGATTGCTATTCTATCTCTCTTTGGGCCACACAACGACAACCCCCATGATATATTTGAGAGGACAGCCTTCACTACATAAGGAGTCATTGGAGATTCAAGCAATAAAAAAATACAATAAAATTGTGCTAAAAATTTAGAAAGTTGGAGGAAGGGGAGGTTGGAATTCTAGGATATTTTATAAGAAAATATCATTTTCAAAGATGCATAATAATGGGCAGCAAGAACTTATACTTCTCCCCGCACTTAATGAATGAAGAGGACTCGGAGGCCATAATTCTTAACTATCTTGTTAGCACAGATGGGTCCAGGTGGGTTTTATGACTTTTTGATACCTGCCAAAGCAACATTTCCTTGAATGGCTTACTCTCAAGGTTTCTACCTTGGTTGGAGTGGATCCTGGCAGGGAATCTTATATGCAGATGCAGAAAGATACTTTCCCCCCAGTACTTTGGCCAAAATAGCTGCTTTCTGGTTCTTGGTTGGGTATGCTTGTATACCTGGTGGAATGGTCAGTCACCACTATCTCTTTCCAGAAATAGAAGGTTGATACATTAAAGTTCCAAAGACGTAATAGTATTTATGTTCTCTAAATATATAGCATGAATGGGTAAACGTTTCCTTTTTTAATATGAGAAATTGGCGTTTATTTTCCTTCAGCTTTTTCGGCACTAGTAAGAGAATCTGGGGTGAAAATTGAAGACCACTCTGTGGTAGCTCCTGGGCAGTGGGAGCTGTGGATCAGTTTTCAGTAGTAGGCTAAGAGCGCTGATCTTCAGTGGAACTCCTGAATGGGGACAGATTGTACCTCTATTCCTTTTGACCAGTCTGCAGCCTCAGGCTCCGGAGCAGTAAATTCTGGAGCTGAAGCATCCATCTGCCCTGAACCTCCTTTTTCATGTCGTTCATTGCCCTTTTCATTTGCCCTCTAGCTCCTCTCGAAGGCTCCCTATAGAAGTAAAGATCAGGCATGACTTCCACATACGCAGCACTTCATGGGCTAGCATCTACCCCCTCAGCCCACTAAATGAGCTTTCTTGTTGTAGGGAATGGCAGTGTCCACATATTAAAGTGGATAACCTGTGTTTCCCCGTGCAATGGTTGAGTGGTTAACCCAAGAAGCTTCTTTCAAAGACTCATGATCCATATCAGGATCAGGAGCTCCCAAGAAGTGAGACTCCCAGAAAGCTGCCTGGATCTGGTTAGTGAAGATACCAGATCTGAAACATCTAGCAGGAGGTATGGGACCTATGGCAGCAGGAAATTTCAGAACAGAATGGTTGTCAGCATTGGTGGATAAGATGACAGTAACAGCAGCTGGATTTTCAGTGGCAGTAGTGGCATGAAATACATATAGATATATTTTTCCATTTGTAAGTCCAGGTTGACAACACCCACATGGGTTCCTGCAGCAAGGAATTTGAGGATATCCTCCTTCATCTGCAAGTTATCCAGGGCCCTGGCAATTGTGTAAAGTTGCTATGGAAACAGAACAATGCCATCCAAGACTCTTTTCTGGACAATGTGAACAAAGCTAATGCTTTTCTTTGTGCAAATCTGACACAAGCTTCACACTTTTTGGTGACATCTATATCCATCTTGGGCCAGTAAAATCTGTTTCTTACCAACTCTTGGGTGTCAGTTGAAATGTTTCTATATTTGTTCTTGCTACACATGAAGTAAACATCCCTTTGTAAAAGACAGTTGATGTCAAGTAGTTAAATGGAACTGAAAGATGAGTCACTCATCCCCTAACAAATGGACAAATACAGCTGGTAGGGACTTTGAGCCCATGGTAGTTAAAAGACACATCTACACACCCGAGAGGTCTGAGAGAGATTTGTAGCAGACCTGACCCTGAGAGAGTAGGGCCATGTTACATTGTTGCACATTTGGGCCCACATTTCAGAGAAGCTGCAAAATTGGCACTTGTCAATTGATAGCTTCAGGCAAACTTCTTCCACCTGATTCAATGCTTTGATCATTCTTACCAAAAGTCAATCACAGAAGCTTATCTTCAAATGGTCAAAATAATGATAACCAGCATTTATATAGTGTTTCCTTCAGATGGATTCTTAGGTCTTCCGTTATAGATAAAGGAATCCTCTAAGATCCCTTTCTGAATGGTTGAAAATTGATAAGCTGGATTCCGTGAGTGAAACCTTGAGGACGTTTCACATCCCACTCATGCAGTGAGAGTATTTCTTTTTTTGTTTTTAGCCTCAACTTATCCTTTCATTATTTTCTTATTTTCTTTTTTTTCTTATTATTTAATATATTTAGTTTTCAGCATTGATTTTCACAGGAGTTTGAATTACAAATTTTCTCCCCATTTCTACCCTCCCCCCACTCCAAGATGGCGTATATTCTGGTTATCCTGTTCCCCAGTCAGCCCTCCCTTCTGTCACCCCACTCCCCTCCCATCCCCTTTTCCCTTTCTTTCTTGTAGGGCAAGATAAATTTCTATGCCCCATTGCCTGTGTATCTTATTTTCTAGTTGCGTGCAAAAACTTTTTTTGAACATCTGTTTTTAAAACTTTGAGTTCCAAATTGTCTCCCCTCTTCCCTTCCCACCCACCTGCCCTAAGAAGGCAAGCAATTCACCATGGTCCACATGCGTATCATTATGTATAA